>VZRW01001254.1:342862-390362 GCA_013398125.1 Aegotheles bennettii | reverse complement strand
ATTTGATCCAAGATATGTCAGAATACAATGAATATGCTGGTGATCTCAATGGGCATCTCATCACAGGCACGTAACTCAAAAATCTTTTGGAGTAGGATGGTCAGGTGATGTTTTGGCAGTGTAATTCTTTCAGCATTGCAGCAATCTGGAAAATGACATTAAATCAAAAATATCCCAGGGTAGAAAAAAGAGAAAACGTTGATGTGTGGTCAAGGTGTGCTTTGCTGGAAAATACATAGGTTCTACTAGGAAGAACTGGGTATAACTATTCCATATTTTTCTAGATTTTTATCTATAATCAGGTCTGTTGAATCTCAAATTTGTTTTTTTATTGAAAGATTAGCTTTAAAGGACACTCAGGTGAATTCCAGGTAAACGTTTGTATTTTTATTTTTACAAATAGAGTTGTTATGAAATCTGTCATTTTGTATTTATTTGAATTATTTTTGCATTTAAATAATGACACCAAAGTGTGATAAAGCATTACAGACTACTATGAACATAGAACTTCCCTCTGAGTTTTACATTTTACGTGAATTCTGGGAGGAATGATACTGTCCTCATGACATTTTAAAAAATCAAAATAAGTGAAATGTCTGCTCCAAATGTCTAAAATAGATACGGAGACGAAGACACACCCTACATCATTTTAAAACTAAACACAAGAGCATCAGTACCTCAGAGCTAAAAATAAAAATAAGCAGAAATAAAGGCAGAGCTGATCAGTCTGATTTACCTGTCTAAAATTAGCGAAATGCAAACAGTAAATTAGATGGAAGGTTTAAAGGAAACTGTATTTTCAAAATTCTATTCAGTGTCAAAACCTACAGGTTATTAGGAATAAAACAAGCAAGATAATAAATTATTTCAGCATAAGGTAAAACCACACTGTTAGCCTTAGACCCAAGGAGGAAAATACAAATAATCTACGCAGCTTCATATGCTGGATAAGCAAATGAAACCCTCTGCCTGGGCTATTTATTTTTGTACAGAAGTTCACATGCTGCACATATTCTGTGTGAGCCCCTCAAATTGCAGTGCTGCTCCCTTGATTGGGAAAAATGCAGTAACAAGTCACACTGCTGATATTCTTTTCTCTATTTTTTTTTTTAAACACCTAAATGTTTTAGCAAATGTTACAACTGAGTATTCTGTGACCAAAACTGCTGTGCATAGGGGAAAAAAAAAAGGTACAGTCGAGTCCGTATTGCTTCCATGTTAATTTGCTTTTATGTGGTTGGTTTACATATTATTAAAGCCACCCATCTGATCTATAATGGCAGCCCTGCTGACACTGTCTGACCCAGTTTGACAATCTGGATAGAAATTGTAGGGCTGGCTGTTCAATGTCTGTGACTTTAACAGCATTGCTTTGGGCCTGGAATCAATTCTCTCTGTTTACAGACCATTTCACAGCCCTTTACCTGCAACATCACTTGTGTCAGTCCCATAAATACTTTGGTGTATATAATGCTTGAATTAGCATAATGGTTTAGGCACAGAGCTTTAAGCACAAAGAAGGACATGTCAACATGTTCTCTTCACTTAAGCAATTAAGAGCCATTATGCTGCTTCAGTGGAAATATCATCAAGGTTAAAGACAATCCCAAACACCCCTCTAACCTTTTTTATTCTAAGTCTAATAAATGAGGCATAGAAATTGAAATGTTAGTAAACAGTGCTACTTGCAAGCTCTTTTTGTATCACGTTTAATCAGACCTCTCATTCACTACTTGGGAAGTGTAAGGAAAGGTGCACGTTAGCCATGGTCACGAGTGAAGAGGATTATTTATCCTTTTGCAGAAGCTCACCTCTCCACAAAGGTTTGTGTTACTGCTAAAGTCAAGTTCGAGATGCTCTAACATGGCAGGGTAAAAAAAATAAAGTCAATGTGTGCCTAGGTAACACCCAGCTTGGGTCACACATCATGACTCTTGCCAAAATCTTTCTCTGTATGTGTAGGTGGATGTTACCCAATTTTTTTGGTGTTTACTCCAGGCTTTGTATTTTTCTCTCCATGTTACTTAGGCAAACGACCCTGTGGAAATTTTTTATTATGAAGGTTTTCTTTTTATTTTAAGCTGGCCCAGAACTAGGCTGCAGTTGCTCGTGTGCAATTCTGGTGAGATGCAGCACAGAGGCACCTCAGGACCACATTTTCACAGCACGATTTTGGTGTGGGTGGTGGTTTGTTTGGCTTCCTTTTTTAAAAAAATTCACTCATAATACTCAATCCCTTGATTCTGAAGGCTTTGAAAAGTCTTAGGAAAAGATGAGAGAGAAAGTGAGCAGCTGTAGCAGAAAGAGAGAGAAACCTTTGTTAGGGAAAGGCCCTACCAGTGCAGAGAGGGCAGAAGCCCAGCAACACTCCTGGGGACACCCCAGCAGTATGCTGCCTGCAGACAGCAGAGCAATCCTTTCACTGATACTGTCATTGCACCAGAAGACAACAGAAAAACCACCTCAGAGTGTGGTGGAGCAAGGTAACACCTAAAAACATGATGATTGCTTCCCTTGGAAAGGCTGAGTAGCATCACAGACCTCGAAGTCTGTTCCCCCCTCCCACAGCAGCATGTGCTGCCCACAGCATGTCATTTCATTATATTATATTATATTATATTACATTATATTAACACCAGCTTTTGCACCTCACAAGCCTCATCCTTAACCAAAAGGGACTACTTTGGTGGTCAAAAGAGCCAGTCGGTCTCCAAGCTCAGCAGTCCTGAGTTGGTGACACCCAGGACAGAGTTGCCTCAGTGCTTTCCTAGACTATGTCTATCTACCAAGCACTCTCCTAAGCTAAATCCTTCTTTTCCTACTGCAGCATTTGAAGTATTCCATGTTTGGGAAATACTGCAGCTCTGTTGTAGGTTAACATAAATGTTGAAGATGAAACAACTTCCTTTTATTAATGCTTTGATTAATTTTTAATTTTTTTATTAATGCTTTTATTAAATTTTTAGCTAATCTTTTTATTCACTTCCCCACATCTTTTGGAAAAAGAGAGGGAGTGGGCAGTGGGGGCTACCTCAGTTGTCCAGAGCCTGTAACAATTATCTGGCAAGCACACACAGTGGCTAAGAGCCAGGCTTCTCAGGCATTCATTGCAGTAGTTGCTCTCCAACAATTACATGCTGCTTCCCACTTGCACCTCTGCAAGCTGTAGGTCTGTTAGCTTTCCTCTCAGGAATCTCGCTGGGCATCTTGGCTACTAGAAGCAACACTGCTGAATGCCCAAAGGACCAGTAGTCACTGGCAGCTCCCTTCCTGCTACCTTCAGGAAAGGAGCAACTATCCTGAACTGTGTAGCTGAGGCTGTGCTTAGCAGCCTCAGTGGCTTTGTGGGCACAACAGAGTTTGCAGACCCTCACTTGTATTTATAGGGCTTTTCTTTTTTCTTTTTTTTTTAAAGCATCTGATTTTTGTATGCTCCGAAGAGGGCAGTTTGAGTCTAATTTCATTTTTCAAGAACTTCACCATTCTCCAGGAGAACATGCTGAATCTTTGTGTGGATCATCTCACCCTGCCTGCATCCGAACTCCATCCCCCCTCCATCCCGCCGCTCCCCGCTGAGCTATGGCAGCAGCCTGAAATGGCTGTTCCACTCCAGAAGAGGTTTAAACAAATCTTACCTTCATTTCAATGCCATCAGCTTAAGCTGCAAACCCAGACGCCTGAGGGAAGTGAATTGCCTTCTTATTTTATGCTACCCCCTCAGGACCATCCTGAGAAGATTGCCAAATTACAGCAGAGGTTTCCTCGGAACGAGGCAGAGTCAAAATTAAGTTGGGCTCACTTTTAAAGGGATCCAGCTAGGGTAACTTCATAATTGAGCCATTTTGTTCTGCTCTCAATCAGCTTCAAATAGAAGGATGAATTGCTCAGAGATAGCATAGGTTGCAGTTTGAATACTGACAATAATAAGTAAACATCACAGTCTGACGTGATCTGCTCTCACTCCAGTGTAATAACTTTCTTTGAAGGTTGGCTTGAGATACATGGTAATGCCTGGAGGCCAAGAACTTGATTTTGTTCTTCTTACAAGTTCTGTGCGCTGCAATCTCTGTACTATATATCAGAGGATGCTTGGCAGCTTCTCTTGACTAACCATGAGTGTCATCCCCATTCTTCAGGTGAGAGAAGCACAGAGCATAGCCAAGCTGCACTGAGGCATCGGTGCGTAGCCATCCATATTTCATAAATCATCTGGTTTGATAAAGAGCTGCAGATTGCACATTCAGCGTGTACCAGGGAAGCTCCTGCAACAGGATTTCTGTTCCATGTCCAGATCTTGTATGGCAAGTTGTGTTCCTTCCCATAAAGTGATGTTCATCTCCCATTGCAAGTGTGCTCCCTTGTTTCTTGAAGAAAGTAAGCTGGAGGAGTCACTTGGTAGTGTTTGAAGCTTGGATGGGAAAACTTTTACAGAGATGAGAGTCATACAGAAGGGTCATTGCAGAAAGGTGCCTGCCTTCAGGAACAGAAGCAGCACATGATGCACTCGACCTCTGTGCTTCATACAGTACCTTCCAAACTGACTGTTTAGACTACAAGGATTGTTTTTAGCGTAGAGTAATACTCGAGCACCTTTTGAGGATCCCAAAGCAGATATTAATTAGGCTTCTTAGCACCTATGGGAAGGCAGTAAATAGCCCAAGTGCCACTTTCTAGAAAGGAAATGAGTAGCAAGGTCATCCACTGAGGCAGAGCCAGGAACAGCATGTAGGCATAAAACAGGAATTACACAGCTGCCTTTTCTCCAAAGATGGCCCAAAATAAGAGCTTACCTGAAGTTTTACTGAATGTTAATTCTGATCTGTTTTCTTTAGCTAACTATTAATCTCATTTACCTATTACAACAGCCTGCAATGGATCCAAAATTATTAATCTACAATATTCCTAGGAATTTCCTAGATAAAGAAAAAGAAGTCAATCACAAAGGATTATGGCTACAACTGAGGACAAATGAAAAGAAGGACTTTTGAACTGTATTATGTTGCAAGTGCTTTTGGGACCCAAACAGTGTTGACCCATCCCCTGGAAGTCACAAAGATCCAGTTGCATTTGTTTCCAACCAGCCGTTGGATCTAAACTTCTTAGTAGAAATAAGAATCAGAGCAGTCTCTGCAGCACTGTAGGAGCTGTTTCTTGTGTTGTCTTGGGCTGGAAGTAGTTCGATGGTTACATTTTGAGCAACACAGCAGATCTTTGGCCATTTAAAACTTACTCATTAGAGCTCCATAGCAGCAGTTGTGACTGAGATCATGTCTTCACCTTCTGAAGCCTAAATACATGCTGCTTGCATTCAGTTAGATTTACCATCTCCTGTTGATGGCATGGGACCTAGCACAAGAAACCATTCCACTCAGAAAGAAAGAGCAGGTGTAGTAGCCATTATCATTCTCATTATTTTATATCTCTCATTTGTCATTCAAACATCCCTGTCCACTTTTACCCTATAAAAGAAATTGTTGATCATTTAGCTTTATCCAGGCTTTAACAATTGCTGCCACAGATGCTTGTCCCACTTTTTTCTGCATGAAGAAAGAAAGAGCACTTGTACAAATGACATCTATGTCAAACTTTAGGTCACAATACTTCCTGCAGTTGTATCCCAAGCAGGAGACATCGAACTAAAGGCATTTAAGAATTAACAGTCTGTACCCAAGACAGGAAATGGAGTTTATAAAACAGGTGGATGAAGATCAGTATTCACTTGCATCACATTAAAGCAAATCCATTTATGTTTTATTTCCTATATACTGACTTGAATGTGCATTTTTACAATAATCAGACTCTGCAGTTTCTGTAGGATATGTGATGTTTGGGGATGGATTGGTATGGCCTGGTAGACCTTCCATGTAAGAAATGGTCCATCAGAGGAGAAGAGAGGGACACTGTCCAAACAATTCTGTAATGATCCATCAACTGCACCAGCCGAGGATTTGGCTTTCCACCCTGAATACACACATAGATCATAGCATTCTTCCATAATGCCATAAATTGTACTTAAATAGAGGGAGAAGTTAGCACCCAGTGCTCCAGGCAGCAACAGTTCTCTAGATTTTTGTACAACTGCTCACTTACATTGGTATTGCTATCCTGGGTGCATATTAACCATGATTGAAACAACGCCCATTGGAAGTCTTAAAACCTTAACCACCAGTTTTACTTCTAAAATAAAGTAAACTGCCAAAAGTTCTGATAAAAGTGACAATTTATATTTTTAAGTAGTATGTCCGGAATTTTCCTATAGCTGTAGACAAAGGAATTCTTACTGAGATAAGTATAAGAGCACCAATAAATTTAAGGTAGCTTATGCAAGTTAGGCACTAATGAATGTCATCTTCTGTTTTGTCATGAAAAAAGATCTTTCTGCTGCTAAAGGAGACTGATTTAGATTATGAATAGCTGTAGTGATTTGCAAAAATGGCTCCAGAGAGATAGACTGAGATTCCATATACTCATGGCACTTGAGGTTTCTGCCCTTTTTGTTGAAAATTAATTTGTCCTGTGGGTTATTGGATTCTAGCTCAGCCAATGTATATTGCTCAGTCATCACAAATTTACTTAAAATTTAGTGTAGGTGAAGTTCATTCAACAAGACAAAAGTCTACAGTTGAAAGCTTCTAAAAATCTTTTTAAAAAACTGGCGAACAGTATAATTGAAAGCGCTGGAATCAAAGTAGATTTACAAAATGTTTTGTAGGTATCAATATATGGTTTATCATGGTAAAGAGACTCCTCAGCTTCCTCTTTCGATGGTGAAAACAAATGAATGGCTTACTGTCCCCTTGATGCAAGAGGTTTTTAGTGTTTGCCCCATGCCTCAAACCCAAAGCTTACATTCCTAAAATGAGAAAAGGCTCCTCGTAACATATTCTACAGCTTCCTACACGAATTCTTTAAGTTGGCACATATTCTTTTTTATGGAATAGGGAGAGAAACTCTGGTTCTAAAATGTCAAATGCCTCCCCTTACATACTATCTCTTTTCTTTTTCTTTCTTTCTTTTTTTTTTTTTTACTTCTTTTCTTTTCTTTGTCCACCTTTGATGCACGAGTAGAAATTTTGTTTGTTTTCTTGGAATCCCCATCTAGTTTGTGCCTTTACTTCTTAAGATTAAACATTGCTGGTGCTTGTAAATTTGATGTCCCAAAGACAAATAGGGTAAGGTTAAAAAAAAAATCAAATTCTGTTCAAATCAGCAAGCTTCTTGTTTAAATTAAAAGGCTGTAACTAATTTGATTGATGGGTCCAAGTCATCTGTTAGCTTCCACGTTGGTGACTCCGACTGCTGAACCACCACCAAGAGGGATGCGGAGGTAAAGGTTATCAGAAATACAACCAGACAAAGGCAGCTGTGGTGCAAAAACTAACATGGGCAACGATATAAGGAGGGATGATTAAAGAACAAGCAGATCTTAAACGTTCACAGGAGAGTGGTTTTTCATTAACTATAAAGGATAAAAATCTTCTTGAAGAGAAATAATTCTCATTTTAAGCTTTATCGAAAACAGTTTCATGTCTCATTTAAATGATGGGGATTTTTAAAAAGGAAAATATAAAGGCAAATAGAACTGATGGTATATGGGAAAAGCTCATTTTGTGCACAAGTACTCTGGATGTTTCCCGAGTAGTAAGTCTATAAACAATTTGTTTGTGTTCTTTCCACCAGGAATTATGCTTTAAAAAGACAAACAAGAATTTAAAATCCAGTTTCAATTTACTAATAAAATCACTTCATACACATCTCAGTAAAATAAGGGGGAACAATCTGAATAAAAATCCATTCACAGTCCAAATCTCTGCTCAGCTGGCTATTTTTTATGTTTCAATTTATTTTTTTTATTTATTCCTAGCTCTAGTGATATATCTGAATACAACTGATCAAGTTTAAGCTATGAGGCTCTCATCTCTTTGCCTGATACACAAAGCTTGTACAATTGCAAGAAATGAGATACAGTGTGATAACCAAATCATGACACAATGGACTGGAAATTTTAGATTAATAAACCTCTTTCGGAAGAGAACTAAATAACTTTTACAGTTTTATCTATGGCTATTTGTTTCTTTGAAGATTTATGATCCTTGCAACAGATATGCATCTTCTCTTTCACTCTTCAGATTAAAGGAAGATGGTTTTAAACAGGCTTCTGACTGGCATAATCTGGAATTGCAGATGATCTTCCTTTAAAAAAATGCTAAAAGTGAACTCGCAAGTCAAATAAGAATATCACTGCACATGTCAGGGGGTCTGGGGGAAAATCTGCATACAGCTAAACAAGCTCTAACCTTTATTACCGTGCCCTGGTTTCTTCGGGCAGCACTTTATCAGCCAGGTGCAATCCGTAATGCTTAGCCAGGAATTAAAACTTTTCATGCTGCTGCTGCTTTAATTGATTGATGCGAAAAGTTTAGAAACTAAAATCTAACCAGCTATTACAAAGCTCCTTTAACCAAGCCTTCTCCTTTGAAAGCGGGATCCTCAATTGAAACTGGCAGCCCACATTTTTAGGTTTCAAGCAGCTCTGTCATTCTAGGAGGAATGTGTCTGCCACTTCACACGATAGCTTGAGCTGAAAGACATGTACTTTGAATCAGAGAATCAATAGAACACTTAATGGACAATTAGGAGAACAGCTGTAGGACTGTCAAAGGCCCATCTGTACACAGCTCAAACAGCCTCCGCCTGGACAGGGCACGGGAAAACACAGCTTACTGCCCCGGGGCACCCGCTCCCATTACAAAATCCCCCTTTCATTTCACATTTCATGTTAATATAGTATTCTTTTTTCATTACAAATTTTAACACGTGTAGAAAATTATGGAAATTGCTCAGGCCATTTGTCAACTTATATCATGTGAATTGATCAATAAATTTCACCACTTTGTTGTTAATGTAGATAAATTTTGGCATTTAATTAAGCTGCAGCGAAAATGTGGCCACTTTTAATTTCAGCAGATGCTACCTTTTCATCTGTAATACAGGAATACATTGGCAAATACAATCCAGTTGCTAAATATTTATAGACAACATGACAATTCCTAAAAGAGTTATCATCAATGATTTTGGTTCTGAAACAATTAGCATTGTTTAAAAGAGCTCATGTGGAAAGCTGAAATAAATTCTGAGCCGCAGATTAAATTATGGCTACACAGATACGTTGCATATGTATAAAACACATAAATCTACACATGCTATAAACACATAAACCCACACTGGTTATTATAGGAATACTGTCTATGCCATATATGAGCACAAACATATGTAAATTCTGATAAACCAAGGCACAAACTCCCATAAGCATAAGTACTCCTGAATTAGTACTAATTATGAATTAGACCTGCACAGAGAGATTTATCTTTGATGGAGCTGCTTTGCAAAAACGTAATGAGAGAGATTGAGCTCAGGAAGTAGCATCACAGAAAGAAACATTTTGTATATAAACAGTTTGTGTCAAGTAACTAGGAGATGACAAAGGCATTGCTGTTTATAATAATAATAATAAATGTATTTAACTTTTTAAAATACCGAGTAAATTTCTAAACCACAATAATCAGGGATTAGCCTTTAAACTTCTGGATATTTTTTAAGCACACACAGATTTGGCCAGACAATAAGAAACATAAATGAACATTTTAAGCTTTCTATATGGCCTTAGGGACCCCAAGATGAAATCCTGCCTCTGACAGCCAGAGGCCCTAGACACAGCGCTCAGCAGCCAGGCTTGACATGATAAACTGCTGGATCTCATTTGCGTGGGCAGGGGGAGGAGGTTGCCTGGTGGTGATATTGCCAGTGCCTCTGGGGTAGGAAAAGCCTTGAAATCCCATTGCTGGCTTTGCTATAATCCCCCTGACCTGCAATTTTTGCTAAAGAACTTGCTTATCATGTAGAGGACAACCATGCTGGCAGCATGAACTTGCATACGGGAGAAACCATGGGACTGGGAAATCAGTGGTGGTCACACACACCTAGTCCTTGTCAAGGACTCTCAGTAACTTGAGCAGGCAGGTTCAACATCTTCCCACACTCGGGCAACAAAACAATCCCATATTCAAGCACCAGGCAGATGGGCAGACATCCAGCACCCCGTAGGTAAAGCTCCTTTTGTTTGACTCCATGGTAAATTTCTTAGGTTTCACTGGTAGGTAAAATCATCTAACTTGATCAGAAAATAAATAAATAAAATAAATAAACAAAACAAAACAAAACAGAATAAAATAAAGAGACCTACTCAAACACATCGATCATTTTTGAAGTGGAGTTTCCAATTTTGTGGACTTGTCACCACTGCAGCATGTTTTATACTCAGGTTTTCAGAGAAACTGGTCAGCAGATTTCTTCTGTTGAGGAGTGCAGGGAAGAGAACTGGAATTCTGTTATGACTGAGACTCACTGGCTTTTAGCCAAGGATTTGCAATTCACACAGAGAGAACAGGGAATCCAAGTGCAGTAACTGTGCTTTATTTACAGTATTTGAACCACAGGGAAATATCTGGACAGTAGAGAACATACTCAATAAATATGGAACATTCTAACCAAATCTTGAGTCATTGAAATTACCTCATTGGCCTTTCCTATTAAACAGAAAGCTTTGTCTCAGCTTACCAAGGCTTTTTTTTTTTTTTTGCATTTCACAGCATAGGCATTTACTCCTCCTGGACTGGATCAACACGAGTTCCTCAATGCAGGCCTGTGACTCCTGTTCCTGCTGGCACCGTGGTGCAGAACCTCCTCCTGCTGAGCAGGAGCGCTGCTACAGAGAGGTCCCCTAGCCAGGATGTGCCACCCAGTCTACCTGTGCACAGCCAGGCTCTCCTGAGCCCAACACCCTCTGAAGGGCCCATGCCTGTGTACGTACAAGCAGTCAGTGTACTCAGGCACACACATAAGGACAGTGCTGTTCCAGTAGAGAATGATCCAAAGTGAGATGGTGATGGCTCCCCACAGCTTCAGCCTGGAAGTTGTAACTTCTGCGTGACACGACACTGATGGGTGGAGAGCAGCCTGTCAAGATGGCATGTGTGAGTTTCCTTCTTGTCATTTTGAGGCCTGACACAATGGCCCATGCACTTCATGACATTTTTTTCTGGTGAAATTAGAGAAACTTGGGAAAAAAAGCCAGTTTAAAGTTACAAAAAGATTTCAGTGGCATCTTCTGCATGTGCACCCATAGTGATCCATGGCAATTCCCACCGCTGAGCTGTCCCAACACTCACCCTTTCTCCTCCATTCTGCAGCAGTGAGCATTATGAGGAATATTTACTAAGCTTTTATGGTGAAGACCTAAACTCTAGAGCGGAGGAGATTACACTGGAATGAGCGACAAAAAATCTGTTACACAGTCTTTGTTTCTAAAAGATCTCAATAACAACAAATCCATTTGCCTGTCTCATCAGTAGAGCATTTTTGTGGGAGATCCCTATTTATCTGATTTATTAGAAAAGCTCCATTGAGACACAAAGCATTTTTCTAATAAACCTAGAGGTTAGCACTATTGTTTTCAGTACAGCTGACCCTTGGATTTGCTGTAAAACCAGAATAATTAGAAATGCTCCATTGGTTATATTGGAGCATTTCTAATGAATCAGAGGGTCAGCTCTATTGAAATAAAGTAAAATATCTAGATTCATGAGAAAAACTCCATTGAAATGCATGGAGCGTTTCTAATAAATCCAGATTTTAGTGGAGCTCAACCCTGAATCCATTAAAACGTTACGAAAAAATAGTTACTGAGCATGCACCTTAAGTACTTTTTTCTATGCTAATCTCTCATTTATTTTAAAATGCGTTGTAAAAATAGCAAAAGGCATCAGTGAAAATTTGTTATTCAAAGTCTGCCATTTCCTCCCCTTGCACAGGAGCAGAGGGCCACTGTTGCCACCAGAAAGGCAGCCCCTGGTACACGCACAGGGCTGTGAGCACACCACACACACCTCCCCTTGCATGCACAGCTCTGGATTTATGGCCATCTCCCCCATACCAGGCACATTCCACCTGGGAGTGAGTGTTGTGAGAGTTACAGAGCTTCAGGTGGCAACCATCTGGAGAGGAGCTGTTTAGAGCTCTCAGGTAGCTCAGGCTTTTTTCAGTGTAGGACTTCACTGCAGGAGGGATCCTGGTTTTCTCCACAGCCACAGTAACAGAGACCAGAGTTAATTTAATTGGTGTTAATTCCCAGGAGAACGCTTCCTGGGTCTCCACAGCAGGATCCCCTTGGTCAGGGATTGCTCTGAAGGGCAGGTCCAATTCTTTAGCTGGATATTTAAATGCCATTTTGTCTATAGCAGTTAATGATCATAAGCAGCAGGTTCATGGGCATTCTCCTCCCAGCATCGTATTGGTCCCAAGCTCTCCAAGGGCCAGCTCATTAAGAAGAAGAGGAATGCACATGTGATGGAGGGCAGGTGAGTGTTTGGCTTTTGTATCCTGTGAAAGAAGCTGAGCCTGAAGTGTCTTATCCTTTACTGAACAATAGGTGTAGAAGAGGCTTCTCTATGGTTTCAGGAAGGGGCATCTTAAGTAAATGCCTTGATCCCAGGTACAGGTGTGATGCACTTAGGGCACTCCCAGGAGGAGCTGCCAGGCACCTTGAGGCTTCCATAGTTTACTGGTGTAAATGATGGAGAGATTATGTTGTCTGTACTTAAAGAGAAATCACAGCCTGCTTTCCCCTGCAAGTTAGATGTTTATTCTTAATTTACAATCACTAGGCCAACAATAAAATGAGAGGGTTTTTTATTGCTGCCAAGCTGAATTGGCTTTTTCTACCATTTTTACTGTACATCACCATTCAAAGCATGGCAGACTTTCAGGTTTACTTTAAGCTGTAATCTTCTGAGAGTGTGTGTCCTAAAGATGAGATGGTTTTGGCTTAATACAATTTCAGACTTTGTTCTTGCCATGCAGCTAAATTCCACCTCCATGGCAGGTGACATCTTTAACTGATTTGTCTATTCAACATTGTCAGCTTGGTAAGTCCCTATGGTAATAAAAATTAGTTATGAATAGTAGCATGTTATGGGCCAGAACACAACAAAACAAACAAGAAGTCTTTCTAATTTATTGTTTCACAACATAACAAGAAGAAGTAAACATTGGCAAATTTATTTTAAGGGCACGCATGAGTCAGTCCCTCAGTGCCTCTCTTGGATGGTCAAACCCCTCCTCAGAGCAGAGTTGAAGCTAATTCTGTCAATGTTGCAGATGAACTTCATGTAAAAGTTGCTGTGGCAAGTCTTCATGATGATGACAACGATTGGCCATCTCTAACCCATGGAGCTCTCTAGCCCAGGTACCAGTTTCACAGCAATTGGAAGACATTGTAAGAAGCTTCGTTTTAGTTCAAGGGCAAGTCACGTGCCACTGAAAAACTGCAAACCAGTTTTGGACAAAGGAGAATCTCTTCTCTGCTGTGTAAGGCTGGAACCTCCAATACTGTGCATTCATTCTTCAAGCAACTTCTCGCTTTCGCAGCTTTACAGCCTACCTTACGTGTATTTCAGAATAGTTTGCTTAAAATGGAGCACAAAAAGACAATACATTCATCACATCCCCTTTACCAGGCTGTTCCAGGAACTAGGCTTGTGTGTGTCGTAGCAGTTTATGGCATCGGTCTTTCTATAGGTCCCCATGCTTTCAGCAAGTAACAGAGAAGCTGGCTCGCCTCAGAGGCAGACTAAGGTCTGTTTATTTTATGAATGCATACAGTCAGCATATCTGCAGTTTGTCAGCTTATGGTGCTGTTCCTTTAGCTGCTTTGTACCTACACACACACACATAAAATGTATAGGAAAAGTATATTAATATAATTCTATCTCAACAGATTTAATTCTTAAATGCTACATATACTTGTTTAATCTCTCATTTTAGAAGTAGGAAAGGTTAGATTATAACATCAGGTTAGCTCTCTTTGAAGCAGGTAATAATTAAGTTGATTCACTGTTGCAATTACTGTCAAATCCCCCTTAATTACCACGGATTTTATAGCAGCTTCATTATACGTCTGCTGTAATGCATTGTGGCCCAAAGGAGAAGTGTTGCAGGAAATTCTGCATAGCATGTATAATTCTAACCTGCAGTTAAAGCTTCCAGTGAAAGCCTCTGCACTAAATTTATCTTTTTTTGACATTTTTCTCCCTATTATTTAAAGCAGTCGAACTGGAGTAACACCACTAAAATATACACACAACTTCATAAGTGAAAATTGATCTCTTCACAGGTATTAGGAATAAAAATGGAGAAATGATTGAATTAGCAGTGAATTATTCTTGGAAAACTGCTTGGCAAAGATGAAGAACACTTCTGGTCTGACATCATGGGAAGAGGAAGCTTCTGCCCCATCCTGAAAATCATATACCCCTCCACGACCTGTCCTTGCTTGAGTAGTCCTGCTGAATACAGTCTTTAAGGAGGTAAGAATTTGCCAGATCAGTCTGCTATACATCACTGTTTTAACCCATTGCTCATTTTACATGTTATAAACTGGGTTATACAAATATAAGGCACATGCACAACCAATAGCTTTGACCATTTTTATTTCACCTGCATATTGAATATACAGTTACAGTTTATTATAAAAATACTTGATGAAAATAAATAACAATTTGGTAATAGTAACACCTATTTTATTACCAATCACACAAGAATTTTTAAACTAACTCTTCTTTAGAACTGATCTTCCAGCTAACTTTTGTAGTAACACAGTCTCATGAAACTGCTGCTTTATAGCTCGTGTGTCACTGCTTGTTTCCATTGGAAAAATCTTTACAAATCAGGGTCTGTAAATTGGGCCTGCAACAGTTCAAAACAGATAACTGAATAATGTGTCCCATGGATTCTCTTGTAACGAAGGAATTTACTCCACAGAATACATTAGATGCAGAAAGGGCTTCAGTGTCAGTGACACTATTGGCAGCTGTGTTAACAGTTAAGGAGCTGGCTTTGTACAGCAGTACAGTTATTAAATTTCTCCAGAGACCATGACTCATTAATCAAATATTCATACATCTCTGTAAATACACACTGAACAGAGAATACCCTCAGAGCTGAGCATCCCAGCACAAGTGCTCTTTCATGTAACGCTGACAAAATCCTGAGAACATGCGGTCATGTTTTGCATTTCTAATGCTCTATGTACTCTTCAGTAGCCCAATTCCTAAAAACAGAACACAAATGATCTTACTGATGGCAAGTGTTACACAGTCACAATTAAAATTGCTTCACTATTGCTTCATACCATCTTTTTAAAAGTTAAGACAGTGAATCAATTCTTCTGTTCTTTGTTTACCATCAGACAAGTAACTTTTTCCCATACGGATGGAGAAACCCAAGGCCATGCTCCTATTAATACAAGAATTTGTATTAGCATGAAAACAACAAACCACTGGTTGAACTGTGAAGGCCAAAGAACTTCATATATTTGCAAAGACGTGAGCTTGTTGTATTTAACAAGTACTGTATTTTGTGTTTCTGCACTGCCATAAAGCAGTACGTCCTCTCACCTGCGCCAGGGGAGGCACAAACACATCTGAGCTGAAGTCGTGGCCTCGGTCAGGTTGAGATCATGGTTCAGAGCTGAAGCATCCCCCCCGTGATCGACTGAAGCTTTCCTGACTGAAGCCTTTGAAAAAATTCAGTTCTCTGAACTCTCCATCCTAATGCATTCATATCTAGGACTTTGGTTTTGACTGTTGCAAGTTCTCATTTATACTCCTGATTCAGGCTCTCTGTGGGTTGAAGTAGTCAGATGCCTCTATATAGAGTTATTTGTATATGGGCATTATCATATTGATGAGTGTAGATTTTTAAAACTCTGTACTGTTGTGCTCTTCTGAACTCAAGGAAACAAGGGAATGGAAGGGAATGACCTGAGGCTTCAAGCCCAACCCCTGGAAAGTGTGGCCAGCACAAAACCCCAAATGATCTTGGTAAGGGAATGGGATTTACAGATAAATCCTGGAAAGAGGTGAGTGTCAGATTATACTCCCTTACAGTCTTTAGAGACTAGGACATAAGAATTCACCCCTGCAACCAGTCCCTAATTTGAAGGGAAATTTGTAAACTTGCATAAGATCCTTGTATTCTGTAAGTAACTTGCAAATGGCCCAGTTTAAGGATTGAACTCTGGTCAGAAAATACTTCCTTTCTTAGTTCCCTTTCTAATAAACACCCTCCTAGCTAAGCACCTCCACAGTTCCTACCACATTAATTTCAGTGCATTTTCATTTTCTTTAACAAGGCTTGATATTTACATTTTAAAAAGCAAATCCTCTCCTGTGTTTAATTAGGGCACTGGTTGAGACAGGATGGCAATAATCTCCTGCACTTCTTCTGTGTAAGACAAAACCCACGCCACCTTGCTCCATGCATCAGCATGTGCCAATAAAGCAGTTGTGGGGATCTGCTCTGTGCTGTGCAGAAAACAGCATGAGGCTGCAATTACAACCCCCCCTTACCCACCTAAGTACAGGGCCCCAAGTCTGGGCATCCCACAAGTGATCCCACTACCCTGCATGATCTTATCCACTGACCCAGCAAGCCGCTGCATGTGGATAAATACCTAAAACTGACTTTAATAATGTCCCCGTGGGGCACAGGGATTCACTGGCAGGATCAGAGTGTAGGTAAGGAGGAGATGAAAATCAGGATGATGTGTGAATGCTGAGCAGAGAGCCCACAAAGCTTGGAATGTAACACATGCCTAAACACCCGCTAGAGCTAGGTGAAAACAGCAAACATTTATTTGCTCATCTTCTTGCATAAATAAAACCCTGCTGATTTGCTTTGATGGCATTTACGACCACATTTATTCATAAACATTAGAGTGAGCAAGTTTTTATTTGCAGGAGCGTTCATAGAAAACAAAAGCGTGGTGAATTCTGGTGTGAATAAATACCAGGGAGCTCTCACATGAGAAGGGCTTCTGCAGTCATTAAGTAAAGCTCTTTTTACTATTCACACCATGGATTCAAACAATTACAGCTGCCCGTGAACTGCTTACAAACAGGGAAGGGAACTGTTTATAAAGCTCAGTTCATCCAATTAGGCAACAGAAACCATCTCATGAAGATACCCAACCACAGGGGCAGACGGTGGTTACTCAGGGCTCCATCCTGACTCCCCCGAACACCTCTTTACACCTTTTTGTCAATACAGATAAGTTCCCAGCATTTTGAGACCCCTTTAGAAAATGTTGGCATGGCCTAAGCAAGACAGTGGGGGGCTGTAACACCTTTGTGCTGCCAGGAGGCAGCTGTAGGCTGACAGAGGCTCGAGCCATAGGGATCACCAAGGAGCTGAGCGTTACACTTGACTCTGCCCCACAGCCTTCCATGCAGGGCCAGACACATGCACTCCATGCACTGGGAAGAAGAAATGCATCCACACTCCCACAGTAATCAACTGCAGGGTGGTAAAGTGACCAGCAGGGTGAGGGAGGGGATTCTCCCCCTCTACTCCACTCTCATGAGATCTCCCCTGCAGTGCTGGGGCCAGTTCTGAGGTCCCAAACATCAGAAGGACACGGAGCTGTTGGAGAGAGTCCAGAGGAGGCCACAAAGATGCTCTGAGGGCTGGAGCAGCTCTGCTTTGCTCTGGAGACCCAAACCGGTCTCTTCCAACCCAAACCAGTCTGGGATTCGATGAAAGGACCATAAAGTAACCTGGCATGTTCTGTCCTCTTGGAGGCTCTTGGTAGCACAGGAAGAGCTGGAGCTCCAGGCTCACTGAGAAGCTGTATCACCTTGCATGAAATTGTTGCATAAACAGAACATGGGGCGGGCTGGATTTCAAATATGCTGTTTATATTCATTTGTGGCATTATTGACCTTTCATAGCTCACTGACGGTTGCTTTTCATCCCATCATTCCAGTTAAGAGATTGTCAATAACTCTGGAAATAAATCAGGTCTCCAGAGTGAGTCCATTTTCTTACTGTAATGAATGGCAAACAGGAGATCCCTTCCCTGCCTCCCCAAATACCCTGTTGTGTCCTTCTGGCTGCACTGTGCATAACTGAACTGCTCACCCGCTTCTCAGTATCAGAGCTTCTGGGTTTGGAGGGGTAAGTTAAGAAAAACCCAACAAACACAAAAGTCTTTCCTTACAGTAAAAAATTTGTACACCAACGGCAAGGGCAAAAACCAAGAGTGGGGCCTGTTGTTGCCTCTCCGGCACAGCTGGGCAGTGGCAGACTCTGCCCGTGGCCCCTGCACAGCCAGGCAGTGCTCAGGGGAGGACAGGGATTCCTTCTTTCCCACCCACACTCCCTGTTTTCCAACTCCATTTTCACACTGGTTGCAGATAAATGAACCTGATGTTCAAGTGCCAGTTAATGTCCGCAGAGCAGCCACTTGTTTGCTGTTCCTGCTGTAAGGAGTGTGTCACCATGCTGAATGCCAACCAGGCATATTTACCATCACGTGTTAGAAGTGCAAGGTCATGCAGACTACTCTGGGAGCCAGCAACCTCACCAAGAACAGTCTTGTCTTGTCCAGGAACCAGAGAAGAGCAGGTTTGGTTTAGAACATGAAGCCAGCATTGGCTTTGAAAATCAGACGGGGATGCACAGCATCACCTCCACACCAGCTGCCACTGCCCCTGTAAGGAAATACAGCAGCTGCCTTCACATAGTTCTTATAGTTACCTACTCATGTCCTCTTGTTTAGGGGTGTCTCATTAATACTGTGGAGAAAATAACTGCCAAGGGAGACATGCTTGGGGACTCCCAGAGGGGAGCTGTTCTCACAGGAACCAAGCTGCTTGGACACCCTCAGAACAGCCTCAGTTTTGCAGCTCTGCTGAAGCACAGGACTGGCAAGAGGGCAAACAAGTCTTTAAAGAAGGCAGCAGACAAGCAATCCTGCTGGGAATGGGCACTAACTTAGTCGTTGTCTTGAGTATCTTTCTGTTTCTACGCCTTCTGGAAGTTGGTCTACAGTTCTCCAGGCTCTCTTTCTCTCTGAGGTCAGTTGTCTCTACTAACATTAATAAATAACCCCCTCTCCTAAAGGGCCACTTTAGAGATTTCCATTTCACGAGTCATTATGGGGCAAAACTGGCCTTCCAGGCTCATCCTTCCCAAGAGCCATCCCTGACAGTCTGCTGGCAGAGTTAAACCAGTGCACTGGGTTTCTCCAGCATCCTCCAGCCCAGTCTAAGGCTTCAGTTGAAAAGTTTTCAGAAATCAGCCGCTGCCTTTCGTGGTTGCCTGCAGGGAAGATGGGTCTGGCCAAGGGCATTTTTAAAGGTCATGAGTTTGCCTTGAGATGTCAGTGGCCACAGAGCCAATGGGAAAGGGCTGTGGTGGCTGATGGGTTTTTCTCAAGGAGGAGCTGCACAGCTGCACAGGTGACACAGAGAGGTCCTTCACCTTACAACACACGGGGTACCCAAGCAACCAGTCCCAGCTACATCACTGCTGGGGGAGGGACCAACACCAGCACCTTCACCATCAGCTCTGACTGCGATGGCGTTTTGGTCACTGCTCAGGTAGAGGCAAGCCAAAGAGCACCCTGAGGTCTCTCATGAGTTTGAAAAATGAGGCCAATATCTTCGTTGGAAGGGAAAGAGTCCCAGCTAATCGCTCAGAGTCCTGAGGTTGTGTCAAGCTAATATTAGATATTATAAACACACAAAGAAATGTTCATTCCAAGGAAAAGGGAGATGCCAGAAAAGAAAAAAGAAAAGGTTGTTAGGCATTTAAAAGCTCAGGCTTTGAAAAGAGCTGCTATTTGCCATCTTCTGTGGTACGTGCAGTCTGGTTCCGTCAGGCAAGCGAGTAATCAGCCAGTGATTTGTGGAAGTCCTTCAAGAAAATAGGCCACTGCTGGGTGTGTGAGTAACTAATGCTCCTTGGGTTTGTGTTTGAAGGCAGCAGCAGCAACAGTGATGACACAAATTAATTGCAGAGTTTTCAAGAGATAATGCAGACCAGGTAAAGAGAATTACTACACGATTAACATAGTTTCCAATTAAAGTCCCCTGTAGTTACCAAAAAACATTAATTTCTAGTAACTCAGTAATTTAACTTGTGTCACCACTGTACACGAATGCAGCAGGGCAACTTGTGGGCTTGGCTGTGCTTAAGCCTTGGATGAAAAACATGACAAAAAATAGCCATTAGTTTTTAACAACTGTTTGTAGCAGGCTTCAAATAAAACACCACTGTGATAAAAGAAAGGATTTGCTAACAGAGTCAAGGACCCAAACCCAGCTGCTGTTCTAGCACTGAGGTCTTTCTTGCCCTTAGTCGAAAAGGGAGAAAGAAAAATAAACTCAGTCAGGGTGTTTCAACCATTGGGTTTCTTTATCAAGAAGCTGCAAAAAGACTGAGAAAAATGAAGCCATTTCACCCTTCTAGAGAAGTCTGCTGTTGGGATGGCAGAACTACATCTTTCTTTTTAATACCTACATACTATGGAGCTCATATTTCCATTAGACCATTTGTGTTCCAGGAATACCAAACTAAAGGTCTTTTGATGAGCAGCTTGTTTCTGGAAAAACAGCTGGCTCAGGTGGGGACCTGCATGTGGGATTTCTAAGGGACCTGAACTTCAGCCAGCACAGTTCAGGAAGGAGGAAAATTGGCCCTTTTGTTCCCATCTCAGATCAAGCTCCTGCACTGCAGTGGGATGAATGGCCCGTGATATACTCGTAAGTGCACAGCAGACCAAGAGGTGCAAAGAGTTGGGAAACTTGCAGAATTATCAGCCCTGAGCAGTTTTGGTTTAGTGTGATGACAAGATGGAACCACCAAGTGGTGTCACTGCCATTTTCCCCACGTACATTTCCAGCACCCCCATCTGTTTGCCTGTTTCAAAGTGCAGGTGCACTTGGGGAGCAGAATGGGAAGAGTCCTTCCTTCAACATCCCAACTGCCAGGCTTGTTCCCAGGAGTGATACGAAGGCTGAGGTCTGCAGTGGGGTAGGATGGATAAAGTCTGAAGAGAGATCTGGGTCTTTGTCTGTGTGACTTGAGGCAGATCCCAAAGTTGCACAGTAACTTTCATTTTAAGAACCAAAAGTACCACATGATCAGGAACAAGCCCACTGGACAGTTGTGTGTTTGTTTCACATAATTCAGTACCACTTTCATTACAAATATTGCAGAACCCGTCCATTAAAGCCTCTGAAGCTTATTACATTTTATTATTATTACTACAACAACAGAAGCTGTAAATGGAAAAGACATCATTGATTCAACCAATCTGCTGAATGCAGAGTGCTCTTTGCTGTGCATTTGTCAGCCTTTGGGTCAGTCTGGTTTTTAACAGCCTTACCCAGCAAGGCTGTCAACACTTCTGGGTGAGAATCTTACACAGCCTTGTATTCCCCTGCAGGAAGCCTTTCCTTGAGCATATCCCCCTTTCCTGGAGATGTCTGTCCTCTCACCATTCCCTCTAACTCCTCTCCCCCTGACCCAGGCACCTACACTGGATACTCGTGAACTCCAGTGCTTCCCTCCCTCCCTCACCTCACTCCTCAGCTATGGAGTAACAAAGCCACAGAGCTGCAAGTTAATCTTCCTTAAATCCATCCCTGCAGGCTCCCAGGCATTTTTCCTGTTCTTCTGTGCACTTTAATTAGTTAATGCCGTCCTCATGGAAAGGTAAGCAGAAAGGAGAGCATCAGTGAAACCAGATTATAACAATTATATCCCCCTGCTTTGTGACAGAAGCTTTTAATGATGCAACATAGGATTGCTTTTTTTTTTTAAAATGTGAAAGCAAAGTACAACTTCATATCTAATTTCCTCTCCCCTGTTACCCAAAGGAACCACTCAACGGTTCTGCATTATTTTTGCTAAAGCTACATTAACTTGTGCTTCACTAAACAGGAATCTTCTATTTCCTAGCTCTCACTGACATTCACAATCCTCTTCATTTTGACATCTAAATTCCATAAATACGTTGTTTACTCCCTCTTCTGGGCTATTAATGAAAAATATTAAGACCAAGCCAAACATCCTCACATCCATGCAGCATCTAAAAGTAAAATTATGCCAATTATTAGTAGGATTTCACAGTGCAGAGGTTGCTAATTTAGACAAACGATGTGGGGGTTTTTTTCCTGAGAACAAGTGAACACAATCCCTTTTTGGAATATTAACTCAATTAACACGTGCAGATGCCCTGACACACAGACATACCTGATCTAGTTCTGCCTGAAATCTATTAGTCACTTCTTTCTCATAAAAGGAAAAAAGGTGCTTTAATGAATACACGTGATGCTTATTATTTGGATCAGCAACATTTGTGCCTTCTGTGCCTGAACAGCACTTAGAATAGGTTAACATTTGGTTTACAGCACAACAATAAAATTTGCCTTTATTGCAAATAAACAGAGTATTCACACCTTACAATATTGTTTTAGATGCAGGATTATACTCACTCTTAGAGGATCTAATATTAATATAAAAGGCACATGCATTTACTGTTTTCACACCCTTTTTATTTTCCAAGCAGTGTTAATACATATTTTAAATATTGCATTTACTTTGTTAAAACAGGAAACTATTTCTGTACATTTGCTTGCAATCTGAGAACACACACCATCAAGTCATCATTTGTACAATAATAACATTTATCAAAAAAAAAACCTTTAAAAAAAAATAAAAATCACAGCCCAGAATTTTTAACACCCACTCCCCCATTTGCTTTGATTTAAAAGCTGCACTAACAGGAGAGAAGCCTCAACATTATAGTAGCTGAAACAGGAAACAAACACTGCTCTCTTCTAATAATTGTCTTTAGCTGCTTTGATTGGTTGCAGTTAATATTAATAGTATAACCTTTAAAAATTGTGGGGAAAGGTAATACTTTATCTTCACTCCTCATATTAAGGCTCCAAAGCAAGCTTAATGAGAAACCATTATAAAATCATACTGCTAAATAGTATCTTAACTCACAATTCAGCCTATATAATTAGATCAGTATTGCAACTGACAATTACTATGGATAGATCAAACTTACCTTTCTTCCACTGTGCTGCTAAGGAGGGGGGGCACGATTACAGCATTAACCATTATTTGGGCTTACACAGAAGACTGAGGAGAGCTCTACCCTCATCACACGAATACAGAACTCAAAATTTTGCTTACAAACAGAAATAACATGGTCTCAAAACCTATGGATATGCGCCCACAACATAAACCCCACACGTATCTGGCAACCTCTGTCCAGGTTGTGTCCTGGACTGGCAGGACATTAGGGTCACAAGTTAGGTTTTAGGGACTGGCTGAGCTTTTTAAGAGGGCAAGAACAGGAGGCAGGCTCATTTCTGCATGCCTGGCTCTAAACCCTGCCTTCTATCTTCACCAGCACAATGTGACATTAAACTCATCCAACTAGTAGTGAACCAAAATAATTAGTAAGTACATTTATAAATGACATTTTAAAGACCATTAACATATAAAACATTATCATCTTTAAGAAAATAGACCAATTTCAGCACGAGCTTGCCTTCCTGGGGGAGGAGGACACATTTTTTTATTTTTTATATTTTTTAAAAGGCAAGTGTTCTCCTGGACAGCTGCCAATAATCTTGTGTAAAATGTCCTTAAAGCAAGACAAACTCCTCTGTACTAAATCTTTTTAATCTTTTCTTTTCATCCTCAGAGAAAAGGTCATTTTCTTCAGGGAGTGGACTGGAAGCAAAGTCATAGTCTTTAGAATGACCCTTTACAAAAGTAAACAAGGGATACTTCTCCTTAGATGAAGATTTCAGCATCTACAATTCAAAACACACACCAGGTAAAACATTAATTGGAAATGGAGAAATCCAGTAAGCAGTGATATTTATCTGATGATGACTGCAAAGTAATAAAGGCATTTTTGATTTTTATTATCACAATATTAAAACAAAAGCATTGCACAATCCAAACAACCCCTCCTCCCATTAAACAAACATTTACTTCCATTTCTTCTTCAGGTAGTTGCTAATTTTATGCCTAACTCTGCATCTTATTCCATACAGATCACCTCTATGTGCCGTTTGTTTCAGTGCAGCTGGAACTCTTGGACAAAGATAAAAAACTCTGCACCACAGTTAATGGCCAGAACTCCCTCCTCAAGCACAGGTACGAATTCTGTGGCAATTGAGCATCTCGGGGAGATATTTTTATTGTAGAAGCAGCATGTACAATAATCAACAAGAGTTGAGTGGAACTTAAGATCACTGCAGTTAATATCAAACAACCCCTCACCCAGTGACTACAGATAATTTGAAACTAAAGAACCTGAAAGTTTGCTAGATGCCAGTGATGATTCCTACAGAGATGTTTATTGATAGACATAAGTATTTTTTAGTATTTCAGTGTTAGACTGTCACCACTGTCACTGCAATAATTAATTCTTTGTGTGTCTAAGTTCAATACTCAATCAATCCAGTTCTTCAGAGAACTTTTCATTTCTGCTAAGAACCTGGGCTACAAACAGGCAAATGCAGCTGTAGCCCGAGTGGATTATTTATTTGCTGTCACAGGTTTTGATAGGGAAACAGTTCCCTGCATTAGCAGGAAAACAAGTTTGGTACCAGTTAAGTAACATTGTGAAGTAGCAGCAGAGGCCATGGCCAGAAAAAGCCAGAGCCACCCCAGGTGGCAAGGGCAGAGCTTCTTGCTGACCTCTTGGATCTGCACCACGGCATTGAGAAGCCGGTCAGAAACTGCTGTGCCTGCTCAGAAGCAAGACCACAGCCAGCCCATAAATCCCATCCTTCTAAGGCCTGCATGTGTTTCCAGGTCTCCTTAATCTCTCAGCTATTTAATTCCAGGTATTATTAAACTATGTAACAATAGCTGCCTAATAGCAAGTGCAGAAACAACAGGTAACGAATGCGACTTGGATGGAGTTTCACCAATCACTCCATTTGGGCCCTTGATTTTAATGCCCTGATTTCTCTGTCACTGAATACATGGTGTATAATAAAAGCTTAACCTTTTCTCCCACCTCTCCATACCCACAAAAGCAGTGAGAACCTAAATTTTTTAGTCTAGCCTACATAGAGCACACTGGGAGTACATTGTGCTGTGCAAGTCAAGAGTTACTGCACTCCAATTGCAAATCAAGGGAAGAATAAGGGGAAAGCAGGAAAAAACAAAGGATGTGAAGGACAGGTTGAAAGATCATAGACTGTTTCTAATGTTGTATTTGTACCTAAACTTTTCTCCATTTTCAAACTTACTGTGCCTGAAATATATTTATATAAAATAATGTCACTAATATTAAAGAACTTCTGTCTAAAATACAATAACAGCTCCAAGACTTAGATCAGCCAGGAGTATTTCCACAACGTATGTTCAGAAAAAGAAAAGTCCTTAATCCCAAACTTAAAAGAAAAAAGGAAAAAAAGAGAAAGAAAACTTCCAATGCGACCAATTTTGTAACTATTTTTTTTATGGTGTTATTACACTGTTTTTCATACACCATAGGACAGGAAAACATGGAAAAAATGAAACTTCACTACTGTACTTTCCTAAACTTTCCAGATACCCGTGGCTTAGGAACTTCTACTTCTTTAAATCTATTTTCTTCCTCTCTGTGTAACAGAGTTGTGAAACAACTTCAGCACCAATCAGTACCTACTGAAGATTATAGACAGTATTAAGTTTAAAAATGCATTTTGACTAATATCACTGAACAGGACACTCAAAACACTGTCCAAACATTAATCCTTGGCACTGTTGTGACAACTACTGTGGTTAGAATATTAATATTGTGACGATCTGCTGCCACTGCATCCTTTCAGAGGCTGTTTTTTAAAATCACAAAGCACAGCTATTCACTACCACAGCTAAGAGCACACGTTAATAATGCTGCATTTCTTACACTCACATGCTGTTAATAATCCAGGAAAAAAGGTCAACTGCATTTGGACCTAAATGAACCTATATCTGTGTTTTTCAAGTGGAAGGACATGGCCAGACAGATTTGCTGGATGATACCTGCTCTGCAGACTTCATTGTTACCAAATCGTAAACCCGCTGCTTCACACTGAAATGCCACCAGAAAAAGCACTTATGCTAACAAGAAATAATACACAATTTTGGCTTGATCAAATACTTCCATTCAAAACCAAATCCCTCCCGAGGGATGGACTGCCCGTGCCAAACTCCTCCTCGGCAGGGGTGATCCCTGCTGCAGAACATTCCCATTTCACGAGTGCCACCTCGTGGGCCACCGCCACCGCCCATCCCCGCTCCGCCAGCCTGCTCTGCTGGAGAACACCTCTCCCTCCCAGTGCAACCTGGGTTTTATATCCTGGTAAAAATGGATGAAATGAAAAACAATCCAGATTTCACGGGATTATAAAAGCAGCAAGAAATATCAAGAAGGGAAAGCTGTGTGGAAGAGCACAGCTCATTCTCTCCCCTTACACACACACACGCGCTGTTCCAGCTAGGGAATCCATTTGGTAACTTTGACACCTACCTTCGTTATTTCTTCACAAGCCTTCTCAAAGTCCTGCACAGTTCTACAATAAAATCCTATCGTGCAGCTAGGATCCATTTTTTTGAATGACATCTTTTTGGGAGAA
Organism: Aegotheles bennettii; assembly: GCA_013398125.1. Taxonomy (NCBI): domain Eukaryota; kingdom Metazoa; phylum Chordata; class Aves; order Caprimulgiformes; family Aegothelidae; genus Aegotheles; species Aegotheles bennettii. Next base: position 363,816 of record VZRW01001254.1, on the reverse strand, counting down.
GGACAGTGGAATGACTGCAAGTTTTGAGATTAAAAAACATGAAATACATGGTTAGGGTTGAGAGTGGTACAGACCAATGCAGTTACTTTTTTTTCCACCAACACCTTTAATATACAATGCCCTGTATTGCTTGAATTAAAAGCCAGCACACACTTTTGAAGTTATTTCTTCCAACACCCCCCCCCCCAACCATTCAGGTGATTCCACTCTCCTCCACACGTATAAAACCTCCTGCTGTTTATGCTGTATTCACCAAACTTGCACACAGCACCATGTCAGTTTGAAATCTGTCACAGGTCTGCTGCTCCGAGCGGTACTTTATGAATACTCCCAAGGCAGAGGAGGTGAATGCTCTTCTGCAAATTGAATTTGTAACAGCTTTTGCACTATCTCACAATTACTGCTTTACTACCACCGCCCATTGCCCCTTTCCCTCCCCCAGCCTCTATAAAAGAGACATAATGGAATAAACCAACCTCATGCATTTTCCTTTAGTAAATGAAATGGGTTTGAAAAAACCCACAAAAGCAAAACCACATTACAATAATCCACAAGTAGGAAAAACCCAAACAACATGCCCTGCTTCATAAATGTTTTTATTCCTAACGTGAAATCTCTTTTCATGACAGATGATGCTCTGACAGTGCTGTGAACTGATACTATCAGCAGCCACGCTGTAAGAAAAAACAAATACAAAAACCCCTTCCCCATACTCCTCATTCAGTTTATGACAGAGGAGATGAGTATGTGCTGTCTACCCTGACTGTGCGTGAATTTCTTACAGGAACTGTAGTTTTGGTGAAGACCACTGTCTAATAACTGAAACTGTTTCATCACCACTGACTGTGTCTCAAAGGTAGTCCTCTTCATTCGCTTCTAAACCACAGGACTACCCTGTCATCCTACCTCTAGTAAATCACTGGCAACCCTGCTGCAGCTGCTCAGTACCAAACGCTAACACACCACTCCTGCACCACAGATACCACTGCACTAACACACAGATCTGGATTTTCATGAACTTCCCCCAGTGATCAATATCCTCTAGTGAATATTTTGTGCCGTTTCCTTCTGCATTTACATGTGAGCTGTTCACAGCTCACAGCTCTTCTGGCACCACGCTGCTCAGCACAGGACCAGCACAGCCTACTAACACAGGAACACCAGGACAGAGCAACACAGGAGATTTCTTACCAACACCCCTGTGTTTCCTCTGTAAAGGACAACTAACAACTGCTACAATCTAGTTTGACTGTAGCAACAGCAATCCCTGACAGCTAACATCAAACAGTCTGTATACTAGAAACCCATTCTATCTTTTTATTTTATTTTACTTTATTTTTTTTGCCAGTCAGAAAAGTCAATCTACAGAGGACACCGCCACCAGCTGCTAACCTGAGACTGTCAGGGTAACAGCTTTACACACTGGAGTATATTGTTCTTGTGATTACAAACCCGAGAGGCATTTCTATTTAACCTCTGCTAAAAAACAGAAGCAAAGATGAGAAGTAATATTTATAAAAATTTATTTTAGTCACCGTTTTTTTCTCCTAAGTATGCTCAAATTTTCTATGCAGAAATTGTATTTTGAATATTCACTCCTGAGTCATCAAATACCTAAATCAAACCCTGCCTTACATGTCACGTTTCAGCAACACCACTGGAACTATGGTTGCGCTGTGCTGTTCAGGGCAGTGGTCTTAATGCTACACAAATCACTGTACAACAAAGAGAAGTGGGTAAGCTTTTTTTTTTTTCCCATTCCTGCAAACAAATGGATTCTGGAAGCCAATACAGAGTGGATTGATTTCCAACTTATTCTGGACAATTTGTCAATTTTGAAAATACTCCCCACAGATAAATCTAACAAGCAACTATCCACACTAAGAAAGCAATTTCTGTTTACTTTTGACATTTCTGGACAAAGATACAATACTATTAAATGCACTAAGCATTAAATTGCAATATATTTTCTGTCTGCAGAAAAGCATTAGATGTGATGAAGCCAAGCTGGCAGTACTTTCAAAATACATTTTAAAACTTTACTATTATTTGGAAATTCATATTAATGCCAGCCTGCAGTACAATCTGGAGGATTAGTCATGGGAACAGAAACCAAGATGTGCATTTTTTGTAGCTTGGCCACTGAGCTATGGTGTGACCTTAAGGAAGTCACTTCAGCTCTGCATCTCTGTGCCCTTCCCACCTTTTGTCTGGCTTACTCGATTAAACTGTAAAATCTTCAGAGAAGGCACTGTGTTTTACTACAATTATTAGCATAAAGGAGCAAGGATCTTGCTTATGATCTCTGGCTGCTGCCACAACACAGGTAGAGCTGAGACCCACCAACTCTTCTTCCAAATATCTCAGCAGGGTAAATCCCTAGAGGCCTCTTTAAAATTCTTGCCTAGGATATTTTCTGATCTATTTTGCTGCCTTTTTTTTTTTTTTTAGTTCACAACCCTCTCATTTTCTAGACAATCTTATACTTCTATATTATACATCACACTAATTAAAGCATCTTGCTAAGTATAAATACTGAAAAATACATAGCGTTTGCTTTAAGTTGGCCCTAGGATTTAACATCAGCCCTGTGTAAGTCCTTTGATATATACAAGCACTTTCCCTAAATATTATTTGATGGTATTTTGATTAAGGTATTTTCATCAACTTCAACATATCTTTCTTTTCATGATAATACACAGGATCACTGCAGTTCACTCCAGTGTTCTCAGTTGAGGTTAACTCTTAGCTGCTATACAAAGCAGAAGCCATGAAGGTCTATAACTTCATTACACACCACTGACTTGCATTCTGAGTGTAAACAGTCACTGTAAGATCACCTACTCAGTTCCTCGGGTGTGAGTTTAAGAGCTGAGTATGACTCACTTCCACTTTTCACAGGACTTCACTGCAAAACTTTTAAGAATTCTACATTCAGTACCTGGTATTTCAGGGATGGCAGAGATAAATATCCATTTCTCTTCCTTATTGAAATGCAGCATGTTTTTTCTGAAGCTGTCTTTCCATGTTTTGGAGTATTTCACTTTGCAGAAGACAGTGGCATGAGGAACCACTACTAATGAACAACTCTTTTCTAGAGCAGTTGATGGTGCCCTAAGCAGTGGATGCACCCAGACAGTGTTTCTACACTGAACGAAGAGCTGCTCCGAGGGGGCTGGAAGTTCATTTGGAAGTTGGACACAAGATCCATAAGGAGTTTGTGTGGATATCACCGAGTGCTTCTACTGTGAGTACTGTGGCTATTGAACACTTAGTTCTGCAACTGGTAACATTTTCCCATGGTATTTGTAAATTGAATTCTTTAATAACCTCCTTTAGCTCTATCTATTTTCAATGCAAGTTATTTGGCAAGAGGTTAAAGAAAAGGAAAAACACCATTGTAAAGAAAACAAGCATGATTTTTAAGGCCTAGGCATAGCCTGAAAAGATGCATTCACTACCTCGAGATGCACCCAGAAAGTCATGGCCTACAGAGGTGTGGAGGGGAAAAGAAGAACAAATGCAGCATGCACATTTTAGTCAACCAAAAACCTCACTGATAAGCCTCAAAAATTTCCCCTTCTGTGAAGCTAAAAAAGTCACCTGCAAAGTTGTTGGGAGCAGAAGTTACATTTAAAATGATAACCACCTACTCCAGTACAGATATTACTAATTCCTGGATAAAGAAGCAGCAGGTAAACCTATAGGAACTCTGGTTACAAACTGACAGGCAGGCTCCTACGATTGAATACTACAGTAATTCTCTCCAGGGTGTTGATTGCAACTTGAATTTAAAATACAGTAAAAAATGACCAAAAAGATAAACCAACAAAACCAAATCAACTTAACTCAGGTTTAAGATTGGCAAATATTGTCTATTTTCCTTGATGAATAATTACTTAAATGAAGTGATCATCTATTTTTGAGGTTTTCTGATCATTAAAAAGTAATAGACAAAGATTAATGAAATAAAAATTAAAACCTCGTATTGAGTTTTTAACCACTGGTGATTGTTGTTGATTATAGGCCCATAAAGAAGGGCAGAACTCTGATAAATAACACGTAACTGTAAAACCATAAAGATGCAGCTAGCTAGAACATCTCTAAATAATTAGTGTTTGATTCATATGGGAAGAAAACAGTGCCAGGTCTATATCCATACTACCTCAAGAGGGAAATCCTTTATGCTGACATCTACAAAAGATTGGCAGTAATGAGGATCCATGTAAATCAAACTGTCATCTACAAGGACAAAACAGAAGACAAGTAATTCAAAAAACACCTTATTATTACACTGCTTACAATCCAATTTCTATGCAGAACAGCTGAAAAAAAAACCCCCAGCGAGTAACTGCTTGCCAGGCTGATATTCATTGACTGAAGCATAGGTTTTTGCAGGACAGATTAACTTTTGCATAATCAAATATGCTTGTATAAGCAGAATTTTTATAAAGTGATGAGACTGTCATTTAATTTTTGGTGATAAAATTACTTTTACAAACACACAATTATATTCTGGAGTTTGCATATGAAAAATGTATTGTGCTACTTCATCCTGACAGGAAGAATATATTGCTTGTCATTTCAGCATCAACTAACACCACTTAAACTAGTAAAAAGTAAATACGTAAATAAGAACTGCCAGATAGTAGCAGCAAAGGCTCCTGGAGTTTGGTGAAACAGATAAATTATGCCTTGTTTATGCAACAACGGAAATTAAATGTACATTTTACAGAATCCAATTACTATATGGAGTAAATGACAAATGACTGGACTTGCGTAGATGTGATGAATTAATAAGGTTCTCATTTTGCTATTTTAATCATGCTATTTCCCACTGGTTTGATATTAACTTCCTAACTCTTAAAGAAAAATATTGAAGAGACATAACATATTAAAACACTAACCTTGAAATCCAGTGAAGTAATACGACTGCTTGGGTCTGCCACCAATAATACCAACACAATACTCAAGGCTTAAAATTCCCTATAAGCAGAACATTAAATAATTAGGACAGTGTTAAACAGAATAAGTATTAAACTGAATTAAAATCTTTACTCTTTCTTTACTGTTTTTAGGCAAATATTTTTTTTGCCTTTTTTTTTAAAGACTGACTTGATGATTTTCTGGGGCTTCACTCAGTTTTTAGAAGTCTACAACTGACCAAAGTGAGAACATACTACCAGCTATTGCAGAGAAAGTCCTCCCTTTCCATGCAATGCCCATACATTGAGAGAATTGGCAGTATCATTTTTGGGGAGCAGACAAAACACAATGTCACACAAGCTGAGCACAGGTTGCTCAGTCAAAAGACATAAAAGTATTCAGATTTACAGAGTTCACCTACATTTACTTTCTGTGGCCCTAGGGGTTCTCCTTTTTGGTTTCAAGTGCAGAAGTCTGTCTGGAGTATGAACTTCTACATCATAGGGAGAAATGCCAGTTGAAGTAAGAGTAATTACCAGATACAGCTGTAAAAACAGCAGCCCAAAATACGGGAGGGGAGAGAGAGACACCCAACAGACAAGCCCCATAAATCTTACTGGATTTTGACTGTGAGGGCAGAGGCATCAGAGCCATCAGTATGTAGCAACTTTGAGAAAGAGACATTGCAAATACACCTAAGGGGATTTAAAAAAGGGATGTGGGGTGAAATGCAGGAATTTTTTCAGTCTGGAGGTTTAAAGGAAGAAATGCACCCCTCCAGCCACCAAGGACAGAAATGGTTGGGCCACCAGCCATGGGCCACAGTCACACCAGTGCTGTCAGTGTATTTCTATTCATTCACGTTGTGAAGAGTTTTCTGTAACCCACGTGTCTGTCTCAGCACACAAACCTAGCAGACTCATCACTGATCCTTTCATGGATCACTTTCATCTGCATAATGAAACATGGATTTTATGGATATACCTTCTAGTGCCAGGCAGGATTTACCTATACACAGGCAATTCTGTCAAGGTAAAAACATTTCAGTAGTGTAATTGACTGAAATTTTTCTATCACCCACAAGCTCACAGTCAGAGAACGGGCACCAGAGAAATCAACCCTGTTCATTTCTCTTTCAAAAGAAGAACCAAACAAAGAAAGGGAAGAAGGCAAGAAGAACTTTCCTTCTTCTCTTCCTTCAACATATTTCTACTCTGCATGAGGTTCTGCTTCTTAACAGGACTTAATAAGATTTTTGTGAGTATTCAGTCTTGGCTTAACACAGTTCTCCATTAGTTATCCCACCAGCTCCAGTGGGAGCTGAATTTTGCCAACACTGAGTGCTTTGGAAAGCTGAGCCCAACTGTTCTAATGCAACTGAAGCCCAAGATCATTAAATACTCTGCAAATTGAACAACCTTTAAATGTCCATAAATCACAGTGGTTTTCTGCTGGCAGCAGACAAGTGTTGGGTCCAAAAATTTGGATGCTGGCCCGAACTGGGACAGCAATCCAGAGCACTATCAGGTGAGTTAAAGTGAAATCTCCATGAGCTGGCAGTCATATCTATATCCTCTCATCTAAGAGATCAACCATTAAAAGTATAACCATTACATTATCATTGTATAAGTAGGGAAAATTTCTCTCAACAAAATTATTGATATTTCATGTACTAATAAGACCAAAGCTTCTCGGCAAGGTAATTTTTTCTCTGCATAGACAATGATAAAGTAAGGTAAAGTAAGAAAAACTGCTGTGCTCTTCATCTGACATGCTAACAGTCAGCTTCTGCATGGTTTATGCAGGTGAAGAGAAAATGCTGCTTATTTAAAATACGAACGAGAAGGCTTTTTTTAGAAAATGTGCCTCGTAGGCTGAGCATTGCAGAACATTGAGGCAGATCAGAGGCAAAGGCTGAACCAGCTAAGGAGGACACATCCTCTGCCAGTGAAACAGAAAGGGAGCAAAGCTACTTAGAGTAATGAATAACTGTTTAATCTATGGGAATTTTCTTGTAAAAGTGAATTATAAAAAATTTATCAATTTTAATCCATAAATATAAAATCCTTTGTAAAAATTACCTCTTGTACTACATTCTAAAATCTGCATTTTTAACTTAAATCCAGACCCCAAGAAATGTAGTCACTTCTTGTGAACAGTCAGGGCAGAGACTGGAGTGACTGATCTATGCAATTGAAAGCCCTCTTATCACAGTCTCCATTAGAACAGCCTGCAAAAGGCAGGACCAGCCCTGGTAAATGAGCAGCAGCAGCAATCACCTCGGCAAAACCAGTTGTAGGAGGCAAGCTTTGATAACACGGCTGTGCTGGGAAACTATGTACCATGCAAACATATTTTACTCTGGCAACAGAGTGTTTTTGAGAGCTGAATTGAGAAAGCCTCTGCGGGGTAAAGGCAGCCATAGATATCCGTCAATAATAAAAGCCAGCATTAAAGAACTGGAGTCACTTTTCTTTCGCTGAGAAAGCCTTATGAAAGTTGCAGAAGCAGCTGTTTGTTAGCTTACAAACCAAGGCACCATGTGTTTTCCTGGGTCTGACTGATTCAAAGGCTTTTTTGCAGTTAACACTGAAAGGAAAATAAGGTTGCTGTAGATCATGTCTGCAACCACAGGCTTGTCTTAGCTGTGTCAGAATTCATCAGGAAAGAACTAAAACTTCTCCAAAGCCAACTGTCTGGAAATACAAGGAAAAGAATCAGGAAAGAAAAACAATTTAATAGTTCATCACTTGAATAAAAGGCTTCATCATTCTGTCTCCCTAAGCCATTAAAAACAAATGTTTCCCTAAAATGTTACAGAGTCACAAAAAAAACAGGTGTAACAGCCCCTCAGATTTTGTTAATGCTACTGCACTGTGGTATTTTAAAAATTAACAGAAGAATTTAAAGACAGACAAACAGCAGCATGAAAAATGATAAAGCAGCAGGGCTAAGAGAACAACCTCCTTACTAAGAGAAATATTCCTGTGCTCAAGAGGTAGAATCGCAGAACATCTCCAGGTGTTAGCACTGTATACAGAACCTCTGCTGAAAAAAAGAGGACAGCACAGACTTTCCTCCCCTCTGCTTTCTCCTTGAGTTTTAATTTTTTCCAGTTCATTTTTGTAGTACCTGTTTGCTACTCCTGCATCACTGTCCTTAGAAATGTTCATCCTAATGCACAGATCATGAAAAAACACTTGGAGTAGTGACTAAAGATATCGAAAAATTCTACCCCCTCTCTTAAGGGGAGAAAAAGACAAAAGAAACAGGGAGACAAGCAACAGCCTTAAACCATCTGACATTTAAGTAATTAAGAAACAGAATAAGGAATCTGGTATATTTATATTTTAAAATGCTGGCTGGTACTTAATGTAGCACAACTCTAATAGCGTATGTAACTAAATTACCATTTGTAATTTGAGCCACTGCATTATGTCTTTTCATACTACTTGAGGAGCAGGACAGTTATCACTGCTTTACCAAGGGACATCATGTGCTCTGCAATTATGTCTGATCTTGTAATAGGGAAATTTTAAATCCGTAAAGTCAAACTTTACAACCTTCAACTGTAAAATCACCACCACACATTTAATAGGGAGAAGATTACCTCATGAAGTCGCTTTTCCTATCACCTACTGCTACTATTTGAAAAATGAACTCTCATTTCATACCTTTACAAACTCTAAGTAGTCCATGTTTGTTCTCTCTCCACCGAGTCGCACGGGAACTAAAATAATTACAGCTTTTGTGTCTGCTTTTCCAGACTCCACAGAAGAGCACTGTCTGTCAATAACATCTGAACTGTAGACTGAAAAGGGACACAGGGAAATAAGAATATTCAAAATATATCTGCTAGCTTTTACAAAGACACACCTATAACATGTCCTCACTTAGTCTGACAAACTAAAACTGCAGTCCTTCAAAATACTACTGTCCTCCTGAAATGTAACTCCTGAGTAACTTTGATGAAAAACAGTGTTACACCTCCTTACTTTCAGCAGTATTTTGTGGCAGGGTAATCTGCTGCTCTGAGATAAGACACACTGCCAAGGAAATGCAGAAGGGGGAGGTTAGAAGGCAAGTAAATATTTATTCACTTCATATAAACTTCTTTTAGAACGAGTAATTTAAAACTTGAAAGCCTGTAACTAACAAACATCTACATGTTAAAGGAAAAACCCCAGTAACTGATTGTAACAAATTCTCAAAAGTTCACTGTCTATAGTTAACACAACGCAGCCACTGAAAACGAGGGAAAAAACTTCATGTAGCTTTATCGCTTATTCCCTCCAAACTAAAAGGGATGCAAAGATTATCACCAGAACAAAGAAGTGAAAAATTAATAGAATTTTAAGTTTCCATTGTCATTCTAAGTCAGGTGAAACTGGTTTGTAGTGTCTGATTAAACAGTCGCTTTAGAACCAGCGTGATTGACTACCCAGGGACGTCGGTCCTCTCGTTCCTATCCCAAGATTGGTTATGCAATAACCAAAATTTCTGGCAGCTAAACATGGCTATGAAGTAACACATTGTGCTTAGATTTGAGAGACCATAGTCATTAGTGTAAAGTTTCCCCACATGTGTAGTTTATCTTGTCATCATTTTCTGCTCCTTGACCATCCAGAGCTCTAAGCTCCTCTGCCTGTTATTATTTAAAATGCCACGTTGGAGCAGAAGAAAGGTTACCACTGACTCTGGTTCATGATCCTGCTCACATCTTTGAACTCCAAGCACAAATGACTTCTTACTGTTCTAAGAGACTGGCACAGTATATTTTCCACTAGAAAAATAAGAATCCTGTGATGCAGAAGACGAATATAACTAACAAATCTAATTGAAGTATTTTTCAGTTGCTTGGTTGTTTTTTGGGGTTATTTTTAGTAAGATACAGAAGTCATTGCTAATTTACTGCTAAAACAACATTGAAGAGAGTACAAAGCAGATTGTTAACTGATTTAAATCCAAAATAAAAAGTTACAACAGGCAGACTGTAAGGAAAGTGACCTTTCTGGCTTTGGAATTCCACTCTTCCCCCATAAGCTACCAAACAGCAATGTAGAAAGCTTTCAAGTTGTGATGTCTGACTCTCTAAGAGAACAAACATCTGCATCTACCAAGAACCCCTTTGCCTACATAATCTCAATTTCATGGATCCATTTTTGACTTAATTTTTTTCCTTTAGAGGTCTATTGTTAAGTGCTTACTGAAAGGCATAAAAAGCATCTTAAAATGTTTGCAAAAATCTACATAATCACAACATTTACCTGTACAATCCTGAGCAACATAGACTGTTACTCCTTGTAGCTCAGGGTCTCTTGCTTCTTCAACAGCTTTTCTAAGTACAAACACAAAACTATTTAACTCATCTCTGATTTTAAAGAAATTAACAGTAAATAAACAGAAGTTATTTGATTATTTGATTTTTAGAAACAGGTTGGTTTTAATTGTTTGTTGTTGGTTTATCTGTGGGGTTTTTTGTTTGTTTGTTTGTTTAATTCAAGACATCTTTAATTCCTCATAAATACAGATAGAGGGGGGGAGCTGGGGTTCATTTGTTTTATTTTTAAACACTGGATACAGAGATCCAGTGTATATGGCAACATGTAAAATGTTTTTCCCAAGCAAAGATGACAATGTCTGGCTATTTAAAAGAAACAATGAAAACCACAAAAAAACCCCAAAGAAACACATTAACCTACAATGAAATTCACATTCACTACCTGATTTCTTTCTGTTTATAACAATTTTGTCATGTATATTGGGATAACAAAGGCTAAATTTGTTGGCAAAAATACTATTTTCAACTTGATAGATCTCTTTAGTTGACCTCAGTTCATGTAACTAGCCACAGATTAGCACCATGTCTATAGGAATAAAGGCCAGCACATAAAAATCTGTAAGGTTTTCACCAAAACTTCCAAAAATATAATTGCAATACTAGACTGTCCTCCAAAGAGTAAGAGTAATGGACCTAAAAACTAAAAAGAAAATGTATGTCAATAGTCTGAAGCGTGATCATCAATCAAGGACAACATTTGTAAAGAAATTAAACTGTTCAAAATAGAGGATTAGCCTTTGACTTCGCTACCTGCTCATATTAAATGGTCACTATCCCTTTATTTCACAATATATTTTGAGGAATCATTTAATACAGTCATTCTCAAGTTATGAGAGTGCTATACATTCTTAGTACTGCTGTAAGAGAGAAAGGAGATCCAGGGAAGGAAACCTTTGCAGTGTTGGAAGTCACCATGGGTTTGTGTTGAGCGGAATTCTGGATCAAATCCCCCCCCACTCCCTTGGGTAAACAGGCTGCAGCCTGTTAGAGCAAGCAAAAAGTTCCAACAGTTCCTATCATCAGAAAAAAGAAAGCACAGAAATTATGCTGACCCCTCACATCACTGCATACACATACACACCTGATTATTTAATACAGGTTCTCTTAAGATTAAAATATTTTTATACTCAATATAAATTCTTCTATTCATATACACATAGATAAACATAAAAACTTTGGCTTCTGTTGCTTAAATGCCTTATTAGTGATTCAGTTTATAGGTACCCTGGACTCCACTAAAAACATAAGCATATAAGGCTATAAAAAAAACAAACCAAGACAAAAAATCAGTAATATTCAAAGAAATGCATATAAAGGCACATAGTATGGAGAAATTTGACTTTCGACTTTTTTTTTTTTAACCACACTGAATGTCACAGACCCTTTACTTTTACTGTGATATAATTATAATATTAATAGTCCCATACATTTACAGTTTCACAAGAATTTGATGTGTGCAAAGAAATGCTGAAAACATCAATTTTAGCTCTGACATTTCATTACACTATCAGTACATTACAGCCCCCAGGTTACAGTAAAAAAAAATAAATCTATAATGTTATGCATGTTCCAAGGTTGAAAGAGTGGTTAGTTTTTAGAACATTTCATTAAACACAGCTCTACTTAAAAGCCCAGGTTTGGGAGAGGTCCTTAGGACTCCTGCTGCCCACAGTACAGGGAAACAGGAATGCTTGGTTTTTTCCTGAAATAAGATTGAACAAAAGCTCAGAGTTCAGTTCCTGCCTCTGCTGCTATTTCCCTTCCTGCCCCTGAAAAATCTCTAGAATTGCTACTGATATGGGCATTTTACAAAGCCAATAATGAACAGTTAGATGCTCAATTAAGCTGAAGTAATCTCGTGACACTTTGAAATGCCTCTCCTGCAACGTGTAAGGCACGGAAACAACAAATAAAGGTATTTTTACCTTAAAATGTGTGCAACGACTGCAGGCCCGTACCAATCTCCAGCAGTTTTTCCAGACTTCTTTCCATATTCTATTAGCTGATGTAAGCCAAAAGCTGCCAGTGGAGAGTCGCCAAACCAAGAAATGATTTTTCTATGATAAACTTCATTTCTCATTTCACTGTCATCACAGTTTCTCTTTAGTGTCCCCCGATGATGATTTGACAGGATCTTGGGTTCCCTTTCTGCCGTAAGTGATGCCTCGAATGATGCTGTCAGCTTTTTCACTGTATGGGCTGTCCAGGATTCAGACTCTGAATTGTCAATGTCCAACGCATCTGGCCAGACCCAGGCTGCAGTGAGATATTTTAGGATGCATATTAGGCTTAATATTAACTTTTTGGTGTAATTAGCAAAGCACATCCCTTTCCCCTCCACGTTCCCCAGACCAGTGATGTGTACTTTACATACCCAGATGCAAATGTCAGTGTCAAAACGTAAACAAAGAATTCAAGTGGAGTAAGATCTGCTTTTATTTTCTGCTGAACGATAGGTAAAATGAAACGCTAGTAGCAGTACATTTGTTAACAATTCATGCTACCTGAGGTAGCAGGTCAGACTGCATGATCCCAGTCACTTAAGATACACAAGGCACAGGTTGGAATTACCTTACATACGAAAAATACAAAAAATAGCTATTAAGTACCACCTAAAAAAGTTTTATCCAAGTATAACAAAAAGTTTCAGAAGCTGTTTTTAATTCTTCTGATTTGTCACTTATGAAAAAAATAGACAAACCTGAGGAATTATTCATGTAAAAACAAAGACTTCTTCCCGTGAAAATGTCAAAGCCAGTCAGCAGAAAAACAGACAACATTTCTTTGTTCACTAAATTTGTGAATTCTTTATCTAGATTACAAGACAAACTTATTTAAATATTATTCAGCATCGTATCTGCAGTTTGCATTTCCAGCTAAAGGTTTCTCTAGCAATGCATCCTACACTCAGCATTCCTTTTTCTAGCATAATGGTGGTTCAAGCAGATCCAGAGATCCGCAATGCCTCCCTTGCCAGGTGTCTCCCCAGGTTCAAACAACTACTTGCAACACAGAGCATGTGAGGAATCCTCCGAAGCACAGTGGATGTACTGTTAGATCAGATCAGGTCCTGAGAGTCTACGATGAACATTCTAGAAGGCAATGGGGAGGGCTGCCACGTGCAAACAAGGAACAAACCTTACAAACCCTGTGCTGGGGTGCTTTTGTTCCGTGAGCCAGATTTGGGTGAGCATCTGGAGGTTCAGAACCCTGCCATTGCAGCAGTGAGAGGAACCTTTCCAAACCAATATTGACAGAAAGCAGGAACTGCAGCCCTCCCCGTAATTCTTATGGAAATACCCATGTAGAAGTCTTTGAGAAACAAAGAGGAAGCACAGAGGAAGCACTGTATTTTAATTCTAAAAATCTAACTTAGGGCTCCAGTAGTGTCACAGGTATTGGTGGTAATTGTCCCAATCCATGTCACCCACTCTTACATAGTGTGACAGCCACCCCACATCAACGCCTCTTACCACAAGTTGCACCCCTCGGTGAAACCTCGTGTTAATTTTTCACTGCAGACCCAGGCAGATGCACAACAAAGCTCAACGTGACAACATCCCAGGCCTTGCTATTCCTGTGCAGTGAGCTTCAAACTCAAGTCAGTGTCTTAAGCAAAGGCATTTCAAAGCAAAACTTACCGGTGCCCTAATATCTCAAATAAAAACTCATTTACAACATCATCCAGCAATATCTGGAACATTCCACATAGCAGTGGAAGTGTAAGTACTCCAGCTAGTAACTGCACTCAAGTTTTGCTTCGTAACAGAAACAATACCATTAAACTATAATGAAAATATTTCTGGGAAAAGAGTAAACAGTGATGAAAAACTTCACACAAACACTTCAATATGTTTCAAAAGCTACCCAGACCTCATGAAGAGCTTTTCAAAAGATAATTCACCAGCTGTCAGAAGACAAGGTGATGAGAAAAGTAGCCCAGAAAGACCATACATACTCCATTTTTCTACACATTTGGATTGCCACAGAAACAGGAGCACTCTGGAATCACCAAACCACTTTCCAGTTTAGGATGCATGGGGGACAGTGCAAGGAATTCTCTGTAACCATGGATTTTAAAGACAGAACCTGGGGCCTTTTTGTTTGGGGTTACTTCAGAACAGCCCTTACACATTCCTACTCACAGGTAGTGTTACTACCAGATTTTTATTTTATTTCTTTAAATGTATGTAAAACAAAAGTTGTATTTAAGGGATTTGTGTTCTCAGCAGAAGTATTTCCATACCTTTTGATATCTGCAGGCAGCTGAAAGGGATAATGAATGTTTTATGACCCAAGTATCTGCAGCAAAAGGAACATTCAGTGAGCCAATCTGACAGTTGGGTCATGACACTGCCGAGAAAGGAGACTTTGTGATGCAGCTTGGCTGGGGCTGTGTTCACAGCTTACATCATATTCACACAGTAAGTACAAAGTATTATCAAAACAGGCTTTCAGAACTATCTCCTACTGAAGTATTCCTGCAAGTGGCTGAGTAAACAATACACTGTGTTCTTTCTGACTGTATTCTGGCCCATGTCATGGATCATTCTGACAACAAGCAGTGGTGACATAGGACAGGACCAATTGTTTCAAAGAACCAATGCCCTAGATCATGAAAAGGATTGAGAAGAGGATGACAAGAAGAGGTGGTCAGTGATGAGAACCGGAAACACCTCAGCTTGGAAGAACGAGGAGGCCACTCACGCTTTGCCTCTGAAAGCAGAAAGTGTTTCAAGTCTCCCAAAGCTACTTCTTTGGAACAGCTGTGACTGAGAGAGTATTTTGAGATAAACAATGGCAAGAAAAAATGCGAAGTTCCTCTGTAAGTACATGGAAGAAAACAATGAAACAGTGAAAATTTCAACACAAAGAATAATGTGTTAAAGTTGGATTAGAATCCTTCTGTTAACACAATGGATTAATACTAGAACTGAATAATGTACAACTTTAAAACTGATAAGAGAACATCACTTTTGCTGTGGCCCACAGCTATGTGCTGCGGAATTCAGTTCCACACCTTCAGTGCAAGAAATGAGCAATATTGAAGAGAACTGGATGCCTGCATGGATAATAACACCACCCAGGTATGGGATCACAGCTTTCTGTGGTATTTTACTCAGTTAGCTTCTACGGAGTTTCTTGGGCCTTCCTTTGACACACCTCACTACTCCCTTTTTCAGAAAGGGAAGAACAGGACAGCTAGATCACTGCTGTGATGCAGAGTAACAATTCCAGTATTAATGAGGAGTCCAGAACTCAAACCAGCATGCCCTTCAGATGTGGGTTACACCACAGCCTTGACAGAACACCCATGCTTACGGTGCTGAATATAGAGATCTTCTCTCGTAACTTACCTCTACCAAGAAAATGAAGCATAAGACCTTGGGCCAGCAGCATTTGACCAGTTCTCAGTGTGCAACCCCAACCACAGTCTGTTGTTAATGCAGAGCCCTTTATCTGGGGAAATTCCTCTCTGTACGTCAGCCATATTCTAGAGATAAAATCTTTACGAAACTCTTCAACATTTCCTGAAATCTCTGTGTTGATTTTATCAAAATTGGACCCATCTGTAGAGAGCTCACCAGATTCTGTAAGGCAAAACACAAATTTAAGTGATAACTCTGTATGGCACCTCTGTTATTAGAAGGAATTGGAAGGAAAGTAAAAAGCATATGACTATCCTGTTAGAAAGACAGGGCAAACTTGCAAAAAGTAACAAATACAAGAAATACAAGAAAGGAAAATTGGAAGACAAAGTCAACAGAAATGTGCCAGCTGGAAAAAAAAAGAACAGCAACACAGCCCACATTCCTGTGCCAATGGGATCGTTGACTTGCAAGTAAGCAACTGCCTAATTCACCTAAATGGTCAAATAGATTCTTAGAAAACTGCAGACAGGAAAACTGTAACAAAGGTGTCGATGTAGTGACTCTTTGTACAGGTATTGTCACTATTTCATCCAGGAGTTTTTAGAAAGAACATCACCAATTGATAGGTAAATGAAGCAGAGTGCAAATCACAGCGCTGGTATTTACAGAAAGAACAAGACTTCACTGTAAAATCTGAATAAAACAGGTTAGGAGGGGTTGGACATTTAAATGAGTATTTTCTAAGCTTTTCATATTTACATTTTTAATTTGGTAATTGTCAATGAGGGTCTTTCTAGAAGATTAAAAATCTATCCACAGAGCTCCTGCCGAGTAAGACTGGAATGAGTTAAGTGCTGTGTACATACCATCAGTTTTGAAGTGGTAACACTTTCCCAGCAGAAAGACTGGAGAGTTTCTACTGAAGTAAGTTTTTGTTTTCAACACCCAACCTAAAACAGACAGAAAAAAACCCACAAACTTGTGACTGAAGTATTCCAAAAAGGAGTTTCTAATAGTGCCTGGTTAAGCCAAAGGTAACCCATGAAAATGTACTGAAGTGGGGGGTTTGATGAATAGTTCTACAACAAAAAGCTTAATAGTTCTACAAAGCACAGATTAGAGTTCTGGTTTAAGAGTAATGATGTTACCCATATCTGAATGTTTGAATGTTAATACAATGGTATTAATGAGTAGAAAATGTTAGGATACATAAGGGCTAAAGCTGAGCTTATATTGCTTCGTCTCAGTCGTGAATTCATTACTGCATAGTCTGACCTTGTGAGGTTTCCAGCTCCTACAATAACACAGCACTAAGTGGACATGCGTGAGGAATACTGCTTTGCCTGTGGTGTTAATTAAACAATCCTCATCACAAAACTGAATTGCCAATTTCAGACACAAAAAGAGTAGTACAATACTCTGTACAAATTACAGGGCCACAATTCAGTTTTTAGGCTTTGACAATGCCCCAACAGTGGCTTTTTCACTTCAGTCTAAATCCTGTGGTGTTTTATATCCTAAGTCCATAGAGTTTCTTGAACTCTTCCTATGACACATTAGGGTGTCATGACTACTATTCCCCTTCAGTCATGTCATAGCCTTAAAGAAAGCAGAAGAAAAGTACATTTTCATCTTGCCAGACATCTCCAAGGCTCAGTTATGAGAATTAACAAAGTTTATCAGAAAGCTGGTAGTAAATCTGAGCAACCTCAGACCTGGAGGGAAGGTAGAAAAATTAAAGTTAAGGAGAGTTTAGTAAAGGGCATACTTGAAAAGTTGGTTGCCTATAAGCAAATTACTGATTTTCAACTGATTCTTCAGTGCAGTTTGTATTTCACACACCATCCAATTTTTTCCAAAAAAGTACATATAAAAATAAAAAACCTTTCAGCTTATCCATGTTTAAAACTCAATGCAAATCTGGTGTTATTTACACGTGTACTGTTTTCAAAATAAGTAATTTTTTTTTTAATATGTGAATTTATTTGAAAAATGAAAAGCTAAGCAAGTTTGTTTACTCGGGCTGTTTATTATATGAAAGTAAAAATGGTTTCAAAGGCCATATTGCATTTTTACTATTTATATTAGTTAAGTTTCTGAATTGTGATTCCACTCATGCCAGGAAATGTCCCATTCATTTCAGTGGAGGCAGGATTTTACCATACACTGTTTCACTTACTGTATTTCATGTTGTGCCATGCAGACATAAACTTTGATTTTATCTTTTCTACTTCATCTGTCCCTGTGGCCTCCATATTCAAATCCTAGAGAAAAAGCCATCGCTGTCTTGTAAGACATCCAATTCTGCTACTGTAAAAACAAAAATATAAACATGTCCATGGGCACTGAGAACACAGGGTGCAGCATCACCACCAGCCCACGTCGGTACGTCAGCAGAATCCCCCACTGCCAGGGACTGAGGAGCAATCACATGTTCTATGAATAAGTAATAAAAACATTTAATTCCAAATATACACCAATAAAATTCCTATACAAAGCTAAATAAAATATAATGTTCTCCAACAGCTCTCTGTTGCCCAACAAACTGATCTAGAGCGTGTAACCTGTGCTGGCATACGGGTACACTCATCCTAATTGGCAGTGAAACGAAGAGCTACGATGCATTTCCCTAAACAGAATAGATGCTGTTTCTTTTCTGCTGAATAGAATACAGTAAGTGCTTGTTTTTCCCACACCAGGGGTTCTGAGCAGCAATAAACAGATCCTGATTTTTAAGAACATCATTAGTTTCACATTTCTAATCAAGACTTTTCTAAGCCAAAATTCACAGGCGTTGGAGGAGCTGAAAGGCAGAGTGCAAGATGTTCAGCTGTATGCTGGGCATGGTAGGGAATGTGTGTAGTAACAGAGACGTAATTTGGTACAGAATTAACTCATCATCATCAAAAGAGGAGTAGATTACCGTAGTCTTAAAATCCATATTTACTTTACATCTCTTCTAAGTATCACTTGCAGTGCAAAAAAGGCTCTCCCCTGATTCAGTCGTGTTGGCTACAGTAGTCCAGGTGCATCACAAGAACGAGAGTTGGTGGTAAAAACCACTACAGTGCAGACTAATTTTGTAAATTAATAATTGCTTATTAATTTTCCTAGAGAGGTGGTTGGATGGCAGGGAATGTGCTCTTCCTGCCTCTTTCTGGACTGCAAGACAAGACAGACTTCAAGCAACCTAAACTGGTAATAACCCAGCAAGAATGTATTACTGTTATCCCTATTTCTGAGAAATCTGAGAAAATGGGACAGAATTCCTGTTGTAGTCCACCTGCACCATTCGTAACAGGAAGTTTGCTATTAATTAACAGAACTCCCTTCACTGCATAGATGATATTTGATAGCCCAAACCTTTGCAGAGAGAGCAGAAAAATTAAGAGCTCCTGCTTCAACAGGAGTGACATCAAAAGTTGATCAGTTGTGGTCCATCACTGCAACCTTCACCAGGTTTTTAGCCAAACTCCAATAACATCAGATGATGATGTGAACAAAAGTGAATTATCTCATTTAATGAATAAACTTGGACCAGGAGCACACACCATCACTGATGCTGTGCAGAACTGTGTCAGTTTAAAAGGAGAATCTAGAACTGTGTTTACCTTCCCATGTGTTACTCTGAACACCGAAGTGGGATCAGAAGCAGGATGAAGACTAAACTGTGTTATTTCTCTCCACTGGGAGCATATTTTCAGTAAAACCTAACCACTGATAGTGCAGTTGAAGACAGCATGAAGGTGTTGGGGTGCAAATGTCTCCAGAGCCTGAGGGTACTCGCACAGATGTTCTCTTTCTGGAATCTGTAGGTAGGGCAAGGCAAACAGCAGCCTGCTGACCAAGCCACCCCTAGCAAGTTTATGAAATAAAACAATGGGATAACAGAGAAAAGTTCTTTTTGATGGAACGAGAGGCAAGGTAAGCTCACAAACATGGCATTTTCTCGCTAGTGAAAATAACAAAAGCTTCTAACCCTACTATGATCAGCCCTGTGTTAAGCTGGGGTTTTGTAGGGGGAAGGAAGAGAAAGATAATTTAAGGTTAGGTTTTAATTTCCTGCCTTTTTTCCACTCTTCTTTCTTTAGGGAGAAAAAAAGACAGACAGACTGTATGACTGACTCCAGCTGGCAAAGCTGGTGAGATGGACTTCTTCAGGAGGTGTGTTTGGTCCAGCCTGTCCTCACACAATTAACCAGCAACAGTCATTTACACAGAGGCCACCAATTACCTTAACAGCCAATACCTCTAAAAGCTCCCTCAGGCTAAAGTTAGAAACAAAACAAACTCTACTGTTCCGAAAGGGCCTGGAGGAAGAAAATATTGAAATGAAAAAGCAGCTCATCTCCCTTGGAAAGACAGTGGTCACTGCAGCACGTTTTCCTTTCATCATTCAGTTACACTTCTTCCCTAGATGTGAAAAGGACTTCTAAGAAGAATGCTAACACAAAGCAGGTGTGTTTGTTCCACTGGAAAAATGCAGGCTCGATGTAAGAAGATGTAAGAAGACACCACTACCAGTTCCACTGAAATGAATGGAACAGCATCAGGAGAAGGTAATGGGGAATGCAGATTCAGTGCAACCCCTGTTGTTAACTCTGAAGTTAATGGTTTTTACTGAAGTTGTCTCCTGCAAGAAGTCATCCGGGATGGTGTCACGGGGTTCATTTGTAGGACACCCTCCCAGGACACCCTGTCCTCTCCTGGTACCCCCCTCTGCGGGGATGGTGCCAGTGGGGGGGGGGTTCATTGGCAGCGATGGAAAAACCTCCCCACCAACAGGACTGGTTTCCATTAATAACAGGAAAGAGCACAGGGGATGAAGAGCAAAGTCTGCCCGTGACTGCCTTTACTAACGAGGAATGAGGAGCCCTTTCACTGCCTCCCCCCTGAAGGAGCCCGAGCCCGGACAGCGCCAGGAGGGCCCTTGGGGGGTTCCCCTTGGATGGGTTCCCCCCTCTCCCGCTGCAAACACCTTCACACAGTCACAAATGACGCTTTGTACAGGTAAATCAGCTTTTTTCCACTCCCGCAGCAAGCACCGAGCGTTCCCCGGCCGGGACTCACAGCCCAGCGGGAGCCGCTGCCCGAGGCCGGGGAACCGCAGCGCTTCAGACCCCGCACAACGGCTCCCGGCAGCCGCCCGGGAAGGGGACCCCGAGCCCGTCTGGCCGAGGCGGCGGAGCGGCGGTACCCCACGGGCGCTATCAGCGCACCCACCCCACGCTCCGGGAGGGGCCCGGGGGACGCGGGAGGGCGCCGAGCGCGCTCCCGGCCCCACCGGCCGGACACACGCACACCCCCACCCCCCG
>VZRW01001254.1:218856-334599 GCA_013398125.1 Aegotheles bennettii | reverse complement strand
CTGACGGGGCGCCGAGCCGGGCCATCGCGCCGGGCCTGCCCCGAGCAGCCCCCGGTTCCCTCAGGCGTGTGGGGAGAGAGGGAGAAGCGAGGGAAGGAACAAAGGCGCTCGGGCAGCCCCTCTCGCCGCACAATGGGCGGGCTCGGGCAGGGCGTTCCTGCGCTGTGGGGACCCGGCCCGGCCTTCCCAGCCCCGTCCCGCACCCGGGAACAGCGAAGCTGCCCGCTGGCTCCCTGAATCCCTTCCTTTTGTGTGCGGGGAGCGGCTGGCACAGCTCCTCCGAGTGCCGAACATCCCTGTGTTTCACAGTTTGGTGTGTGTTTTGTTTTATAGGAGCATTTATAGGGAATTACCCGTCCATACCAGGCTTCTACAGAGCGGTATCCCCAGCCAGGCGTGGGGTTCCAGGTGGCCTTTGGTGGCCGTGCCACCTCTCCTGGCTCTTAAGGAGCAGCAGAGCCAAGCTGGGAGCCATTGGTTCTACCCAGGAGGCTGTGGGCAGTGGTGAGAAGAGTGTGGTTTTCATGCCATGGAATGAGAAAAGTGTAGGTGCATGGGTTGTAGTGACAGAAGCTGGTCCTGGTGGGCAGGAGAATGACCATGAGCCAGCAATGTGCCCTTGTGGCCCAGAAGGCCAATGGCATCCTGGGGTGCATTAGAAAGGGGGTGGTCAGTAGGTCAAGAGAGGTTCTCCTCCCCCTCTATTCTGCCTTGGTGAGGCCACATCTGGAGTATTGTGTCCAGTTCTGGGCCCCACAGTTCAAGAAGGACAGGGAACTGCTCGAGAGTCCAGCGCAGAGCCACTAAGATGATTAAGGGAATGGAACATCTCCCTTGTGAGGAGAGGCTGAGGGAGCTGGGTCTCTTTAGCTTGGAGAAAAGGAGACTGAGGGGTGACCTCATCCATGGTTACAAATATGTAAAGGGTGAGGGGCAGGACGATGGAGCCAAGCTTTTGTCACTGCTGACCAATGATAGGACAAGGGGCAATGGATGCAAACTGGAGCATAGGAGGTTCCATGTGAATCTCAGGAAGAACTTCTTTCCTGTGAGAGTGCCAGAGCACTGGACCAGGCTGCCCAGAGAGGCTGTGGAGTCTCCTTGGCTGGAGACATTCAAACCCCGCCTGGATGCGTTCCTGTGTGATGGACTCTAGGTGACCCTGCTCTGGCAGGGGGGTTGGACTGGATGATCCTTCGAGGTCCCTTCCAACCCTAGAATTCTGTGATTCTGTGAAAGGAAAAGGCTGGGTAGGAGGTGGAGAAGTGGCATCAGTCCCACCCCACTCAGTGACTGGTGGAAATGTTGCTCCTCTCTTGTGGTTCTCTGCGCACTTTGGTGTGCACCAGCCAGGGGTTAATGGAGAGAGCTGGGTTTGCTGCCAGACCGTTTTTCCTGGTTCTTGATTGTAGCCATGGAAATAGTCACATGTGAGACAGGACTCAAAGGAAGGCGATGAGAGTTCTGCAGTCCTGCCTGGGAGTTAAACAAAATGGCCCTGGGGTGACCACTGCGGTGTCTCTGCGGGCATCAGGCCCTGGCATGGTGCCATGAGTCCATCAGGCAGGGGCACAGACCCTGCCACCTTTGTGTGCCTTCGGATCTGATCCACTCTTTGTGTTCAGGTGGATGGCAGCAGTGTGTGTGTGCGGGCAGAGGTGGTCTTCTCCACATGCCAGGTTCATCTGCAGTGCCTGCAGAAGGACCCGGGTCTGCCATGAGATCGGCTCCTCCTGGAGCTGGGCTGTTGTGTCTCCAGCCTTCTTTCAAGCTTATTTATAGGACTGCTCTATTTCTCCCTGGGATTTCCCATAGTGTAATGTTGTCTTCTGAGAAATCTGAAGTTCCTGGTTCGTGGGCTGCACATCCAGTGCACGTGAAGGCAAAAACTTGTGGGTAGAGCAGATGATGTACCCAGAGGTGCCCAGATGGAGCTGTAGCCCTTCTTGTGTTGACACAGTGTGCTGCTGGGAACATTACCCTCTCAGAGGATGAGAGTTTCGAGCAGGCAGCACACGGAAGTCCCAAGGGCTGTGCTGTTGGCTGCTGGAAGCCCTCCCCAGCTCCATTGTTTAGAGAAGAATAGATCCATCGCATATTCACACTCTGCCCTCCGGTTTGGCTTACTCCTCGAGGTAGACATAGCATTTGTCTTACTCACAGGAAGCAGCCATGCTGCTCTTGGTTTGGCTGACAGCGCGTCATCCAAGTGGGGTGGAATTCAGATCCACGTTTGAGACCTGCCTACCTGAGAGACACAAGCTTCTAAGCTTGTTACTGCAGCAGTGGTAGGAAAAGAAGCATGAGATTGGCAGTTCTGTATCTTAGAAAGACCACGGATGTGGTCTTCACAGCCCTGATTTGCTGCCCGTGCTTCTTGCACCAATGTGGTGAACCTCAGGGGTATGGACAGAGCTCCAGTGCCATGCCGTGGCTGTTTATTGCTGCTGGAGCCTTTCAATACTGGGGATAGCATTGGTCACCAACTGCTACAGCAGTTTCGAAATAGCTTTTAAAGGCTGTTGCAAGGTATCTTTCTGATTAGGTCATGTTGCATTTGTATTGGAAGGCTTTAAACCAGGACAGATTTTTAGCCTGAACTTTGGCTGGCCCATGTGCTTACTAATTCTTCTTGACTCCCTCAGAACAAACTCCTGAGTTAAACTTACTGTAGCGGGTTAATAATACCTGAAATCTTGCCTGAAATTGTTAATTTTTAATTGGAAATGTATTGGTAATGAATTTTTTATTAACCTGTGTTGGAGCACGTCCTTCTGCAGCATCACTGTACTTCTGGAGCTGCATGGACGCTGTTGTTTGCACCTTGGTGTAAGGACAGAGGTACTTGTGCTTGGTACTTCTTTTCAGCTCGTGTGCTGTTTGCAGGACTAGAGGAGAGTTAGTGGAAGGCAGGAAGGTCACTCATTAAGGTGTTTCAATCAAGACCAAATGGTCACTGTGTTATTCTGGAGGAACCAGAGCTGTCAGCAGGGGCTGGGTGTTCGGTACCCACCAAGCTTGGTGCCATGTGTGGCCCCGCTGGTGCTGTGTGGTGCTTTCCCCACCGAGCACTCATCCCCTCTCCTGTGTGCGCCTCAGATTCCCAGTTGTGTTATCCTGGTACATTTTCTGGGTACGAGTCCTCTTGGCAGAGGAATGGGACATGGAAGCCCCCTCTCCCCCCCAAAAAAAAGTCAGTTCTGAGTTCCTGAGTGTCCCAGCAGTCAAAGCGTGTTGTGTCCCGGCACTCCAGGCTCTCCAGAGCAGGCAGAGGAAAAGGGGCACGGGTTTGTTTGGAGTTCAAATACAGAAAGGGATAAAATCACCCTTTAGGCATCACACGACCTATGCAGATCAGGCAAACTCCTGGCCTTTCATGTGAGCCCCTGTCTCAGTGCCTTGTCGTTGTTTTTGGACCATCCTGAGGTTGAGTTATCTCCAGAATCCAGAACTGCTTCCATGCTTGGACCATCACCATTCTGAAAGTGTCTTTCTTTAGAAAGAGTTTTGCTCTCCCATTGCTGCTCCCGCAGTTGAAGAGGATCCTTCTGGCTTGGGATAACATCCCTGCCTTACCCTCTGCTCTGCATTTCGGCCTTGCACAAGGCCCAGGCTGTGATTTTTACCACTGGTCTTTATTCTCTGCTGAGAATTTTCAGTTTTTCTGTCCCCAGCTCTCCATGGAGTCTGGAGAAAATTGTTTTCACGCTCATGGGTCCAGCCCTTCTGAGGTGCTTCTGTATGAATGGGGCCCTCAAGTGCTGCTGCCTGGGGGTCTTTGGCAGAGCCCTGGCTTATAGGGGCTGCCCCTGCTCTCAGACATCCTCTCATCTGGCAATTCCCCATCATCCAGGGCTCTTACATTGTACATGGACAGATTCCTGGAGTAATCACAGCTTGTTGTCTTTATGGCTTTGAATTGAGGGGAAGACACTTTTGCTCACTACCTTCAGAGCTGGCATCTCACTTCTGCTGAAGCTTTCCTTACGCTGAGTGGGTACCGCAAAGGGTGACTTGGGAAGACTAAATTTACATTTGTGTGCCTTTAGAACCCTTTTACATTGCCTGAACGAGGTGTCAGGGGGACTGACAGCCGCCTTTGCCCTGCCTCGGGGTAAACAGGGATGCTGTGAAACCTGCACCCACTGAAACCGATGGCAAAGCTGTCGCTGGCTCCCACCAGCACAGAATCAGGCCAGGAATGTGGCGGTCGAAGCAGGATATTCATCGCAGCTTATTCTCTTCCCACATCCAGATGCCACTTGCTTTGACAAAACGCTATCACAGAGAGTTGAAAGTATTTTTAACAGAAGCTTCAGAGCAGCTTTTTCCTGTTCTCCAGAAGTCACGTCGTCTGCCCCTGCTCAGCCATGGTGGGTGTCTCGTGCAGGAGTCGGCGGTGCCCTGGGAAGCCTGAGAAGACCTCTGGCTGCTCAGAGCAGGCAGCACCGCTCGTCGCTGGGCTCCGCTACAGGGCTGCTGCTGTGTACAAGGCTTTGGTTGGGGGTTATAGTGCGAGATGTGACTTTGATATCTCCTGAAGAATCCAGTCCTGTAGTGATTTTCTCAGGCAGGTATCCTGGGAGCTTGTTCACTTCGCTGAAACCTAGAGGTGATGTTTTCAGCCTTAATAATCAAATACTACCAGAAGAGCACCACAGGTAGCATTTTATGGTGTTTTCTGTTTTAATCAATGGTGAGGGAAAAGGGAACATGTTGTTGCTCATCCTCTGTGTCAGTTTAGGAACCCACGCTCACCCTGCAGCAGTCCAGATCAGGCTGGGTGCTTCCTCAGCTTCAGGTTGTAAATCCAACCCATTTCACTCAGAGGAAGGATCTCACTCTGAAGGAAACAGAACCTCGGGTTTTGGAGGAAGGTTGCATCCAGGCATGGCTGAACTGGCAGGGTAGCTCAAGGCCAGAGCTCTCCCCCAAGCAGGTTCCCTCATCCACCGCGACGCGTACCTGGTGACTCACACCATGGTTCAAGCTTGGATGGAGCCGTCTGTTCTGCAGGCAGGAGAGCCCAGGCGGAGCACAGGGACAAGGGGACAGGGACAGAGGGACAGGGAAAGGTCAGCTCAACTGCAGCAACAAGACCAATGCAACCCACCAGTGCCATTCGAGGGAGGGGATTCTCTTATGAGTTTCCCCCCTGCAGTGCTGGGGCCAGTTCTGGAGTCTCCAACATCAGAAGGACATGGAGCTGTTGGAGAGAGTCCAGAGGAGGCCACAAAGATCCTTTGAGGACTGGAGCAGCTCTGCTCTGGGGACAGGCTGAGAGAGTTGGGGGTGTTCAGCTGGGAGAAGAGAAGGCTCCGGGGAGACCTTGGAGCACCTTCCAGTGCCTGAAGGGGCTCCAGGAAAGCTGGAGAGGGACTGGTGCCAAGGGCAGGGAGTGATGGGACGAGGCGGAACGGGTTCCAAGTGCCAGAGAGGAGATTGAGATTGGATGTGAGGGAGAAATTGTTTGGTGTGAGGGTGGTGAGAGCCTGGCCCAGGGTGCCCAGAGAAGCTGTGGCTGCCCCTCCCTGGCAGTGCTCAAGGCCAGGTTGGCTGGGGCTTGGAGCAGCCTGGTGTGGTGGGAGGTGTCCCTGCCCATGGCAGGGGTGGCACTGGGTGAGCTTTGAGGTCCCTTCCAACCCAAACCAGTCTGGGGTTCTAAGATTTGGCTTTGAGGATCCAAAGCATAGTGACTGAAGTAGGACAGATGCCTCCAGCTGTGTGCAGTGGTACACGAGTGAGCTGGCTGAGGGAAGGGGGATCCTTTCACTTAGAAAATGAACTGTAAATACATTTTACTCTGCTGCTGGGGGAGAAGCAGCAGCTTTGCCATGGCTGGGTGCAGATGCCTCGCTGTACCAGGCTGTCTTTCTCAAGAGGCAAAGGCTCACTGAGTGTAGTCACTGCACGTGACACATGGTGATGAGCAGGAGTAACTGTTTTGTAATTAGCGGGACGGGGAGGAATAATTTGCATTGCTCTTTCAGAATGGGGAAGGCTGTGGAGAAAAGGCTTCCTCAAATCTGGCATCAGCTGATCGGGGTGACTGCATCCTCACCCACCTTGTCCATGAAAGAGAAGAGTCCATCACCCCGCTTGGCACAGCTGGACAGGTCTTGATGAGCCTTTTTTTGGGAAGGCAGAAAGAAGAATTAATATTTCCAGTATGCTTCTTGAGCTAAAAACAAAACAAAACAAAGGAACAATTTTTGGTGTTGATGGGGAAGGCTGTGTGTAAACAGAAATGATTTTTGTATGTAGTAAAGAAATGTGAAAGTGCAAACAAATGGTTTCACTTTGTTATTTACAACTCAGAGTACTTTGAGGATGACTGGTCTTGTTTTGCCTCAGAAGCCAGTTCCAAGGGGATTTTTTTTCCCTTTCCTTTGCCTTTTTTTTCCCTGTGTGAACCACATGCGCACATGATGATTAACCAGCAGAGGGGCAGAAGGAAGGGACTGGGGAAGATGTGCTTCAAACACAGACATTCATAAGGCTGTGGGCTGTAATTAACTGGAATGTTTGTCCAAGGATCCCAGGTTACATGTTGGATAGAAGATCGTTATTAAAGAGGCAGTTTTTTATTTGCCTTTTTAATTATCAAGAGCTTTAATGGTTTTTCTGTTCGGCCAAATGGATTTATTTTTTCTTCATTTGGAGACTATTTTGAGATTTATTTTTCTCTCCTGGTTGGGTTTTGTGCAATACACTTTTTAACCTAAGTTGGTTTAGGAAGTGTAGCTTCTCGTTAGAAATAGCGTTCAGGGTTACAATGAAACATGAGCTTACTCATCGTGGACAAACAGCCTTTGGGAATGGAGGAGGAAAAGACAAATGTATTATTACCAGTTTTAGGGAAACTGTGAACCTCTGTGATGAAGCAGTCCTAAGAGTAGTCAGCTGAGGGCTTTTCTCAATAGGAAAATGCTCATTTGGTTCTACAAAGCCCTGGTCAGGCCAGGAGTGAGTGGTCAGGCTGAACCACAGTGTGCTAGAAGGTGTGATTGCCAGCTGGAACACGCACGGGGAAGAGCTGTCACGGTGACTGAGGGAGCAGAAAGCCTATTGCAGGATCTGGGCTGGCTTGGCCTTACAGAAGGAAGGCTGGGATGGGATACAACTGGTTTTTGTGAATACCTTGCAAGTAGGAAGGAGCGGGAGGAGGGCTGTTGGACCCAACTGGTGATGTTGATGCCAAACCAGATGGGTATAGATCACCCATGAATATCATCAGTGATCAGATTGCATTAGAAGGTGGTTTCTGAATATCAGAACCGTGATGCTTTCCAGTAAAGGTGCTCAGTACATTTGTGAACGCAGGGATACAGCAAGGGAGCCAACAAGAGCAGTGGCTTAGACTGCAGACTCGGAGTAGTAGTAAGTCCTGCAGACTCCACTTGGGAATTTTGAGATTTAGAAGTAGCCAGTTACTAGGGTTGGTAGTTGTGGAAGCTAGAGAGGTAGGACCACTTGAGACTTGAAAGTAATGGTGGTGTCTTGGTCAGACTGACTGTGGGCTGTTCAGTTCTGACTCTCTGTGGTCGCTTCAGGAGGATTTTTAATATTCAGTGAGGTTGTTAATGGGTCAGCAACACGGAGCAGCTGTCGATGTGCAGCACATGGTCAGAACCCGTGCTGACAGTTGCCACCCTTTTGTTTTACCATTGTCCTTCCCCCGTCCCATCAAATGGCCTTTTTGGTGGGGATGGTGTCAGGCAGTGCAACAGCATCCGTGCAGACTCAGAGTGCCCCTAAGCAATGCTGCAACTGCAGCCAACTTGCTCTGCTTTGAGCTGGGGTGAAGCGCAGTCACAGCTGGAGTTCAGGGTGCATTGACAGGTTGTACTCCAAACACAACACAGGTCCTGGCCATTGCAGAGCCACCAGCTGTGGCCAAGATGTAGAAGAAAGGACTGAGGACCCCTCTGGGGTTTATCACGAAGGATGTCTCAGCTTTGTAAGGAGCCACCACGTGCAGGAGGAGCAGCAGCACTGAGGAGCATGGCTGGGCATCGGCGGGGAGTTCACAGCTTCCTCCTCTGGCTGTGCTTTCCATCTGGAAACTGTCTTGAAAATGGGGGAAGATTTTTAGTTTTTCCTGTGTTGTGCTACATGGTGAAACCTGGGCTTGGATGTTCCCTGCCAGCCTTGTGGTGAAGGGCTCTCCTCTGGGAATCGTCAGGAATTACACAAACCATGCCTGAATTAGGGACTGGGTTTAAAGCAGAGATCATCTGCAACCTGGGGCAGGCTTCTGAATCTCATCAACCAGAGGTGTCCAGTATTGTCCATGCCAAGCAGCCATTTTAATACATCCCAGAGTTTCCTACAAATGCCAGCAGCATGCGTGGTTTGTTCCCGGGTGTGTGTGCATGGTGGGAGCAGGGAGGATGGTTTTCCAAGGGCAATCAGGCAGCCTGAATGCTGCTCGTCCCCAGCAGGAGCTGTTTGGGCTGCTTTCAGAAGCCACCCTCCAAAAGTGAAAACATAGTCTCCTTTGGATAAGGGCAGACATGAAACAAATGACTTCTTGCAGCCAGAATACATAAAACTTGTTTGTTGTTTCTTTCTGCAGTCCACTTATTTAAAAAACAAAATAATGCTTCCTCTGGCTAATCTTGCTCCCATTCTCTGGCCTGAGGAAACATCTGCTCTCCATGGTAGGCTTGGTTGTCCCAGTTAGTTCCCTTTTAGAGTTCCCTTCTCTTCCTTTGACATCAGTTGTCTCCACCTGCCCCATTCCTGCCCACCAGCGTTCACTGCCACAGCAGTCCCGAAGCCAGGAGCCTACCCTCATACCAAGGTTTTGCTCAGGGGAGGTTTGACCATCTTTCCTAGACAGGGTTTCAGCAGTTCATGTGCCATGCTGACACACAGCATGTTCCCCTGAGGGACATCAGGAGTCAGTCTGTTAGCCATGATGTTGTTCTTGCAAAGATCGCTGATACAGCAGAAAAAAAATCACCGTGGCCAGTCCTGTGTCCTTGAGACTTCTTCATCTGGAGATCTTCATCTGGAGGTTGTCTCTTTGGAGATGGCACTTTGTTTTGGGGGGCAGAGTGGACCACAGTGCTGCGGTGCAGCGAATGACCTTGGGGAGCGTTGACTTCTGGAGAAGATCACTCCCGTGTCGGTGAGGTCCTGTAGGCCAGGGGTAGTCAGCAGCTTGTCAGCGAAAGGTTTTTCCAACCTTTCCATGGAAAGAACGTGTGGGCTGTACCCTGCAGGCATGGAAGGGTTGGTGTGTGTTTTTCCTTCCTGGTGAAGAAAGTCACCCAGTGGTAGGATTTCCCTCTGGCAGAGACCATAAGGTTTTGGTTCTGACCCAGTTGGTTGTTTCCCATGTGTCGTTCCCTACACATTTCAACCCACCCTGCGTGGTTCTTCCTTGCTGCCCCTGAGCTGGGTCTTGAAGGGGTTGGATGTTGGTTGGAAAGTGGCTCCTGGTCCTCATCTCTGTGTCAGCAAAAGCCACGGGATGGAAAGGAGAGAGCAGAGCAGAGGAGCAGATGTGTGACCAGGCTTGGAGCTGCTGAGGGGTGCGGGGAGTGCTGGAGGAGAGCTTTTCTCTTTAGGAACTGGAAGGAGCCTACTGGGAACAAGTTTATTTGTGCTCAGTGTCACATGCATTTTATTGCCATAGACGTGCACAAAGGAGCAGTTCACAGAAGGGAAAAAAAAGATGTAATTGCTGTTGAGAACATGTGTGTGCAGCCTGGCGAGGATTTTATGATTCTCCGGGAATTTAATATACAAGGTCTGTTCTCACTGGCCGGTGACACTCTTACTCCAGCCAGCACACTGAGTATTTGGTTTGATTCCAACAGCAATCTAAAGCATGTTTGATATGTCATCTTTGTTGTAATTCTCTTACAGAGGTGATGATGTTGTCCTTGTCTCGTTTCAGAACTGTCGCCGCCGAGGTCAGGAAGCAGATCTCGGGGCAGTATGGAGGATCTCCCCAGCTTCTCAAAAACCTCAATATTGGAAGCAGCGTCTCTCATCATACAACTGTAAGTAATGCTTGGAACGTAGAAGACTGAAGGTGTGCACAGTTATTTTGGTTACCATTTGGAAAGAAATGGCACTGCTGACAGATTGTTGACCTAAGCAGCCCTGAGAATACTGAGGAAAATAATTCCACGCAGAACTCGCTGGTTTTGGAGGTCTTTATCTTGCAAATCAGTTGGTGTGGCTGGGAATTTGCATTTCTGCAGAATCTTTGTAGGATAAGGGGCTCCCTTGACCAGATGTTGGTTGTTTTAACCCAGAACAGCCTGGACTGGGCATTAATTCCCAGGTGCATGTGTGGTTCTCTCCGTGAAGAGCTCTTCGCAAGCTCATGCGCTTCAGGTAACTCTTTTCTTGTGTTTCTCGTGGGACCACAGTGGCTCATCTACTCTTCAGAGGTATTTTAAATGTTATTCTGAAAGCTGAATGTGGTTATTCCTCAGGAACAAGTATTTACTTACAAGTTTACAGTCTACTTTCAGGAGTGGCTGAAATGTAGGCCACGTTGTCAGAATCTCCCTTTCTGAAGTCACATCTTGCGTGGCCCACCAGTAACCTTCAAAATTTATTCAGCGTGGTGGTAAAAAATTCAGGAGTTCTGCAAACTTTTTCAGGCTGGAACTGTATTTTTGGAAGTGTTCCTTTGATTTGGTTTGTTCCTTCGTGTCAGAGCAGTTTCTTTTGCAGCAGTCGACTTAAAAAGTATTACAGCATCTTGTTTCCTTCAAAGAGGGTTGTTTAGGTCAGGCAGTGCTGGAAATGTGCCCTGAATTTGATAGTCTGTACAAGTGTTCTGGGGTTAAAAGAGTTCTCCTCTTGGTTTGGAGTAGGGTCCTTTGGAGTTCCCATAGTTCATGAGCTGCTCTGTGTCCCAAGTAATGCACAAAGGCATCCTTGGAGCTCGTATCATCTCCAAAGGGATCTCCAAGACTAAATTGACCCCTAGCTTAGAAGAATGACTTCACTGCAGGCTGGAAGTTCATCTTTAAGGAGATCCAGCTGTGCTGGAGTCACTAGGGATTGAAGAGGGCTGGAATTCCTGTTGTTTCCCTCTGCATCAGCTGTGTGAGTACAAGGAGACCACGAGGGTGGCTTTGTCAGCTGCGTGCCCAGCCTTAATGGTGAGTGAGCATAAAGGAGGAGGGGTTAATGAAAGTGGTGTGGCCAGGACTAATGCTTTATTGCAGCAATCTCCATAGGGGTGTGGAGTGATAATGCAAAGCCCTGACTTGGCAGTTCTCTGTGGTCTTTTGCATAATCCAGCATTAGGTAATAGGGACGGACCCCTGCAGTTAGCGGCATGCACTGGATGGAGCACTCAGGGACATTGAATCCACCTCTCTGCAGCAATGGATAGCTGAGGAATAGACACCTGCTGTTGAAGGACCCACTGGGTGTCCATCCCACAAGCTTCTGTGCCTCACTTGTCTCACATCTGGTTTCACCTTGGAACAAGTTGGCTGAATTGTCTTTCTACTCCCCATCGCTCACATAAAGCGAGATCTCTGTGTACCTCTCCAAGCTGTTCCTCAGCCAGACGTGTTTTTGATAACTGTTTTTCCTCCTATCACCCCCTTTCGCTCTAAATTGTCTCTTCTACTTTTTCTTCCTATTTCTAAGGTTCTTCCATTCTGCCCTCACCAAAGTGTGCAATGCTCAAAGCTTCAGTCCTGTCGATCCGCGCATGTAATTCTCGAGCAATGTGCCCTTCTCGAGCAATGTGCCCTTGTGGCCAAGAAGGCCAATGGCATCCTGGGGTGCATTAGAAGGGGGGTGGTCAGTAGGTCAAGAGAGGTTCTCCTCCCCCTCTATTCTGCCCTAGTGAGGCCACATCTGGAGTCCTGTGTCCAGTTCTGGGCCCCACAGTTCAAGAAGGACATGGAACTGCTTGAGAGAGTCCAGCGCAGAGCCACAGAGATGATGAAGGGAGTGGAACATCTCCCTTATGAGGAGAGGCTGAGGGAGCTGGGGCTCTTTAGCTTGGAGAAAAGGAGACTGAGGGGTGACCTCATCCATGGTTACAAATCTGTAAAGGGTGAGGGGCAGGACGATGGAGCCAAGCTTTTTTCAGTGCTGACCAATGATAGGACAAGGGGCAATGGATGCAAACTGGAGCACAGGAGGTTCCATGTGAATCTCAGGAAGAACTTCTTTCCTGTGAGAGTGCCAGAGCACTGGACCAGGCTGCCCAGAGAGGTTGTGGAGTCTCCTTGGCTGGAGACATTCAAACCCCGCCTGGATGCGTTCCTGTGTGATGGACTCTAGGTGACCCTGCTCTGGCAGGGGGGTTGCACTGGATGAGCTTTCGAGGTCCCTTCCAACCCCTAGGATTCTGTGATTCTGTGATCAGGATCAGATTTGTTGGTCAGTATTGTCAGCCTTGTCTTCAGTTCTGGTATCTCTCATTATCCTGCTGCTGTTGTGTTTTCTAGTAACTATATGCAAGAATCTATAAAAATCCTGGAAAAGGTCAGGCTGACTGGCAGCAGGCTCTGAGCCTTTCCTATCAAACTGCATTGTGTGATAGTTGATGTGATAAGCTCCTAGCCTGTCATACTAAATTCTGTGCTGAGCAGAGATGCTCTTCAGAAGCACGGTGAACATGGAGCAGTAGTTTGTAGGAGACAGTCTGTAGGAAAAGTATATTTAGTTAAGTCATGAGTCTGTGTCCTGAGGCTGCATAATATGACAGAGGTTCACTTGTACTGAATTTTGGGTTAATTTCCCTCCCTTAGGCATCTGTGAGAATCTGCTGTGCCTGCCTGTCCTGGTTTGATAACAAATACTATGCAGAGAGAAGGCATTGCTGCTGTGAGGCTGAAATAGCTGTGTGCTTTGGAAAAATTCAGAAGTTTGTGTGTCCTTATGGAGAAGAAGTAGAAGGCCCTGAATCTGCATGGCAGTTTCATGTAGCCATACTGGTTTGGAAGCCTGGAGTAGGGTGCACAGTGTGGGTTTCAATAGGAAATGTATGCTAAGATGTATGGATATTTCAATAATGCCATGTGATTGAGTGTCATGCGAGTATCTTGGCATTGGCAGCAAGTTGGGTGTGCAGCATGGAGCTGGAGGACTTTCAGGGATGATGCTGACGTGGTCTCTCCTATGCAGTGCCTCTTGCTCATCGTGTTGAGCACTCCCATACGTAGTTATGATCTGGGTAAGGTCAGTGCTGATTCTCTGCTGGCAGTTGCCAACAGTAGCTGCTTATGGTGATTGGTCTGGGAGTTACCACACGCAGCCCAGTGGAGGCCTTTTCATGGAGAAGTGTGTGCTTTTGTGAATGAAGGGCCCTCAGCACTGTGCTTGGTTGCTTGGGCCTTTTGTTTCTCGTTGGCTGAAGCCAGCACAGGGACTTTTCACACTTGGAGACTTGGATGTGGTTGAACCTTGGATAAATGCAAAAACCTGTCAGCTGAATTTCAGTGCGTCTCCTTCCGTTTGCCTCACAAGCAGCAGACAGAACGCTGCCAGAACTGGTTCTAATTTAGTATCTGGTGGAGCTGGGGAGAAGATGCTGCTTTCAGAGGAGTGTTCAGGAGCTTGTGGTTCATTACTGTCAGCCTCCACCCTTCTGCCACTGTAGGAGCAGCTGATTTTAATTGCACGTTCCTCAAACCGCAGATGCAGGTCCAAAGCCTTCAGAGGCTTTCCCTGTGTAACCTCATGTGCTGAGGTGGGACTCCTTGCAGGGTGCAGCCCTTGCACCACTGAGCTTTTATTCCTGAAATCCCAAAGAGGAGGCACTGCCAGTTTGGTACTGAGGAACAGGAGCTGGGAAGGTGTTAGGGTTGGATGAAGGAGATTTTATTTTTTGAAGTTCCTTTTGCGAGTAAATGGAGTTGTTTTGCAGCTTGGTGTGTGTGCTCTGGGTTGTGAGCCATGTGCATCGAGAGGTTCAGGGAGTGGAACATCTCCCTTCTGAGGAAAGGCTGAGGGAGCTGGGGCTCTTCAGCTTGGAGAAAAGGAGGCTGAGGGGTGACCTCATCCATGGTTACAAATCTGTAAAGGGTGAGGGGCAGGACGATGGAGCCAAGCTTTTTTCAGTGCTGACCAATGATAGGACAAGGGGCAATGGATGCAAACTGGAGCACAGGAGGTTCCATGTGAATCTCAGGAAGAACTTCTTTCCTGTGAGAGTGCCAGAGCACTGGACCAGGCTGCCCAGAGAGGCTGTGGAGTCTCCTTGGCTGGAGACATTCAAACCCCGCCTGGATGCGTTCCTGTGTGATGGACTCTAGGTGACCCTGCTCTGGCAGGGGGGTTGGACTAGATGATCCTTCGAGGTCCCTTCCAACCGCTAGAATTCTGTGATTCTGGGATTCAGCATTCCCTTGTGAGAGCTGGGGCTTCGAGCCACCAAACTCACTGCTTGGACACACCGAGAGCAGAGCTCGCGCTTCCTTACAAAGAATTCCCAGCATCTCACAGGATGGGGTTTCTGCTTTGTTTATTTGATGAACTGGACTGTTTACTATGGGCTATTATGATCCCTCGTGACTAACCACTTTCTTTTCTTTCCAAGTTTATTTTCTCTGTTGAGCAATGCCTTGAGCTGTGGTGCCCTGTTAACTGTGTCTGCTCACCCCCTGGCACCATCACTTCTCCGTGCTGCAGAGTGAGGTCTGATTCCTCTCCGCATTTCTGCAGCAGTTTCACCTGGGTGAAGCTGGATTGTGATCAGCATGAGTTACAGCTGAAGTGACTCAAATCTGAATCTTGCTGTGCTTGCTTCAGTTTTGGTGCAGGAAGGGCAGAGTCTTGGTTTGTATCTGCAAATGGACTCGTGGTGGGTTTTTTGCCCTGTGTGTGCTGTCCTTTTCTGAGGGCAGATGATGTTATCAGAGGACAGAAAATAATCACTGGGTATCTGGACCTCCCTTCAATTGCAGCCCA
This sequence comes from Aegotheles bennettii, assembly GCA_013398125.1. Taxonomy (NCBI): domain Eukaryota; kingdom Metazoa; phylum Chordata; class Aves; order Caprimulgiformes; family Aegothelidae; genus Aegotheles; species Aegotheles bennettii. The sequence goes on along the minus strand of VZRW01001254.1, from coordinate 319,689 downwards.
GCTGTTTCCGTGTCTTGTTCTACATTCAGCAACTTTTGTTGCTTAGTGATATTTATATTTTTCAAATTAGATAAAGGCTTACAAAACCTTGGATTTCTGAGTGCTTCACTTACGAGTGCCAGAGGGAGTCGTTGAAATGTTTCTGGTTGTTGTCCAAAAGTTGATTTTTTTATTTTTTTTTTTTACCAAGAAAAGAAAATCTTAATTATTTTTTTTAATCTTTAGAGGTATATTTTGATTAGCAGAGCAGCATTTCACAGAACTTGCAAATAAGCAGAATTAACGTATACTCAGTTGTTTTACAGAAGAACCACAGCTGTTTCCAAAGGATTAGGGGTGATACTCCCTGCCTGTTGGGGTATGTTACAACATGGTTGAATGTTAGTTGGTATGAGGAAGAACACTGTTAGAAGAGAAGCTGATTAGTCTGGGAATAGAGGGGTCTAGATTCTTGGACATGATGTGATCCGACCATTTCTGCTCTCAGCACTCCATTTTCTCCATGTAAAATAAAGGTGCTGACATTTACATATCTCCGTAAAGCACTGCTGGGTTTATGGGCATTAGTTGGGCTAATTGAAGCTTTGTCTTGGATTTATTGCATGTCAGACTTTGCTTGTATATTCAAAGATAGCATCTAATTAATTCAATGTGAGAATATAGGTTCCTTTGTATATTTTCATTGTTTATTTTAGCATCGTTTGAAAGAAGAAGAAAAGATAATTTGTGCAAATGAATGGAAAACACTGCAAGGGAAAACAGGACAGTATCCTATGTGGCATAGAGAAGGGCGTTTTGAAGTGTTCAGAGCCAAGTAATTTTATCACCAAAATCACTAAAATGAAAAGGAAAATGAGCCAAGTCTCTCTCAGAGCTGATTAAGGCTTGATGGTGACTCCCATTATATGTATTTCCTGGAGGTTTTGCCCTGCCTTGCTGAATGGTCTGTCCTCATCAAACAGGGGAGGATGGGAGAGGCATCCACATCCTCTTCCCTGCCTCCTCCCATTAGGGATTACTCACAGTTAACTCTACCCTGATGCAGTAAATTGAAACAGCTACATACTGTTTGTAAAATCAGTGTGAGTCCTGTCGCAGAGGTCACGAGTGTTTTATATGTTAAGCTGGTGAGTCTGGTGTCCATGGAAAGAGTGTTGGGTCTCATTTATCTGCAGTAACTTCAGCAGTTTATATGTTAGCAGAGATAACTAGTTAACTAAATGTTATTATATCAAGTAAATTCAGTTACTTAAAGAATTCGTGACGGGCCTATTAGTACATACTCAGAATCTAAAAATACCATTAAATCCTCCCCTTTGCTTGCTAAAGTGAGTTGTGACACATCTTTTTCAGGAATAAAATGCATAAGCAAGCTGATGTTTAGTGGCAGTGCTGCAAGAGAATTCTTAGTCTTGGATTCAAACTGCAGTGTCAGAATTGTCAGTGGAAGCCGCTGTCGGGACGCGGGAGGGCAGGTGGAGTGTGCTCAGTGCCGGCTCTGAGCCTGCACGGAGGAGTAAGCCTATGGCAGAGGGCACGTGAGCAGCTGAGGTGTAGATGTGCTGCTGCAACAGTTCCTTTGTGTGTGTGCACTCGCAGTCGTTGCAGCCATAACGCAGCTTGGGTGCATTGTTGGTGTTTTTAAGCACTGAGCTAATTTTAACGACGCCCACGTCTCTGTTAGCAGAGTTAGCGGGGTTGGGTGGATGTGCCCAGGCTTTGCACCAGCGTGGCACTATGCAGGGGCACTCGGTGGCTCTGCAGAGCCAGCTCTGACCAGCAGGCAAGGAGACTCGAGGCTGGAGGTCCCCTGTGGTCCCAGAGCTCTGGTCAATGGGTTGAGCAAGGCTCAACCATGCTGGCCAGGCCACTGCAGGGGTCTGCTGGCCATGGGGTCTCGTTGCTGCCTGCTCAGGTGCACAGAGACACGGGGACTGTCTGTGCCCAGAGGTGACTCAGACTCACGTGGTTTATTAGGTGAAGCTTTCCTCCTCATGAATGTGGCAGACACAGTAATTTCTTCACCTGGGCACGTACGGAAACCACTTCAGCTGCCCTCAGTGCTGCTCCTGAGCCAATGGCACAGGCGGCTCCACGCGACACCAGCTCTGGCGTCTTCATGTGTCTCCTGGTTAATCCATACCCTGGACAAATTGCCCTCTGATAATTGAGACGTGACTGTGCCAAGTGTTTTCCACTCAGAAGAGCATGCGTGTTCGTGGTTGCCACAGCTCAGCTTGCAGAGTTCAGAGCCACCATGGTTTGCCTGTGTAAACCCCAAGGATCCGGTGGGATCCATCCCTGCTGATCTGGTGCAGTAAAAGTGGGAAGTCTGTGATTTTTCTGCAGTCTCTGGTCACACTGTTTAGCTTTTTCATTTCTTTACCAATGAAGCTTTGATGTTGTCATTGTCTCAGTCTCTGTGCGCTCAGTTTTGGCAGTTTATCAGAGGGCAGCTCTTTCAGATCAGTCTCAGCACTTGCATTTTCTGCATCAAAGTCTTTGTGTTCTTGAAATACCCTCTCGATGAAATGACACGATTCTTACTCATCAAAGAAGATACTGTCTTTCTTCTTACCCATCCTTGGAGGCATAACTTGTGTCTTTCTGGGTTTGGCAAGAGATTCTCTAGTATTCCCAGATAACTAATTAATCTCTGATTAATATTTCTATACCCAAATGGCTTCTTGCATTAGCAACCAGTTATCACAGCAAATAACCTAGCAATATTCGTACGTAAAGCATCTCAGTGATTTTGTGACAGGCTGTTGCCTGTTACATGTAGGATCCCTCCGTAGCTATTTACAAAGATTTCCTTTTATTAGAGGCTTTTTCCATTTCAGGCATTGTGATATTGCATGAATTTAACACACATTACAGATCAGACTTGTCTGTAGAAAGAATGCAGAAATTAATACTAAATACTCTCATATCTTAAAAACAGAGGCTTCAGACTAATCCTAAAACAGTTTTTGTCTGAACAGAGAATGCTTACAAAAATTTTCAAGGTGCCTTTGCAATTTGAAATGATGGACTTTTATCAGCTCTTCTCTACAGTAATTACATCTTTCTAAACATCACACAAAAGAAATAATAGGAGCTAGAGCAAAGCAGGAGATCTAGGACCACATTCCAGAGGCAGTGCGCATGCATGGGGAGGTAATGACTGTGCTTTATGGCTGGGGAGGTGTCATCCTTGCCGAGGGTTGGTAGCTGTCTGTGGCTGATGAAAAGCAGAGATTGCCTAGGAATCTCCTTGGTTCATTTGAATATTTCCATGTATTATAAATGCAACCGGAAAATTAAACGCAGGAGTTCTCTGTGCTCATCAGTCATTAGGGATAGGAAATTAGGGGCATGGGTTTTCTGGAATGCAGTAATGGCAGCAGTCAAATATGATTCTTAGAATTTGGTTCCAGTGATGGCTGTTTTTGGAGTGTTTAAGTAAAAGAAAATGTAATTTATGCAAGTAAAACATGGTTTTTAGTACTTGATCATTGTCAGTGGTTAATATTGCACTGCTCATGTTTCAAAACCTCCTAGAGTGACTGTGGCCTGTAGCTCACACTTAAAAATAAATCTGATGCTTCTGGTTAGCAAATCTATTTCTTTAAACCATCACCTTCCTTAACTTGTCTGCAAATGGATTTATTTTTTTTTTGGTGTTTTTATTTCCTGTATTCTCAGATTTACACAGAGCCTTTCCTATGGTACATCAGATTCGAGTCCTGCTGCAGTTCCCTGAGACACCAGTATCCCTTTAAGGGTGACAGGGATTTTGCCACGAGAACAGGCCATCTGCATTCCTGAGTGCTCACAGGGGAAGTGACTGTTTGCCCTGGAGACCTAGCGATAGCTGTGAGAAGGCTGGGGCTCAGCTTTGAAATGTTAATCTGCCACTTCTGTCCTCCCCAAGATTTTGCCCAGGGAGGCAGTGGGTGGGAAGTTGGTATTAATTTAGAATTTGAAGCTTGTTGCAATCTGTTATGGTTTTAGCACATTATAAATGGTTTAATATTTAAGGAGGTATCGAAATTAAGATGGAACTTTGTCCTACTTTCAAAACTGGCAAGAAATATCACCCTGGTTTTGAAGAAGTGCCTGGCCGCCAAGTAAAAATAGTAGTGAGGATCCTCCCGGTGATGAGGAGCTCTGCAAGGTTAATTTTTCAAGGTCCCTTATCATATCCTTGCAGGGAATATTGCTCCCACACAGGAGGCAGGAGGTGTAACCTGCCAGACTTTGCCACTGTCATTTTTATAGGGCCCCAAGTTGTGATGTGGTCTTCACAGAGACTGGCCCTCTGCCCTGGGGGGTTATGCATCTCGTTTTAGATAAAAGGAAAATTGGTCTTGGATTGAGCAACTTGAGTTCAAGTCCCTGTTCTACCAGATGCATCCTGCCAAGCCATCACCTCGTAAGCATTTAAAATGCTGTTGTGGTTCCTGGTGAGAATAAGAACATTGGGAGGGCAGAGGTGAGGCAGGGAGAAAGAAATGTGAGGGACAGGGTGCTTTTTGTGGCCTATTGACATACGTGAGCTGAAAGAGTCTGCAAAGTCATAGCTGGTATCAGTGTGTTGCTTAGAGCATGTCCCACGAGACTACTCGTGATGCTCAGTACGTGTCAGTTGGGCAACAAACTTCTGGAACAAGCCTAGAAACATCCCCTCTGCCCAGCTGTTTGTGCAGGGGAAGGGTAGGTTAAAGTCCTTCAGGCAAAAACCTGAATGCTTGTGGATGTCAGAGCACACAGCAGTGATGCACAGGACTTTGGTGCTTCCATCAGTATCTGTGAGATGGAGATAATAATTGTGCCTTTGCCTGCCCTTGTTGCTCCTGTGATCCCTTACTGACCTTCTGTACAGTGTCCAGGAGAGCAGACCTTCAGTCTTCAGGTGCTGGCTTAGGTGGAATTGGTTCAGTAAGGCAGAAACTGGAGGGGGAGGCTGTTCAGGCCAGGGTATGTAATGATGGCTAATTAAATGGCGTGCTAATTAAATACTTACCCTTTGGTCATTGTTTTGAGCATGATGGAAGAGTGCATCTATGGCAAGTGTCCCCATTGCCTTTGGTAGTGCAGCATTCCTGCTGCCGTGTGCATCTTCACAGCTCCTCCACGGCCCTGCCGCCCTCCCTGGCAGCTCTGCTCTGCCGGTTGGAAACCCTTGGTCCCTGGGGCATGCAAGAAGTCCTGCTTGTCAGAGGGTTCTGCTCTGTGCACGAGGGAGATGGTTGTGACCATCTGTTCTCAGGAACACCACAACAGAGCGGGTCTAAAACAAATCTGCCCTTTGCGGTTTATTTTTGCTGCCTTGGTGGGGTGGAACAAGCCATGAGCCTTGCAGCATGGTGCCCCGGGTGCAGCTTCCCTCTGTGTTAGCCCTTTGCTCCCGTGGTCCTTGGGTGAGATCCTTGGCTGAAGCAAAGGGGGGGTGTTCCTGTTACCCTCCATGGAGTTAGGCCACGTTCCCTAGCAGGGGCTCCTGCCCCCATCGCCGGATTTGTGCAGGTGCTTCTTCTGTAACTGCTGCTGATGATACAGGTAGGTGCTCAAAAGAAGGACATAAATAGGACGGAGACATGTTTCAGCTAACAGTGCACTAAAACTACAGCAAAATACAATGTTTGCTGTCTAGAGAAGGACAAAGTCGATAGGAAACAAAATTTTATTTTGGAGCTTTTAGGGGGATATAACAGTGAAGAATAACAGAGCCTCAACGAGGAGAGCTTGGGCGTCCCTGCTGCAGGAGAGTTGTAAACCTTTGAAACAGGGTTTTGAAATGCAACTTCTGAGAGCCATAACTGCGACAACACAGACAACACCTATGGAACACGTGCCTTAAATAGTCTGTATCAGGCAAGTCAATCAGGCTGCTGTCTTAATTAAGCTGACAGAGCGTGTGCCTACGATCAGGTGAAGGACACACGCAGAATCATTACTTGCAAGCAATGTGCTTGACTCAGGGTAATTGGGCTGTGTCAGTCTGACAAAGAGAGTCCTGTTTGATTTCTTCTGTACTTTCAGTTTATCTGTGAGTTGTATCTGGTGTTTATGTTGGCAGGGAGCAGGTTATGCCCCTCTCACTCATACCCAGTGGCCCCTTTCTCCCTGTTCATTTTAATGGCACCACAGCTTGCCCTGGGTGAGGCAGCAGTGTCCGATCCTGGGGAAAAGACTGAGTGAAAACTGTCTGAAGGAATTGGCTGAGAGGTTGTCCAAAATTTGATCTGTAATTACAGGCTGTACAAAATCCAGGAGTGTGTTTTAAAAAAGCAGTAATTGGGGTTCTGGGAGCAGATTTTCCTTTTCATATTTTTGATGTATGTTTGCCATTTATTTAGACTATTCCATGGTCCTGCCTGAGGAGATGATCAGAGCTCCTGTGCAGCTGTTTCCAGAGGGCCTTAATAAACTCTTTTTGGAGGAAATGGACACTTTTTCAACAATTTCTTACTGTAAAGCTCCAGTATCCCCCCGTTAGGTTTATCACCTGGTCAGTAGGTGAACTCTACACTTGCAGATACTTGACTGAAATTGTCCCTGTGCCTTTGGAAGTCTCATAAAGAAACACTGGCTGCGTTTTGTGGAGGAGGCACCAATTGTCACATCCTAGAAGCTGTCGGGAGGAATGGGAAAGGCCTTTCCTGGAAGCGGGAAGAAGGTGGCACTGAAGATTGATGTCTGTAGCCTGCCAGCAAGCAGGGTGGTGGGAGAGGACAGCTTTACAGCTCCTCAGCTGTTCTCCCATTTCTGCTGCAGCAGGTTTCAAAACGTTTTAATATGCAGCTGAAAGTGGAATTTGCTGTTCTTGTGATAATCTGGAGATCAGCTGTACATCAGAGTGCTGGGCAAGGATAAGGGTGAAATAAGGGTAAGCTAAGGAAGTATCACGGTCCTAATAGGCCAGGAGTCGGCTGCTGGGTGCCTTGTTATTTTTCCTGGTGCTATGAGGAGGTGAGATGATAGAGCAGGTTCTGTTCCTCAGTCAGTGGTGAGGCTGAGATGGTGAGGTTGGGTGAAGCTGGTCTTTACCTGGACTCGTCCAACTGCTTCTGGGTGCACATTTGATCTGATGGATTCATATGACCATTTCAGGTGACTGATGCTTTGGGCAGATAACACAGGAATAGCCCCTGGTGTACTGTGTCTGTTCTTGGTCTCATCCACAGCTTCAGAGGGATGCAGGAGTGTAAGGCAGGACAGAGGAAAGGTCAAGGCATCAGCAGTGAGAACCACGAGAGGAGCTCTCGCGGTTCAGTTCAGACACAGGGACACCACTGGGGTTCATTTTCCTTTTGGTGTGTTTGTTCGTCCTTATTTCCTCCTCCTCTTTCATCACTTCTTCCCCCACAAGTATCTAAAGCTTAAAATAATGTGCTTGCCTTTTATCTGCCAATAGTCTGACACGGAGTGGTTCCTCTTCGTAACCATGAATTTATGTTTGGCCTGTTTACTCAGGTGCTAGACAGTATTTCTGACTGCACAGATGGCGAGTCTAATACAGGCTTCTGGGTTTGACTTTTATGTTTGTTTACATCTTCATGGTACAATAGTTACCCGAGGAGACAAACTGGAAAATTGTGAAGTGCAACCTTGGGCTTAATCCTGAGGTGTACGAAGGGCTTGGAAACCCCCGGGGCCTGGTGTTGGGTGAGCACTGCCTGCCTTTGGGGATTAGGGTTTGATTAGCCAGTTAATTCATCTTTTGTCCAATGCATTACAATGCTTTTGTTGGACAAGTGAAATCTGAGATGTAAAATGCCAGAAATGAGGAAACAGGGTGAGTTTGGGGCAGTGGCAGTCTCTGCCCTGTGTCTGCTCTGTCCCGCATGTGCCCCTCAACTCTGCATTTAATACAGGTTTTATTTTTGCTCACCTGTTTGTAAATTTCTCCTGTTTATCAGGATGAAGGGATAAGAAAGATCAGAGGGAACGAGGAGAACCTGGGAAGGTGCAGAGGTAGATGAGTTTGTGCAGATGGGAACACAACACTTGCATGGTCAGCACAGTTCTGCTGGGCAAGGGCACTGGAAAGTCCCTCAGCTGTGGAGCTGCCAGCGTGGAAGGGAGGTCAGCAGGTGGTGTAAAAGTAAGTCTTAAAATGTTAAAGCTTAAAACTAAGGTCAGTTAAGCAGCTTTATGTCACCCTCTGAGGCTACCTGAACACTGTCTTGCAGGGAGGGTGCTTGCAGTGTTCAGCACAGAGCTTCATCGCTGCATCGCTGGGGCTCTGGGCTGGTCACAGGAGGACCTGAGGAAAGGCCTTTTCCCAGCACCTCTGCAACTCTTGCACAGTGATTTTGTTATTTTTATCTTCATTTGCAAGGAGTCTCCATTCCTGGTCTCTCACTGTGGGTTTGAGGTTTATCAGAGGAAGCTTTATTGTGCCCGTGAAGCAGCAGTAGTATCATGCAGCAGCTCTTCTGAAAAAAAAACCCATACTCTTTTAGCAATTCCTCAGCAATAAACTGTCACACTTCACTGCTGGACGTTTTGTCAGCTGTCTGGTGCCAAATGGAGCTGGTCTGTCTGTACATAAGGAACAGTGAGGTGATAACATGTTAAGTGTAATGTGGGGAAGAGCAACAACAAGTTCTGCTCATTGGGAGTTCTGCAGTGATGAAAACAGTCAAAAGTATCCGGTTTGTGTGTTCAGAAGTTTCCAAATTACATCCTTGGAGTTCATTTCAAGAGTTCAGGATTAAAAGTGGAAGAAAGGTTAAGGGATCAGAGTTAAATGGATTATGATGGTGGTGGTGCATTTCTTCACACAGAAGTTAATTTGTATCTTTTACCTAAATTGCAGAACTAAATACTGAGTTTCTAGAAATCCTATTTTTGCTGGCGGACCAGATTCTTACCTGGCATAAAGTCATCTGGTTCAACTCACCTGACTTCACTGGAATCACACCGTTTTTGTGCTGAAGGATTTGCCTTCTGTGTGTTAAGAAAATTCCAGCATTCACTGAAGTTGGCTGTGATAGAAGGGATTCTTTCAGTACTCTCTGTGTTAGCCAAATCTTTTCCCTTGAATAAAAAGTTGATTCATTTCAGAACTTTTTGACAATAGAAGTTTAAAAATTGGAATTCAGGATGAGTATAGCAATTTTTTTGAGGAGCATGTGTAACACTGAAGTAGTAAGTACTCTTTTTAATGTCATCTCCAACAGAAGACGAGCTACAGCATAGTTCCCTGTCCCACAGAAATCATCTGGATGACAGGAAAGAGGAAGCAGTAGAGAAAAATTGCTGAATTTTGATGTGGTTTTGTGACTCTCAGTAAGCCACTCAGCCTCACTGGGATGTGCCAGGGATTTCAAGGAAATCTGTCAGTTGCTGTAGAGACGGGTTCCTCAAAACTTGTTTTTAGCATTTCATTTTCTTAATGTCTGTGTTTATGTACAACTTCATAGCATAATGATCTCATATCAGAATATATATATATTTATATAATATACATATGTAAAAATACACAGTTATGCAATGTGTGCGTAACCAGTTAAGAATCCAGTTAATACCATTTTTCCCCCTATATCTAAAGAAAGCTCTCTTTTTTTCAGTATGGTCAGATCAGTACTGCCAGTGAAATGTACATTTTTCCTGCACGGATGTTTGTTCAGTCATTTCTTGTGCTTCAGGTGCAAGCTTTACACCCAGTAAAGATGCTTTTTAGACATCCATTTTATTTAGAGCAGTGTCCCTGGCGTGGGCAGAGGCATTGTGGCACTAAAGGTCCTGATATCAGGAACAAGAGATGGTTAAACTTGCACCTGTGGTAGACAAACGTTGTGTTTTGTGTTTCCCAGAGAAGTGGTTTAATTCAAAATAATGTTAGTCTTTAGAGCTCTCTGACTTCCTGAGTTCCTGGTGAGTCAGCCCTTGCTCTGGATTCCTGTCTAGGGGCCGTGCCTGAGGGTGAAAGGGTTCTTGCGTCTTGGATCTGGGTCAAGGTTCCCTTTGTGATCAGAGAGCATGGTAAAAACAAATCTGAAGTCATACACATGGCAAATAAAGCACACAATTATTTTTAATGCAAACTGATGACTTTCCTGGAAATAGATGAAAACCCTTTTTTTTTTACTTGTATTTTTTTAGATGCTGATGGTATGCATCACAGAAATATCCAGAGGAATATCAGATAAAAAACAAGACATGAAAAATAGCTTTGTGATGTGCGTTAGCTAAGGTTAACACCACTAGGGTTAATTACCATCTGATGTTAGATCAGGTTTCCTCAACAAGGCAGAAGAGCTGGTTTAAAAAAAAAGAGCAGAATATGTGCACATGATTTTTCTTTTCTTTTTCACCCTGTTTTAAGACCCTTCCATGGCTTGTCTTTTCTCAGGTACCACTTACAGAAGCAGTGGACCCAGTTGAGCTGGAGGACTACCTTGTTACACACCCGATCACGGTGGAGTCCGGGCCCCTGAGAGATTTGCTGGAGTTTCCTCCCGATGACATCGAGGTGGTGTACACCCCCCGGGAGTGCCGAACCCTGGTGTCCGCTGTGCCTGAGGAGAGGTAGGAGGTGACAGGGTGACACCTTGGTCAAGGGAATTGATTGTTTTTGGATGGATTTGCAAGGCCGAAGCCTGGAAACGTTGTCTGTAAATCCCTGAAATAATAAATCCAAACCCAAGTGGCAGCGTGTGTGTTTAAGGCATCATTATCACGGCTGTGATACTGAAGGTGTTTGTTTGTTATTCTTTTGACAGTGAGATGGACCCTCATGTGAGGGACTGTGTGAGAAGTTACACGGAAGACTGGGCGATTGTGAACAGAAAGTGAGTTCCCCTGTGGTGTTTGTCAGCTTGATTTCGTTTTTATATTTCTGCAGGATGGCTAGCTGGTATGAGGAGGCTTAAAAATTATTGTCCTGGCTACTGATTCCATGTGCCCTGGGATTTTAGTTGCCCAGCTCAGCTGAACTGATGCTTTGTGTTTGGCTGAAATGATGCTTTGTGTTGTAAAAATCAGTTCACAGACACCAAACCCCCCTTGGGGCATTTTTGAAAATCTAGGCCATTCCAGTCAATAGTTACTCCTTTAGAATGGCAGAGAAATTAGGGAATGATAACGAGTAAAATCACTTTCAGCAGTTGTTTTTTTCTTTGTTCCATATGTTTTTAGCTCTTCTTAGAGAGAAGTTGCCTTAGTTTTGTAACGATGTAAGATTTATGTGCAGTCACCACCGCCTAATAGATAAGAGGCCCTCTTGCAGCTTTCATTTGTTCCCAGAGAGACTTTGGGAAAGTTCAAATATTAATAATTATTTGTTTAAATTACACACTATCATGACATTTACAGTTTAGAGAATGTGCATGCATTGATTAATTTATGCAAATTAGCAGGAAGGTTTCTGAGTAGCTTTATTTGGAACATGAATTCTCTTGGATGATTGAAAGTCTGATGACTTCAGGAGCTACTGTCAAGGAGTAAGTGATCCGTGTGATGTGCATCACCTACAAATGATTTGACTAGAGCTACAGCTCTGCCCTTGTGGCTGTTGCTACAATTCACTGGTTTAATGTTGTCCTCAGAACCACTTTGGGGGATGCCGAAGATATGGTTTGCAGTGCTAAGATGACCTAATAAAAATGTGTTTTGTTATCTCATATCAGAAAAAAAACAACCCACCCAGAAACCACCCTGAGAGAGAGAGAGAGAGATATGATTTTTAACTCCCAGCCTTTGTGGTCAGAGTCTCGAAGGTGCAGTAGGCTTGGACAATGTGACCCACCCAGCCAGTATACCTCTGGGTTTCTCAGTGATCTTCACTGGTATCTGGAGTACCTGGTTGTGATTCCTGCACCCAGGAGGTTTAGTTGGAGGCAGTAGAGCTTTCTGTCCTGTGCAGATCAGCTGCAGGTTACATTCCGTGTCAGGGAAGGCATGAAGCTAAAGAGGTTGGAGATGTGCTGAGTGGTTGTGGAACTGCAGTCAAAGGCTTTCTTGCCCCTTCAGAGGAGGAGAGGCACTTCCATAAACATTCATAGCAGTTTTTCCTTGGATAAAATCATGGTGGTGAACTGAATAGAAACAGAAGAGTTACTGCTGGAGCAGGAGAAGAGCCTGAGAGCCTGGCTGGGAAGAATTGAATTGTTTTTCTGGTAAGGGTGGTAACAGGTTTCTCTTAATGCATTCTATTGGATGGTTACGAGTGCTTTTACTAGCTCTAGGGGCACAAAATCCAGCTCTTCTAGCTTTAGAAGAACACGGCTTCTGATGTGCCATCCTTCTCTCGCCCCCACCCCAGGGTAAATAATCTTTATTTCAGTCTCTGTCTACAGTTCTTAGTAACCAAAACATTTTTGGGGGCAGACGAAGACACCCGTTCAGTGATTATTTTAATTGTATTGGAAAAGATAAATAGGTTTTCTTCACTGGCCTGAAAAAGATGATAACATATTCTTATTTCAACCTTACGGTGTAGTTTTGTGTGCTAGACTGATGGTGGCAATGATCACAGATATTTCTTGAGTTCAGGTCTCATTTAGAATGAATTCATGCTTGTTGGTGGGCTGTGGTTGAAACGCAGACATCCAGGTGAGGTTCCTACAGATAGTTCAGCTCTCAGGAACTAGCAAGGAAAATGCTTTCCTCCTTTTTCTCCTCCCTTTTGTCATTCACTGCTAACACATCCATGGTTTTTACATGTCTGTGTATCCTTTTGTGGGAACTTTAGTAACCTAGATGTGACCCCAGCACTGCTTTGGGAGCTGACATAGTGTATTGTAAGGAGGCTGTGGCTCTGGCCACGTGCCTCTGTAAATACAGACATGGTGCCATTTGGTATCCAGAAATTTGTTAGTCAGAGAGATCTGATCTTGTCAGCAACAGTAGACAGACTGTTTACTAGCAAGTGCTCTTACACCCTGGAAAGCTCTGAAGGACCCAATTCTGCTTATGAAGATGCTCTGGGAAGATGCTCATTTGTTTTCCAGAGGTGCTCAGGGCTCATGCAGTCCTACTGAAGTTGGTGTTTTGGTTTTAAAGGCATTGATACTGTCTGCTCCAAGGCAGTTCTTGCTCCAGCAAAACCACTGGCCTTCCATCCCCATGTTCTTGGCCTTTTTTAAGCTTGGCATCACAATCACACGTTTTATGATGACTTTAATTGGCCATTGATAATACTTTTGACATCACCCAGGGTTGCTTTATGGTCAGACAGAGTCGCATTGTAGTACTGCAATACTGGTTGTTGGATTATTACACAGCTACAGTGGAGGATGACTGGAAATACTGTTTGCAGGGAGCAGTTTATGCTTTGAGAGGACCCACACTGATAATACTGGGTTTGTTCTGTAGTTCTCCTTCTGGGTTTAGGGTCAAAAGGGATGCTAAGGGTGCATTTGAAATACTTTGTTTCAGATACCACAAGCTGGGAACTGGATTTAATCCGAACACCTTAGACAAACAGAAGGAGAGGCAAAAGGGGCTCCCCAAACAGATCTTTGAGTCTGATGAAGCTCCAGATGGCAACAGTTACCAGGATGAACAAGTAATGTACCTTTAAAACCTTGCTACATAAAACCTGATTTATAGTCACATTTTAGAAGTGCAGTCCCTTTCCCATTGTAAGTTGCTTTTCATTTGTTGAATCTCAGGATGACCTTAAGCGACGCTCGATGTCGATTGACGACACCCCCCGGGGCAGCTGGGCATGCAGCATTTTCGACCTGAAGAACTCCCTTCCTGATGCCCTTCTCCCAAACCTGCTGGACCGAACGCCAAATGAAGAGATTGACCACCACAATGAAGACCAGAGGAAGTCCAGTAGGCATAAGGAGCTTTTTGCACTACACCCAGCACCAGATGAGGTATTTTTATGTACATGTGGAGGAGACTAAAGAAGTGAACCATACAGGGAATGTGAAAATTGTCAGTCTGCCACAAATTTAGAGGACTTAAAGTCACCTATGTTTAAAACCCGTGAGAACCTTAGATATTTCGTGGGTGTTCTTTAGCATATTGTCTTGCCATAAATACTGCTTTCTGAAGATTGGTTTTCCTTTATGGTTATGCAATCCCCTATAATGCAGAAACATTAAAGGGATTTAATTTAGCATGTTTATAGCTGCTGCTGAATGCAGCGTGCTGGTAAGCCTTGGATTAAATTGGTGCTAGTGTCTTATAAAAAACAAGTGATACGTATGTTTGCTTCATAATGGTATTAGTGGTTTGTACAAGGGTCGTGTCCCTAAATTGATGTTCCTGTCGTGAATTTCAGGAGGAGCCTATAGAACGACTTAGTGTCCCTGAAGTACCCAAAGAACACTTTGGCCAAAGACTCCTGGTGAAGTGTTTGTCCCTTAAGTAAGTATCACTCCAACAGACAGCTGCTTTACAGACAATGAGAATTTAAATCTGCTGTTGTATCTGTGTGCATCTGGAATAACCCTGCTGCCTTGTTTATTTCCCTTGAAGGAGTGTAACATTGGTTGGTTGGTTGCAGGCTTAAAGGTTAGTGCTAGAAAGGATAAGTTATGCAGTACTGTGTGCATCAGGCAGTTTTATCTTCGAGACTTTCTTTAGTGGTGTGATATAGAAAGTGTTCACCTTCCCTGGCGTTTCTCTGCGTTGCTTTTCAGTCTGCAGCTGTGTCTGTTCCATGTTAGCAGCAACCATGCTTTGCTGCACGTGTTCAGGGCTCTGCAGTTGGCCAGTCATCAGTGTTCAGCTCTCTAGAAAGGATGTCTAGGAGGGGGAAAAAGAAAAAAAAAAGGTTAAAAATGCTTAATCCTTAAAACGTAAGACAACCAAAGATTTGCCAAAGTTTAGGCTCAACAACCTTGACTGTGTCCCTTTAAGAGTGAAGACTTTATATACTTAGCAAGCATTAACTGGAGGAATAGAAACCTGTTAAACAAGTTTAATGAAGTGGAGCTCCTGAATATAGGGTTACCTGCAGCTGGTTCATTGCCTATAACTCTTCTCTAATAACACAAGGTAAAATTTTACTGTTATTCCCTTGGAGAAATAAAGTACAAAACTGATTTTCCACACTGCTGTATTCATCTTCTGTGTCCTCAGTTAGGTCAACCCTTCTTATTAGAGAGCTCCAGTTAGACTACATTGCTGCTCATAACTGAGATATATGCGTGGGACGTATCTCCTGCTCGTAGAGTACTCCAGGACCTAATATAGCCATAGAGATGAACTGATTTTGCAGCCTTTTATGAACTGGAACAACATAATATGCAGTAGCAGTGGAGCTTCCTCTCCGAAGGATGGTGTCTTTGGCATAAATAAGTTAGGTGCTGGAAATCAATGATTTCTGATATTGAAGCATCTTTTGCCAACTCTAAATTTATTGCAAATCTGCTTGTTTGGGTACCACAGTAATCCCTGAAACTGTACTTAGAGTCGTAGTAACGAGCATCCAGGATTGTGCTTAGTGGCACAAAAAGGAGTGTGGAGTCTCTTCCCCAGGGAGAAGGCTAAGATAACCCAAGCAGCATCATTTTCAGGTTATTCTCACCTTTGTTGCAAAACTAGAGAAAGTACCTGTTTGATGATGCAGTCCTGTATGTTGTTCTCCCTGTTGGCAGAAGGAGTTCCAGGCTGAAAAGCTGAGCACTCTGGGCAAAGACCTGGTTGCATGGGAACGTCCCACCGTGGATTGGACATTAGTTTCGTGGGGAGGCTGTGCAGGCAGGACAATGGCATTTCAGCCCCTGCTCACATGAGTGTAGGGACAGGTTTTAAATGTTTTTTAATTTCTTTTGACTTCCCAGGTGATTTAACAAGAAGTTTAGCTCTGTTTGGTAGGTTTGTTGGAAAGTTTCAGTTGGCATAAATACTTAATAACAGTTACTCTGAAAAACTGACACCTCTCTGAGAGTTTTTGAGATACTGGTATTTTCTGATGAAAGTTAAATGTTGAACATTGCCAGAATAGCTGTCCCTGACTCTGCAGGGGAAGGAGTTTGCTGGTCAGTAATACTGAGAGGGGCAGTTGGCTATTTAGCCTTATCAACAGGTCAGTGTAGTAAATTAGCACATAGGGCAGTTTCTCAAGGTAATCAGAGGAGCTAAGTGGCCCAGCTATCCCAATTAATAATTCTCTCTGTTTAAGGAAGCTATTAGGTTGCTTTGCTTAGCTTTCAAAAGATAGTTGAAGAAGAAAAAAGAAAAAGAAGTATGCTTGATGTCCTGTGACCCTAATCCCAACCTTTCTGTTGGGTCAATGCATAGAAATGGCTTTTAGAAGGTCCACAGAGCACCAGTGCACACCCTGGTGGAAGAGAGCAGAAGCAGGACTGGAGAGGAGAGGGGGGAAAATTGGGGAGGGTGATCTCTCTTCAGGAGGAGCAAGCCCTTAGGTTGGCTCAGCTGTTCCTGACATCTCAGCTCAACAGTGGTCAGCTGTCACCTTACGGAGGAAGGATTTGGAGAGGGGGGTGGGTTATTCTTTCTTACAAAGTGCAAGCCAACTGATTTTTGTGTTTCTTTCTTTCAAGATTTGAAATAGAAATTGAGCCCATTTTTGCAAGTTTGGCTTTGTATGATGTTAAAGAGAAGAAAAAGGTAGGTTTTTAATTACTTGAGTGATGACATTTCCACTGAAGCATTACAAACATACATAAAAAAAAAGGGGGAGGAATTAATTCTGGAAATGAACCTTTGTGAAGACAGTGACATACTAGTTGTTGGAAGAATGATGAAGGCATTTCATGAACCATCTTGTGTGTTCTACATCTGCTTAGTAAAACGGTTGAAGTATAACCACTTTTCTAAAAATATTATCTAATATGTGAGTGCTGAAATCAGAATATATATTGTCCAATCTTGGCTTTCAAAAGTCTCTTCCCCAGAGAGAACTTAAGTAACTGAAACCTTTTATTTAGATTAAGTTTTTATGACTTTCTTAATCTCTTTTCCATGATTCAGCATGGTATGTGTCCAAGTAAAATTTTAATAATGCACAAGGAAGTCATACATGCTAAAATCAAAACAAAATGGAGGAGTCTTCTCAAGATCTAAGTTATAGGAAATGCAAAATACATTTATTCACCTATTTATGTTCTGTATTTAATATTTGAAGAGTCTCTTAGTTTTCCTAATTCAAGATATTAGCAGTAGTAGAGAGAAAAATGTAAAAAATATGCATTTTGACATTTATCTCTTTAAGACTTGAATTTAATGCATTGGGTTTTAAGTTATGTAGATGAGAGTATGTGGAATATTATGTGAACTTTGTTTAATATTTAAATCACATTTCATAAGCCAATTTTATCATCTCATTACTCCATTTTTTTCTCTACTGTAGTAAGTTCTTTAGTGACCTCTGGTGTTGATAACCAGCTCACATTCATTTTGGCTTTGAAGCCTCGATAGTCGAGCATTTGGTGATTCAGTCTTTCAAGATGTGTTGTTTTTTTTTCTTTTTCGGTGAATGATCTTAAAGATAATTTTATATTTTGATACTTTGATATTTTCAGTTCAGATAGCAATTGTAATTCCTAGTCCTGTGGTGGAACTACACACACTTACAGGAGCTGGAGGAGATTTTATAGGTAGCATGCATTGTTTGCTCCGTTTCCATTCTCCTTTCCCACTCTCCTGCCTTGATTGCTTAATGAAAATGCCTTTTAGTTTTCCTTCTTATACATGGTTTGAAAGGAGGAGGCACTGTTGGTAATTTTTTTACTTGTGTTTTGAAATTGTCTGTTGTGTTTATGAAGAGTTTGCCAAAAATAAGAAGTATAACTGACGCTGAAAGCTATGCTACTTTTTCCTTAGATTTCAGAAAATTTCTACTTTGATTTAAACTCTGAACAAATGAAGGGAATGCTTCGTCCACATGTGCCCCCTGCTGCTATATCTACCCTGGCCAGATCTGCCATCTTTTCTATCACTTACCCCTCTCAAGATGTCTTTCTGGTAATAAAGGTAAGAAACATCAGAGAAATTTAAATGATTATTGTCTCTGGTTTTCTGTTTAAAATAAAAGATAGGCAAGTCTGACACTGTTATTTACATTTGGAGAGCAGAATTCTGTTCTCAAAAGTGTAAACACAGAATTGTGTTTCATTCAGACATTCTCACTTAGTACATGAAGTTCCTTTGTAACAGAAACAGTGCAGTGGAGATATGTGTTCTCGTATTATTGAAAAACTGAAAAGTGCACAAAGGTTTGCTTGATACAGAGCTGCTCTCTGGGGCTTGACCTTGGTTTTCATATGAAATAATGCTCTGACTCCTTAAGGTGATAGATAAGTGAGTGATTTAAACAGATAGATTGATCTGAATCTCATTTCAAAAACGATATATGCCCTTAAGCTAGATTTTCATGTGTCCTAAAGAACTGAAATTGCTTAGAGAGGGAGATCCATAACTGAAATAAAATGCCACATTGGTCACTCCTGGAGTAAAGTATACAAAGATAAAAGTGATTTTTCTCTTCTTTCATTTGATTCACTGAGTGTACAAATCGTTACTAGTTCAGACTGGCATTTGAATCAGTTTTTTGGGTTGGTCTCTGCATAAAAACCATCCTATTGTAAAAAGGGGCGTTCAGGTCATGCTTTGAGTTCACGGGCAGTGTTTGCAGTGCCTGCCAGCTGAGTGCTGTGCTTTCAGAACCCTGTTGACTGAGATCTTCATGAACCACTTCCTGCATGAGGAATAAGCTTTTGAAAATGAATTAAGGCTTCGTGGCATGACAAAATAGTCCCAGGTGAGAAGAAGGCTTACAATAGTTTTGGAGCATATTCTAATCTCCAGTTTTTGGTATGATTCTCTGAATTCTTTCTAAAAATCATGTCCTGCCATATTCACTCTTCTGATTTTTACAAGATATGAGGAAGAGAGAACCCTGTATTTATGAGATGGGAATCTGCCCGAAAGAGCTTGTGACTGCACATTAGTGCTTGTAAAACCACTGATCCAAGAGGAGCTGGTGGCTTAGGTGATTTTTTTGATTTGGTGATGGAAAGGGTACAGTCAGGGATAAATAAGACAGATGTGTAGCTTGCCTTATCGGATGAATTTTCACATGGGTCTGACTCACTGGGAAACCACTTCTCAGGCAGCTGGTATTGCTGGCTTCAACGCACCAGGGAGGGCAAGATTTGGTGGAAAGTTGTTTTGTTCTTCATATTATGGTAGCCTCTTGGAGTTCTACTAATACACAAGTGTGAATGGCACTTTGTAACATGGGAGAAGCTTAAAGATATTCCAGTGTGCAAAGTAGCAGGCGTGGGAGGGAGGGCCAGGATGCTTCTGAAGGAAAACAGTCCTCATGCATGTGGTAGGGAAGATACTTCCATTAGAAGTTTGTTGTTCAGGAGGCATTGACTTACTTGGAGACTTCAGAGGCAAACATCTGCTCATTGGCTAATTTTAACTATTTGATTATTTCATTGTTTGAGTTGAAAACACACTGATTTAAAATAGTGCCTGTTTTAGCTGAGCCATCTCTTTGTGCTGCTGCAATAGGTCTTTAATGGGGAGAACAGAAATACGAGCAGAATTCTGAAAATGGTGATGCTGAAGGCAGCATAAGCTGTCTTTAAGACCTTAAAAATGAGCTTAAAGTGGCTCTAGAACAGATGAAACCAAAGTAAAGTGGTATGTGTTCCCTTTGAACCTATATTTTACATGTGTGACTCAGTTACAGCTGGAGATCTGGGAACTTAATGGCTCTAACAACTTGAGTGCAGTGCTTGTTCCCTGACTCACAAAGGCAAATCCAGTTTTAACTCTTTTGAAAGAATGTTTTTGCTTCCTAATGTTTGTTTAAGTTAACAATCCTTGCTGGATACATGTCCTTATAATGGTTCATTTTCCTTTTTTAGCTGGAAAAAGTATTACAGCAGGGAGATATTGGGGAGTGTGCAGAACCTTATATGATTTTTAAAGAATCTGATGCAGCAAAGGTAAGATTTTTTTTTTAATGTTTTGACTAAATTTGGTTACAGGCACTTTAAAGCATTTTGTTATTAAAAAATTAAATATACATTATTTTCTTTTACTTTTGACTTAACAGCCATTGATACTATTCCTGTTGTTAAAAGGATCCACTTTTAATTAAGAATTTAGTCAAATTCTGAAGGCCAAAGAAGAGTCAAAGACCCTTGAATCTTGATGTGTTATTGGGGTAGAGCAGTTAAAGGTCATCAGTTTTTGTAGCTGGCAGGGGAGGCTTGTGGTTGCTGTCAAGCTCAGTCATCTGTGATTCCCTGTCCCAAAGGATCAGCTGTGTGCTTATAGCTGGGTCAAGTGAAGGCAGCTTTTGATGTGAATTTACAGTAAAATTTCAACTTTCCCATTGCTTCTGCAGCTGAACCCCATCACAGTACCCCTGCTTTCCTCTGGAAGGGATAGAAAGTGGATAAAATACGTTAACAGGAGATTCTCCAGCAGGCCTGGGGTTGAATTGCAGTGCATTTCTGGTTCTTTTTTTCTGCTATTTTCTGTGGATTTTTTTTTCCTGATATTGTAAGGAAGGACCACACTCGACAGCAGGATGAGGCTGTCCTTTTTGCATATAGTAAGGCTAGATTTAAAATTTTATTTTGTTTAAATTTTAAAATTTATATACTTTTTAGTGTTTGTTTCTTCCATTAGCAAAGTCCCTGTAATTCCTGCCTTCAGCAGTGTGGGCATCATCCTCTAAAGTGCAGCGGGTGGCATGGACCTGCCCCAGTTTGGCTGATTCTTTGTCTTTCCCACACATGTTTAAATGCAGCCTGTCTCCTTGCTGTAGAAGCCCTTTGCTCAGGGCTAAAAGCAGAGGTTTCCCTGCAGAGAAGAATGTGCCATTGTATTCCCTTGCAGTTGGCAGCTGGTTGCTCAATTAAATCAGAGTCTGGGTGGGAATTGCAGGTTTGGTAGGTCAGGAATGCTAATGGCACCTGCAGAATTCCGTGGAACCTGGACTGTGACCTTTCCTCATTCTCTTCCCCCACAGGCTGCTGTTTGTTTTTCTCCAACATAACGTGGCTGCAGAATAGCAAATCACTGATTTTGTTGTTACCTGTGCTAAATATGTTATTTTACAACTCCAGTGTGTAAGAGGAACAAGAGAGCCTGAAAAGGAAACATTGTGTACATAGAATATTAAAAAATGCTTCTGAGCCTCAGAAATGGTTCCAAATTTAATGTACAGTTGGGTTGAGCCAAGTGAACTTTAAAAGGTAATAGTGAGGACTGAATAAAGGCAAAAGCCTGAGAGATGCCAGCCCTGCCTGTGGTTAAGGGACTTCCCATTATGCTTTTTTTCAAAGGAGCTTGGATGTCCATTTGTTAGTTTTGATCAAACTCTTAACACAAAGTTTTGCCTTCCTAAAGCTCTAATATATTTTTAGCTGAAGAAATTCACATTTTTTTTGTCTATCTCTGCTTTTGTATCACTGCACCACAATATGAAAAATGGGTGTCTTTCACCTCGGGTGTAGAGATAACAAAAGTAAAAAACCTACATTTCCTGTGGTCAGTAAGTTGCCAAGTGCCTGAGGGGAATTGGATTTGCAAGGTGCTTGGGACTGTAGGTTTAAAGGTGATTATTCAAGGTCTCCTTCCCAGCAAGGTCCATAAGCATGTCCTGAACTAGAAGAATGGAAGCAGCAGAGTGCTCTCTGTTGGTGTCCAGCCCCTGTCTAGGGACTTCTTAAAGGCCTGTAGGTAACAACCTTTATAAAACAAAAAATTGCTCTTTAATATGCTGAATTATGGAGAAGTTCTCTCTTATTCCTTTTTTACCTCAGTAAAATGAGCGTGATGCTGCTTGTTTGAGGAATGTTTCCAGGTTCCCACACAAGTCCAAATGGTCTGAGCACCTGCTGCGTAAAATCACATTAAGAAGGGCTGGTTCAGCCTTCATAGGGTGAAATTCAGCTTCTCTTGAAAGCACAGTGGGCAGATGAGCTCACCGGGATTTGCCAGGCTATTCAGGAGGCTGAAGAGCATGAAGCCAGCTGCTCTGACCATCGGGCTGTCCTATGTCTGATGCTGTTGGCCTGATGGCCCTTTATGAAGCAGAAGTCTCATTGTCTAGCACTTAGTGGTCCTTCCTCTAGAAGGTGCTACTGAAGCACAAAACCATCACAAGTGGGAAAAGATACCATTGTTACCTACTGGTTTTGCTAAATGAACCTTTGTTCCTGTTCCTCTCCTTTCATTCTTTGACTGAATATTTTCTTCACAGAATAAGGAAAAGTTGGAAAAACTGAAATGCCAGGCAGAACAGTTTTGCCAAAGACTGGGCAAGTACCGAATGCCTTTTGCTTGGACAGCCATTCATTTAATGAACATTGTGAGCAGTGCTGGAAGCTTGGAAAGAGATTCCACAGAAGTAGAAGTTGGCACAGGAGGTACAGTATCTGGCATCTGCATGAGGGAACGTGGACAAATCCAGAGTTCACTGAAGTCTTGGGTCATGCCCTGTATCTGCCATTGCTCCTGTTATCGCTTTCCTCGCCCTGCCCTGAGCCTTCTGATAGTCGTGGGTCATGGCTGAAATAAAACAGAAAAGTCCATGATAACAAATGGATTTATCTTTCAAGGATTTTACAAGCAAACCATCTGTTATATTATTTAAAACCAGGCTTCTAAGACTGAGAGCACGTTACAGGCTGATGAACACTTTCCAAAGGAGTGGATTAATCTTTGTGAACCACACAGCTCATCTGAAACTGCTCTTCAGCATCCCCAAAACTGCCAACTTCATCATCTTTCAGAGCAAGAGAAATACATAAATCTCCACACGATGAAGACTTGTATAATAGCAGTAAGGCACTGGGGTGAGGTTGCTGTGAGAGAAGCAGAAGTAGTCAGCTGTGCTTCATAGCTTCCTGATGCCTCAGGAGTGTGATTGTCTTGGCATAACCACCTCTTCTATCACAATTATTGCATGATTTCCAAAAGCAGCAGTTACCTTCTTGTGTAGGAAATCCTGGTTGGAACAAAAGTAGGCTCTTGGACAATTGCTTTTATTTATTATTTTCTTTAATTCCTTCTCCTTTTTATTTTCCATTCTTTGAAGAACGTAAAGGATCGTGGTCGGAGAGGCGGAATTCCAGTATCGTCGGGAGGCGCTCGTTAGAGAGAACCACAAGTGGGGATGAGGCTTGCAATTTGACCAGTTTCAGACCAGCTACTCTAACAGTGACAAACTTCTTTAAACAGGTATTGTATGAAGCTGTCTAATTAAGGAGTTCCTCCTTGGGCAGAGTGGTTTGATCACATGAAGTCACTGGAATAGGCACTGGAATGGGCTGCCCAGGGAGGTGGTGGAGTCACCGTCCCTGGGGGTGTTCAACAAACGGGTTGATGAGGCACTTGAGGCCATGGTCTGATGGTCAGGAATATGGTGGGATAAAGGTTGGACTTGATGACCCTGGAGGTCGCTTCCAACCAGAATGATTCTATGGTTCTAAGTCAGTTTAGAGCCGAATGATGAAGTTGTGATGCTTTTGATGCCTGCAGTGTCTGTTCCCTGATCACAGGGTATCTGAACAGTGTGCAGTGGGCTTTTTCTATCACGTGCTTCATTCTGTCAACAGTGGATCCACAATGGATTGGGGGATTCTTTCAATAAGTTTACAGTGAATAATTAAGTTACGGAATTTTAAATTATTACCTGGTTTTGACTTGAATGATAAAGTGTCATTATGATATAGTGGCTTAACTACTCTTAACTAATAGAACTGGGACTCCTCAGGGGAATATCAATTTATTTTGCTTCAGATTTTTCTAACGTGCTTTGGAGAAATCCCTGGTCAACTTATTGAGAAAAATGCTCATAGAAGCAAGTTCACAAAACCTGAGGATAACATCTTCGGGTTAGTGTGTGCCAGAAAGTATTCCAGATGTTTGTCCTAGTGTCGGAGTTGCATGGGCTTCTTCACGATGGTCAGTTGGCTCCTTTGGTTTCCTTGGGAGAATCCGATTGGAACACCAGCAGGCTCAGAATTGGGTTCATCAGGGAGATCTGAGGTTGGCATCAGTCCCCTAGCCACATCCAGGGGTTCCTGAGGAAACAAAGCCTTTCACTTCTGATGCTGCTTTACAGAGTGGCAGCTTTTCTTAGCCAGAGCTTGGGATTTTTCTGGGAAGTAGTAGAAAACATGATTAAATGGAATAAAATTTTTAGTTAAGCTTAGAAAATGATTTCAGTTCATTAATTTTTGCTAAGATTTGCTTAATGCCACATCTGGTTCAGGAAAATTGTTATGTGAATGTCACCTTTGTGTATAAAATGGGATTTAATAGTGAGCAACCAGATATTTTTTTGGACTGATTGCTCCGTTATTGGGAATACGAAGATTTAGGTACTATGTATTCAAAGTTGGGTAAGCTTTTTTTTTTTTTCTGATTGTTTTGGTTTTGTGCCACTTTCACTGTGGGTAGCCATCCAAGGTCTGCTGTTAAATACAGCAGGGTAAACAAGGAAAAATGTCATCAAGGGCACGAAGTTACCGTGGTGCAATCCATGGAAGTGGAGGGTGCCTCATGCCTCGGGTGCTCTGTGCTTTCCTGAAACTCAGTATGAATGTAACTGGGCTCTGGGAATGGTATCTCTGGGGTCTCAGTGACACAGAGCAGTGCAGGAAGTTCCTTTTGCTCGGTGTGTTAATATAAATATTAATATAATTCATCCAAGATGTAGAAAGTAAGACAAAAAGTGCATTGTAGCACTGCTAATGCACCCATTCCACTGACAGTGTTCTGCAGCCCTTTGTGGTGCACACTGGCTCACTAAGTTAGTAATGATTTACAAAAGCATATATTTATTTACTTTGTCAGGGTGGTTTTCACTTGACAACTTGGAAACATCTTGTTTTATTAATTTATCCTTTAAAAGTTACCAAACATTGATTTAAGATTTTAAGTTTCTAATTCTTCTGTATCTTTGATCTTCCTTTCCTTTTCTCCCATTGAGTACAATTAATTGAATGCTACCCAGTATTTTTCTCCTTCCATTTGCTCCTATTTCACATTGTGATTTATTACTTTTATCAGATATCTTCTGCTTTTGGATAGTTAGAGGGTGGCAGAACCACATTTTCTATAACGTTTCCAAAATGAATAAAATTCTGAGCTACTGGAATGTGGCACAAGGAAGACTGACAATCGGTTCCTTCTACTTTACACAGTTTCTTAACACTTCCCCTGGAAAATAAGACTTTTTTAGACTCATACCAAAGAAAAGGCAGAGGAGAAGAATGAGGATCACTACCTGAATGACGGATACTTTTTCAAACTATTATACTTGCTAAAAATTGGATCTTTTGGGGAAATCTTTTAACAGCCATTCTCAGTTTTGAAAAAGATAATATTGATGAGGAGAAAAAAGGTTTTCAATGAGGAGTTCCTGCAGCTGTCATGGTGATTAATAAGGAGAAAAGGAAGGAAAGAGGATGGAGGAATGAACTGTAATTTAACATGTTAATGGTAACACCTTGTTCTGGGAAGGTACATTCTGACATCAGAGGAAGGAAGCTGTGGTATGAGATGGTTTATTCATTCTCTCCTGAAGGGTTGTGTAGATAACCAGTTTCTTCCCAACATCCAACAGGAGGGTGATCGCCTGAGTGATGAAGATTTGTACAAGTTCCTTGCTGACATGAGACGGCCATCGTCGGTGTTACGGAGGTTGAGACCTATCACAGGTATTGCAGGAGATCTTTTTGGCTCACGTGTATTAAGGTATTTGGTTAGTCCTTCCCAATTGCCACCCAGCTCTTGTAAGTGACCATGTGAAGAGACCTGAGACACTGAGCACTAGACCATGAGCACTGAAGGTGGCATTTGGGCAGGTTTTTCACTGCATGTGCACATGCAGCTCCTATCACACTGAGTGTAGTATCTGCACGAAGAAGATGCAAACACCAAAGCCCTAAACCCATCAGGGCCTGAGGGCTCTTTTCCTGAGTAAAGTACCACTCTCTAGCTGAGAGGAGATCTCTCTCCTGGCTCCCACTTGGTTAATAGGAGCAGACTCCACCTCTGTTTGAGAAGTGGAAATAGAAACACTGGCATGCCATCAGTGAAACATCACTGGTCCCTGACCTGTGCTATTCCTGACAATATTTGCTTAACCTGTTCTTAAAAATCTCCAATGGCAGCATTCCTACTGCCTCCTTAGATCATCTCTCCCAGCACTCAGCTGTCCCTGTGGTGTGATTAAGGTATTAAGAAAACTTCACAAAATTATCTTGCTGCAAATTAATCTGATGATGGTCTGTTGTGCCCTGAGGGCAGTTATCACAACCTTTCAAGTACTTGAATACTGTTATTAGTTCACTCTTACTCACCCCTGTTTTGTAGCCTAACCAATTTCAGGTTTTTTCCAACCCTTCCTCAAAGGTTGTGATATTAAAATTGCCTGCAACTCTGCTAGAGTTTCTTTAATCAGTCCATACTTTTCTTTAAGCACAGTTCTCCAAACTGATTACACTGCTCCTCCTAAGACCTCGTGCCAAGCAAAGCAGATAAGTTTGTCTCCAGCGTCTACACATGACACAGCACTAATATATCTGAGAATGCTTGTAGCTTTCCTCTGGACATTGGCTTATTGTCACTGCTGTCACCCAGCCCTTTTCTACAGAATTGATCCATGCCAATTATTTCTTTTTTATGTTTGCGTGTTTGGCTTCTCCTTAATGCAAATCCTTTGCTCTTTCTTATCTTTCACCTTAGTCATTTGATGCCATTGCTCCAACTCTCCTGTCTTCCATATTTTTACAATTATTCCAGCCTCAGTGCCATCCACCAGCGAGTGCTGTCAGTACTGTCAGCTGGCTTGCTAAGGAAAATATTCAATAATCTTGGTGCAGATTAGCTTTCAGTAACTCCTCATACATCCTTCCAGTTTGATAGGCAAGATTCCTGATGAGACTTTGAGTATTTAACAATAGTTGAGCCTCACAGTAGCATTATCTAGACTGTATTTCCCCAACTTGCCTATGAGAACAGCATTTTGGACTTGTTAAGATCCATCTTTTCTGTTGATTCTTATTATCTGGTACCCCAGTTGCCCCAGTTTGATTCACTATTATTTGTAACAAATTCACAGTGGCTGTAATTTATGATTTGTTGATTTATGAATTTAATATATGGGATCTTAACCTGAAGAAACAAAGCATGAATATACTTTTTTATTGAAATTAACTTCTATTTATTGTAATAAAATGATTTTCTTCTTGTAGCTCAATTAAAGATAGACATATCTCCAGCTCCAGAGAATCCCCATTACTGTCTAACTCCAGAGTTGCTACAAGTCAAACTTTACCCAGACAGCAGAGTTCGACCTACAAGAGAAATCCTGGAGTTTCCTGCCAGGGATGTCTACGTTCCAAATACCACATACAGGTTAGAGTTTTGAAATGCATTTCACGTTCTGGGGCCTGAGTCTGGCAAACCTAGAAATTCCTGCCTTATCATCTAGCTCGTTGCAAAACTTGCTGTATCAATATCTGCTGTGCCAGAGGCGCAAAAAGGGTCCAGACTGACATAGCAGAAAACACACAGCTGGGGCAACCATGTTTGCATAAAACTTGGCTGTGAACAGAACATGAGAGAGGTTTCTCCATTTCCTAAAATTCACAGTGAAATTTAGTTGAACTCTTTTGTGTTTTATGTAGATTTTTTTCTTTGCCTGTCTGCTAAAGTCATCATTCTCTTACTGTTTTCATTCCTTTCTGACACTTTCAGTGAGTTACTTTTTTTCTTTAAAGTGAGGGATAAAACTGAAGAAAATGCATGATCCCCTTGTTCATATTGCCATATTGATTTAAAAGCAATTTCTTTGTTTACAATGCTTGGAAAAAAATTATCTGGAAGATCTGAAGATGTGGAAGATAAGAAATTTTTCTGAGATATCTTGGAAAACAATAACCTTTCTATAACTAAGCCCAGGCAGGGAGCAGATTTCTTTTCATTATGTAACACTATTCATTTTTTTGCAGTATCTTTGAAGACATTAAAGGTCTGAGTGGAATTGTGTTCTTCAGTTGAGTAATTTCACCAATTTACTTGCCAAATCCGTTACTTCTTGATGTAAAAGTTAGATAAATACAAACACAGGTTTTTATAAACCAAAGTTTACAAGAAAGAGTTTAGTCAAGTTCCATATTTCGTGTCTTTTCAAAAGTTTTATTTATTTATTTATTTATTTATCAATTTATTTATTTATCAATTTATTTATTTATAGAGGTTGGACAGGTAATTAAACATTACAATACAACAATACAAATAAGAAATAAAGCCATGAGAATTAAAAGCATACTTGCAGTTTTTCACTCTGACAAATTACAATTTAAAACTTTTTCCTGTATGGTTGCAAATGTTGAGATAAAAAAGTCTGTACTGTACAAGGGTTAGGTAAGATAGGCAAGTCAATATGACTCAATGTAACTGCAGAACTGAGGCCTTTGTCAGGCAGCACTTCCCCAGCTGACCATCCACAAGCATGTCAGTACTTCTTCTGCCTTATAGTATTCTGCAGCTGATGTTAAACAAAAGTGAATGTGTTCTCAGGAGCAGAACCAACACTGTCACCAAGGTTATGTCTACAGGGTTTGTTGGTTGGTGCCATGGACTCCATTGGAGTTGCTCCACAAGCAGGTGTTCTCTATCTGAAAGGTGTTTTGTTGCGTGCTCACTTGGCCTTTCATTTGATTTCTTAGGTGTACTAAGAGGTCACAAAGGGATGGCTCTGATTCCCTTTCAAATGAGGAGAAAAGATCTCTTATTTATTTCAGTAAGCTTTGGAGCTTAGCTCTTAACTTTCAGCAGGAGAGTCTAATTCTTAACTTATTCTTCAAAGTGCGGTACCTAAAAGATTAGGCTGGTGCTCTGGCTGACTTGGTGTGTGTGTCTGTACACATCTATAGCTGCGTGAGTACAGTGCTTCAACAAATACTGGTCTGAGCCACACTGCTGAAAACAGAACCCTAAAATGGGAAATTACCCATCTTTCATTTGCTCATAGAAACATTGCACAACAACAACGGGAACCAAACATCAAATTAGTTACTTTATGAAACAAAAATTTTTTTCCCCTATAGATTAAGACCTAAATTCCCTGTAGATTAAGACCCTGCTGTAGCATTTTGCCAGCCCTTCATTTGGTGAAACACGTTTTCCATTCCCTACTACACAACCCAGAAACAAATGCAACAGCCTGAAAACCCATCCCCCCAGGCAGTAGTACCTAATACTTGAATAGGTGGTTGATTGCCAACTGTTAGATTTTCATCCTGGGGAAGTAAAAGCTCCATGAAAGTTATGGGACATTGACGTTGGGGCTAGAGGGAATGAGAATACTCACCAAACATATTGTAAGACAGTTGCAAATGCCCCAGGTTTGTGTACTGGAGAATACACCATGCAGTGTATGGGTTTAGACATGCATCTGTTGTTAAACATAACATGACCTTCTCTCATGTAGTGATATTCAGTCTATATGATGTTCTGAATTAAAGTACACCAGGCTGAGCATTCAGTCAAAACTTTTTAAATCTGTTGGGTGTATCATTATTTTGGTTGACTTGAGCAAGTAGTATCTTCCTTTCTTAGGCTTCCAGTATAAGCCTTTCCTTCTGTCCAGTCTTCCTCTTGACCTTGGTGCGACGTATTTCCCGTTAAGGTTGGTTTCCTCACATTCACTGTGCCACCAGCCTCCTAAGGAAAAACATTGTCATGTCAGTTACTGTTAGTTGTACCCTAACGTGTTGTCCTCAGTTTCTGAGTAGACAGCTCCTCTTTGCAACATAAACCTTCTTTAGAGCAGTTCCAGTAACGGTTACCCGGTATACCCAAACAAAATGATGCCTGTACATGGACTCACTTACACTTGCAAGCTGAGGCCACATACAGAGATGTTGTGCTCCCCATTATTATCTGGTTCACATAAAGGAGTGGTGCATAGAAAGCTGCACACACAAATGCTGCCACTGAGCTGGGACACTTAGAGCTTTCCTGTTTCCTGTGACCCTCCACAACTGACTTTCTGATTTGCTGATGTTTTTCTCAGGTACAAATAGTTAAATCTCTGCATCTACAGGAGGCTGAAGCACCTTTGGTAGACAAATTCTCTTTTGTTGGCTGGTGTCCTTAACCACGAGCCCAAACTGTAAGTCCAGTTCAGGACTGGCAGTGACTCTGTGCTAAGAGTGAAAGTTTAGCACTTTGGAAGTCATTGGCCATCTGCTTAACAGTCACTAGAGCCGAGTAACACTCAGCATTGTTTCAGGCATCAACAATTTTCAAGCCTAGAATGATGTACAGAGTGTTTGTTGTGTGAAGCAGGTGTCTGGAGGTCAATTCTGTATCCTGTGCTTTAATCATTAATTGCTTTTTCAATTGAAACTGGCAAAACGTAAAAGCTTCAGAAAATCAAAGAATTAGGAATCCTTTAACCAAATTATCTTTAAGGAGAAAAGCCTTCAACTTGCACCTCTCCTGTGCTTTTGAGAGTGATTCTAGAGTGTGTAGTTGACAAACAGCAAAAATCTGCCTGTGAGTGGAAACTCACCATCATTCCTAACCTTTGGTTTGTAGCCAAAAGGGAATTAAGAGACAGTTTGTCTGGTTTTTTACAAGAAGGGGTCAAACAGTCCAACTTTGGGCTGTCACACCAGACCAAGCATCAGAGGAAGAACTGCCCTTTGCTTGTTAGCTCTGACTCTCATCCTGGGGTTTTATTTCAACCTGTGCTGCTAGGTCTGTTTCTGATGTTGGTCGTTTGCACAGCCTCATTTTGCTTTAGCTTTACCTATGTATAAACCAGCAATGACCCTACTATCTGCCAGTGGGAAACATCTCCTGCCCTTTCCTGCAAGTGGAAAGATGCTTTACCCTCTCTTTTCTGTATCTAAAGCCAGGCTGATACCAGTAACGACCCATTAAAGCATACTACCATCCTTCATGTCACAAAGAACCTCCCATGTCCTACCCAGCATACTGATACCTAGGTAGTTCTCTGGACAGTTGAAGTTGTTTGTGTCCACGTTATGGTCTGCGGTTGAGAAGCGCAGTTCTGTCTGCTCAGGCAGGGCATTGGGGATGCTCCCGGAGACCCGGGAGAGCTGGAGGGTGTAGTCTGTTTCAGGACCTCCCAAGCTGAACGCGTACTCGATGTAACGTTTGTTATCCTTCCAGTCCTGCAGCTCAATCCGGAAGATGTAGTCCCCTTGCTCAGTAATGGAGTAGGTCTTGTTCAGGCCCAGCCAGAACTCCTCTGCAAAGTTGTAGTCAACAGATGCTGTTAATGTGGAACTAGGCATGAACACACTGTTTTTCAGCTCTCTAACCCATACCTCAGACAGCTCATTCACCTTTAGAATATCAGCAGCTGAAGATACGTGTTCAAATAAGGTGAGGGTTAGGGGACAGGAGTCACTGGGCAGAGATTAGTGGGGAAGGGGTTATGTGATAAACTTCCCCTAAAACCCCGTAGTTCTCACACTGCTATTAATTTGTTTTTACAGATAACCTGCAGGTAGCGAGTGTGAAAATATAGTATTTAAAAGGATTTATTCATTGCTTTAATTAAATCAATAATATGAGTCTTGGGGACTGTTGATCTTTTCAGAGGTCTCCTGCTACATTCTTTTTGTTTACCTCTTCTTAATTGCACACTGGTGATCAATAAAAGCAAGAGATATAAATGAACTGGAGCTTCTCTTAACTTTCCCACCTCTTGTGAAACTCTGAGAGGGAGCTCAAGACATTTAAAGCGTGCATAAATGGAACTGTGTGACAAATGGAGCAAATGACATACATAAAACCTAATGGCAATTGTTGTATTTTTTAAGGAAAGAGGAGCTGAACTAAACTGAGCTTTCGATACTCTTGTGTACAAAGTGAATTTAGCGTGAGGATTTTCCTGTTGCTAGAATTCTTGATAATTAGTTTAATTAGTTGCATAAATTATATTCATTAAGTAGCTTATTAGCAGTGCACAATAGGTAATTGCCACACGTAGAAATAGCGAAGCTGAATGTGCGTGCCATACATGCAGGTGGCATTTGAAGCACTAGAAGACAAGATGCCTGAGTAAAATACTCCCACAGCTTACAGGTAAGGAGCAGTATCCTGTTGTATTTTATCACGTTAAAATATGCAGTGAGGAACTGTGTAGGACATAGCTGAGGGTGATGTGATGCGCTGCAAAATCTTTCTGACAGTGGAAAGATGTGTTTTCCTGTTAGTGTGTGGTATGTGGGGATTGGAGACCACTCCAAGGAGCAGCTATAGCATTCAATATGATCAGAGGAACTGTACGGGTAAAAGTCCACCTCAGTTGTCCCAAAATGTGGGAAAAGTTGAGATACAGCAGCTCTTTATTGTAAAAGTGGTGAAAGTAAGTCAGTATTGCTGCCCACATGGGTCGGGTTTTGATCTCTGCTCTGCCTAGAAAGTCAACATATTTTCTAAACAAAAGTAGTCTCATCTCATTGTATGAGAAAAATTGGGGAAATATTCTGCATGGGGAGGCTGTTGCACAGCCCTTGGTGCTACAAGTTCTTGGAAGTTGATGATTAACAGGGGAGTGTGGGTGTTTCCTCACCCTATCCAGCGTGGTATGGGATTGGCCACCATGTGGGGAAGCCGGAGGGGTTTGTGCAGGGGAGCACATGCAGCCTCGGGCTCTCCTGAGGCTGGAAAAATCAGTTTTATGGGAAAGAGGATTGCAGGAAGTTTGAGAGAAGATAGCGACAGCAACTTGGTGAGGTTTTGCATTTGTGTATGTTCTAAAGGCTTTGGGAGGTGCTTTTATAAATAGTAGAATCTCAATAATTAAAATAGCATTGAAAGCATTCAAACCTTGGTTCAGTAAAAGTCTCTAAACACACATTTGAGGGTGTGTCTTTGAGAATTTTACTGAGTTGTGTTTTCTGCTAAGCACTTTCTGGTGTTCTACTAATTAGGTAAGCTGTTCAGATTTGATCACAGGTTTTGTCTGCTCTCCTGTGAACACATTTCAGTAAGAAGAGTCAGCTTCTCAAATCAACTGATACAAAGAAAAGACACAAAAAAGGGCATTTTTACCATTGAGGTCCCCAAATCCATTTGTGTAGGCATCCCAGGTTTGGTTGAAATCTAGGGAACCATCCACTCTGTTCTGGATTACAGTCCAGGAGGTGCCTGCAAATGTGAAGAGGAAATAAGTCCCGAGCCTCACTGGAGTGTTGAGAGCACTAGAGAGAAGCTAGAAAGGAACTGAGGCCATCAGCTGCTGGCTTACAGCCTTATGTGAGCTCGCTGTCTATCACAGCGAAGAAAAAGATGGGTTTGGGTTCAAAGTGGCTCCATATGAATCCCATTTACTCTTCATTTTGCACCCTGAGTGCACGTCCTCTGAGCTATGCAGCTTCTTGGCTGTACACAGAGAGCAGATGCTCAGCTTGTCTTGGCCTTGGCCTAATTAACTGTCCATGAGTGTGCTCTTGGGTGCTCCAGTTTTGAGGTAGAATGAATTAGCCTAAATCTTTATGGAAGAAATTCAAGTGAACACAGCTGAACAGAATGGGGCTGTTTCAGTGTCCTCTGCCACACTTGTGGTGTCTCCGCTCACTGGACTTGTTTTGCTAAGCTGCCTTAACTGGGTTTCATTTGTTTATGAGGGCTGAGAAACACAAACATAGAGAAAATGGTAAAAAAAAGATATGAAATGTTTCAGACATTTGATCAGATTGTCAGCCTCCCTCTACTGATAGTGCTTGACCTCTGGGAATGCAACTCCACAGAAGATGGGAAGTGCTGGAGACCATGTTCACGTGAGGGCTGCAGTGGGGTCTTTCTCCTGACCAGGTCATGACACCCTCATGTCACCAGTTTCAACAAATGTAAGCAAAGGAGCTTTTTGCACAGGGCAACCCCGTGCTTTTCTGTTTACACATCCAAACAAACGACACAGCCCTGCCATGCTTGCATCAGTGCTCCCAGGCTGGCCAGGTAACCATGGGAAAGGGACCCTGTGGGGAGGCTGGGCAGGGGACACACAGGGCAGGGGTGGAAAAAAACAGGGACTGATGATCTGGCCAGATGGTGTGTGAGCTCTGAGTAGTGGCAAAAGGAACAGACCAATGGGTTTCTTACAGAGATTAAGCTTTGGTAGGTGCTGAGCATTCTGGTCCATGACAATTCTGGACCTACTGGCTCACTCAAACATGATCCAGGAGTCCTGTCTCCAGGACTCACCTCCTGGGGTTAGTTTGATATATCTAAGACTCAAGCAATAACCCTTGTTAATGAAACAAAGCTTTACTAAAGTGTTTCCTATTTACTGTTTGCTTTTATTTGGAAAAGCTACTCGTGGTTGCAGTATAATGGCATTTATAATTGCCATTTTCATTATCTATAGCTAAAGGGGCTTGGGTTTTTTAATATACTTAATTTATGTCACATGATTAAGTCCTTCCCTCAGTAGAGACAAGAGGTGAGTAAAAAATGAAAGCAGTGTTAAGGAGACTTCACGGAATGGGAAACCTGAGTTCAGAACACAGGCCAGTAAGAGAAGTCAAGAGAATACATAAATAATGATAAATTTTTGTGTGCTTCGGGATGAGACACCAGTTTTTGGCTTATAAGAAACTACTTATGTGAAAATTAGACTGTTGCTGGCATAGCTGTCTTACCAAATTTCATTTCACAGTAGACATCAAAAGCTTCTGAGCCGTTTGGCTTAATAGTGTAAACCCCACTGGAGTGCGTGCCACTGTTGTACAGAGCGGTGCAGTCAGGAGCGGCGCCTGGGGGAGCAGACAGCAGGCAGTTACAAACCCTGCTTTAGGTGTGGTGAGTTTGAATCCATCCCTGCAACTTGAATTTCTCTACGGGATAGAGCCAAAACAAAACCAGAACAATCTTTTCGATAATGTTATTTTACAATAAGTGTCATGAGATAGACAAAGTGCTTTGGGCTTGGTAGTACAGCTGCCAAGTTGTACGTAGGTAGGGCAGCCTGTATTTTTGTAAGTTAGACAAGGTTTTAATTTAGATGATTCTGGAAAGTTTGTAAAGCCTAAGAATAGATTTTGACAAATGGACTTTCCTACCCTTTGTAAGGTTCCCAATAAATACTATTCCCATTGTCACTGGGGGGTCATTGTCATTGGGGGTTGGACTGGATGATCTTTCGAGGTCCCTTCCAACCCCTAGGGTTCTGTGATTCTGTGACTCACAGTTTGAGAATGCCCCTCAATTTTAAAGAAAGCTCTTCCAAATGCCCCTCAATTTTAAAGAAAGCTCTTCCAAATCTTACAGTTAGTCAGCGTGAAGTAAATTAGATCTCTGTTCATACCCTCCAAGATAGGCATTGGCAATGCCAGAAGTGTCAGCAAAAGGATGGTCAAAGGGGTAAACACAGGATTATTGGATGTTGTCCCTGCATGTCACCCTGAACACAAGTACATGTATGGTGGGGCTAAGGAGATGATGGCATTTTCCAGAGTTGGAATTCCAGCTCCTTCCCACAGCGCTGTATATAACATAAGAGTCTTCTGCTTTTAGTCTTTGGCTATTAAAAACCAACACAAAACTTTGACAGAGAATACTGTGAGTGCAGTGTATTGTGTAGTCACACCTAGGAGAGAAGGTCAGAGGTGAGGCCTCACCATCAGATTTGAACGTCGCAGCTGTGGTGTTGCGCACAGGGAAGGAGATGGGCTCTGGTTCCATTTGCTCCTCCGTGAAGGAGTTCTCTGTGAGTTCCTGCAGCTCGATGTGGTTTAGCTGAAAGAACCATAATTACACACTGTTAATTTCCCAAGGCTCCGAAATGATGAGATTCACATCTCGAGCCAAACAGTGTGATGCAGGGACTATTTTTTTCTTGTGAATGGAATCCTTTAGAATACCCAGTTTACAAGATAAAAATAACTTGAGAACTGCACTGGTGGATTTTGTTTGCATGAATGTCAGCTGTGCCACTGCTCAGATAAGGTGGGCTTCATAAGGTGGGTAAATGACCCATTCTCAAGGTACACCTTAATGAGCAAACAGATTTAACTTATTTCCTCAGATGATATCACTTAGACAAATAATACCAACATTTAAAGAGCACAGAACCCACAGTTCCTTAGGCTGAAATGTATTTTCCTTTTACAGCCTCCTCTTAGGAGTAAATTAAATATGAGTGTGTCAGTTATACCCAGCGTTACAGTGACACATGTTGAGCTCCAGACATGGCTCCCGTTTGGACTGGATATTGGAAAAGAAGAAAGAGGTAGAAAGTAATGAGACTTAAAAGACCAATGGAAGAACAATAATATGATAGATAATAATTAGGAAAAAAGAGAATTAGGAGTTAGAAAATACAGCAGCCTGGTACTGACAGACAGTGTTTCAAAGCTGTGTTCTTGGTCATTGTGTGCTTGGTCATTGTGTGCTTGGTCATTGTGTTCTTGGTCATGGTGTGCCCTGGCCATAGCCCCATGCCTGGCAGCACAGCAGTATCTCACCCAAAAAGGCACCTGTTTGTAGTCAAAATTGTTTAGACCCTCCTCTGACACCCCTGAACTGTGAACAAGAGAGGTGGCTGACCCAAAGGAGTGGTTGGGCCACTGACTCCTTCGGTGTTACAAGAGATGACAGGTTCTGCAGAGAGAGCTAGTGATGGTTCTGTACCTTGTCCTCCAGCTCCATTATTTGATTGTGCTGCCTGTCGAGCTGCACGTGCTGGTCCTCTACGATTTTGAGAAGTTGCTTGATGTCGTTGTCCTGCTGCTCCACAAAAGCCTGGACAGAAGGGGAGAGGAGTTGTGGTCAGTAGCAGCAGAAGGCCTTCACAACCTCTTGTTACTTTCCTTCCATTTTCATGTCCAGAACAATTACATACTGTGAAGCTGTCCCTTGATTCAAGCTAAATGTATACCAGTAAAAAAAGGGAATGATTCTCAGCATTTAGGGTATTGCCTTGGTATTTGGGAGGTCTAGATTCATCTTTCTGCTTTGAAATATCCAGTAGTTTCCCACACAAGTTGCTTAGCTTTTTAATATGCTTCTGCAAAATACCATTAATTCTTCCATAGGAAACCTTATACCCACCTAAGTATTTGCATGTATTGATGTTAAGTCTGTTAACACTTGCAAGGTTCTTTGGTTCTGGAGGTCTGTAGATACTATAGATGTCCATCTTTAGAGGTTTAAATGTCCTGGTTTTATACTGAGCAGGCAGTTCCTAGTACATTGATTTGTAATGAGCTGATGACTCAAAAACCTATGGGCTTGGTAATCACATCATTTTCCTGATTGCAAAACTTTTTGATTGTTATTATTACAGAATTTCTTAAAATTGATTTGCAAAAAAAATACTGCAAGAGATACAGAGAGTTATAATTTCACCATTATCTCACTGATTTCACGAGGGAATTTTACTGCAAAATAAATAATGTATCAGATTAACACACGTGATTCTTTTAAGAAAATCACAGTGATTTATTTCTCAAAGTACACAGTAGTACTAGAGAGAAGAGGAAGGGAAAGCACGAGCACCTGTTGTGTAACTACCAACAATATCATTACAGTTTACTTTGGCTGTGTGTGTCAGAGGCTTTCACAAGTTACTTACTTTGAGTGACGAAATTCCCTCCGTCTCTTGCATTGAAGGTTGGATAATGGCCAGCTGAGTGACTTTGTCTTCCAGTCCCCATACTTTCTCTTGCAGCTGGATTTTGTTTTGTATGAGGTCTTCGATCTTTGAGTTCATCTCCTGGGAGAGATTCTTTATCTCTTCGTTGTGGATTTGCAGCCTGGCTGTAGTTTGTCTGAGCTGTTCTTCTTCTTCCTTGATTTCACTAGTTTGCTGTGAGAGCTCATAAAAGGACCTATCAAAAATGTAAAGTTTTTGAAAGATGTCATTCATCTGCCCCTTCGTCTTGTGGACAAAGTCTTTAAGGCCATGCCCAAGCTGGAGCAGTCCATTGGCTAAGATTCGTACATCGTCTAACATGGCGAATCTTGATTTCATCTCGGGAGATGCAGCAGAGTCGAAGGAGGAGGACTCCTTCCCCACTCCAGCTGAAAGAGCAAGTGGAGCAATGAATAGGAAGACTAGAATGATTTTCATGTTTTCTGCCCCTGATACTCTCTGGTTATTCAGAATGCAGAGACTTTTCCCACTAACAGTTTTTGCCCTGTGAGTGTTCTGGGTTGAAGAGTTTGATCTATTTATACTCCTCTTCATTTTAGAAGAGGCAGGCCAACAAGTTGATCATTAAACTGTGTATTTGAACAAATGTAACCCCTCTCGGATGTGGGTTGATACCTGGGAAGATAAAACTGAGAGACGAGCACGTTGCTGATTAAACTGGTTCTGAACTTTTCCATCTGCCAGACTTTCTGTTATAAAATGTTATTGATGACATGGTCTTTTTCACACAATGCTTTTTAATGGATTATTTTTGGGTCATAATCTTGATAAGGGCCCAAATTGCTTCTTGTTTGTGTTGTATGAGTTCTTTTATTACCTCAGGAGTATAAAAGGGTTTACCATACTTAAGAGCACTGGATGCTGTATTTTAGGTTGTGCAGCTCCTTGATAAGCTGTGGAAGGGCAGAGTATTCCCAGATGATTCACACAACTTGATTCTCACCTTGTACCATTTTCTGATGTAACTCATTGTGCTGCAGTGGATTTACTTGTCATCTAGCTCAGATTAAGTGAGAAAGGGGGAATTAGGTCCAGAGATTGCCTGGTTGCAATTCTACTATGTTAAGGTTTGTGCAGCTATTTACACCATATAAAACTTACTTTTTAAGAGCTGTATTCCAGAGGTGGGTGAAATAAATAATACTTTGCTTGCATTTCTCACCTTACCATTCTTCTTACTGCTTAAGAGTCACACTACATAAAGTAAGCCTGCAAATACTCTGAAATAAACATCCTGTTCTGCAGGACTCCTCACTTCTGTGACTTCAGTTAATTGGTGGAGAATATCTTGTACCAGACTTACTGGAGTATCTGCATGAAGTATAGAAAAACAGCAGGAGGAGCAAAGCAGAAATATCCTAGTGGTGCTGTTGGGAAGCTCTGTCTGCACAGAGACACAGAATTGAACTGGGACTTTGGCTGAAGTGAAACACCATTTAATCTTTCTGCTTCTGCCTTTTTATCAGCACTGTATTTTAACTCTATATGAAGGAGTCTAGCAAATAGGGCTCAAATGATAATCATTATTTGAATTCTAAATTTAGTTGTGATAATGAGTGTTATCATCATTAATTCTCTGATTTGCATGGCATAGGGCTTTATTCCAGAGATCTGGCTTTGACCACGTTGATTTGCTTTCACAAGGGATGTCTGCACGGTTCTAGTCTATGAGAAATTGTTCAGTGGAAGGCTGTCATGCCTTGTGAAAATCTACGTTTTCTACAGATCAGTTTCTAAAGAAATGCATCAAGTCAGTATTTATACTCAACCCTACTAAAAATCTGTTTGAAAAAGTGTTAGAATAGTTTAGAGTTATTCATGGGACAGTGATCAGCCTGAAGGATTTGCATTGAGTCATCATTCCTGCAGCATTTTCCACTGGTAGTATCAGTGGAAATGTATAAAGAGCTGTTCAAATGAGTAAAAAAACCCATGCCACGTGCAGTCCACCATCTGGACTGCTCTTATGTTGTACCTTTGTGGGAAATTCTTAGGCTTCTTAATGCTTTAACTCAGGTTTTTGCTTTGAATGGTAGGTCAAGATACATAACACCTGATAATCTCATTTAAAGGATTTAACTCCAGTGTTAAAAAAGTAAGATAAGGGTTTGTCTTTTCTGTAGGGAAACTCGTTGGATTGTCACTTAGGTAGATGAAGTTTAGGTATGGTTTTTATCTGGGCCTGTACTAGGGAAGAGTCCAGCCTCTGACATCGAACATAAGGATTTTGGGCTGCAAAACTTGAACTGGTTACAAAATTTACAAAAACCAAACTGTTATACACTTTCTATAGTCCACTTCAAAGTATTTGAGTGGCTCTGGTGTTACAGGGTTTCAAATTATTACTTTTCTGTTTTAGCCATTTCTCAGAGTCACAAGAAGTCTTTCTCAGATTTGTTTTAGTTTTGAGGGAGGAATTCTGTTCGGATTAAACTGTAGGATCTGGGGGCTATAGAAACCCTAAGGGGAAGCCCAGCCTGAGAGCTGTTAGCCTAGTTAAGAAAAGATGCACATAACAAACATGATCCTGAAGATCTTTCATGTGCCTGAGTGACCCTTATTAAATGAGCTTTAAATGATTTTTATAGTAGAAATAAAGCAAAGGAAAAGGTCTCCGAGTTTTACTGAAAAGGGAAGTTTTCATAATAGTTAGACATTCCCTCTGACAGTTAGATCAGCTTTTAATGCCTTTATGAAGGACTTTGCAAAATGGCTGCAATCAGGTTCTATAAATATTTAGAGGAGTGCCTGGTGCAGTTATTTCCATAGCTTGGGAAGCTTCCATAGCCTTTGCACTTTAGCCCTTCATTTTATGTAGGTGAAAGTACTTCCGAGATCTGTTTGAGATAGCAGTGTAAGCTTTGCATACATTTTGTGTAGCATTGTAACAAGAGCTCCAGACACAAGTCCTTGGGTTTAGAGCTTCTGCCTGAAACATTTGTAGATAGAAGACTGTGAATAATATCACCAAGAAGCAGCTGTTACCTGGAAGCACAAGGACCAGCAGTCTGCTTGTTTACTCAGTGTGTGCTTTGCATCGTTGTTGGTGTTGCAGTGTTATTTCCATGGTCAATCTCTTCTCCTCCCTTTGTCCCTTCTCTAAAGAATTGAACACCGTGGTGTGAGACCTCCCCATGGTGTCTGGCTGACCAGAATGTTGCTCTCTCCTCTTGCTTTCCACCGCTTGTGTATGATACAGGGTGGAGGATCTCCTCGTTGGATTTACAAAGGCTACATTCAGTGTCATGCCACTTACTTTGCCTTTGAAAGCCCAGCAACTGTGATGCTCATCATCTCACCTCTGCATGGAGGCAGCTTCTACCATCCCCTTGCACAGAAGCATTGTTTTTTCAGAGAATGGTGGCTGCACCTCTGGTGTCCTATAAAGTCTACTGAGTCCTGGTATTTGTGCACACAAATAATTAGATGAGAACTTGAGGTGTAAGGAATCAAAGAGGAGAGAGTAACAAGGCAGAAACCAAGAAGTCAGCCTCCCAGGGTGGCTGTTAGGCGGAGGCGTCCATTCCTTGAAGAGATTTACAAACTTGCTATCAGTTTTTTAGCCATCAGTCTCTTTCCGTGGCTCCTGTAGCTGTGCTTAGAGCAGACAGGAAGATCTGGATTTTTCATTCGAGGTCACATTCTGATGTGTGAGTTGGGGAATTTTTTCCCCTCTCTGTAGGTAAATTGTTGCCTGTAATGGGAAACCCTCTGGAGAGAAGCTGCCTGAACAGGAACAAGCATCCAACTCCGCCCTGTCTGACAGTGGGATCGGTACATCTCAGCTCCCCATAAACAACATGAACTCCTTCCTAATGAAATGCAGATAACTGTCCTCTGAGCCTTTCACGTGCCAAGGGCTTGAAAGGCAGTGGATGGGGAACAACCTGTGCCTTTCCTCCGGTGTTGCTGTTGTGAATGCAGCTAAAGCCCTGCCTGACATGTATCATCAGCCATAATGTCTGCTTGAAGGTCTTGAGCACCCTCTTTCTAGAGTGGCATCTA
The DNA here is from genome assembly GCA_013398125.1 of Aegotheles bennettii. Taxonomy (NCBI): domain Eukaryota; kingdom Metazoa; phylum Chordata; class Aves; order Caprimulgiformes; family Aegothelidae; genus Aegotheles; species Aegotheles bennettii. Next base: position 278,072 of record VZRW01001254.1, on the reverse strand, counting down.
AGTGGTGAGGTGTCTCCTTTGCTCCCAGCAGGTCAAGCCCCAGCAGAAGAGGTGGTAGGAGAACTGCAAGCTTGGTTTAGACTCATCTCTGCTATTTAGCATAAATCAGTCCTAAGCAGAAGACTACCTTTAATATAGGGATCCTGTAGCCTGGCTTCACAAATACATTAAATCCTTCTCTTAAGCACTAATAATACTTAATAAAAGTTTTATGAGCAATGTACATTTTAGAGTAAATTTTCATATCCATTTTCATTTTAAAAAGAACATCAAAGAGCAAATATATTCAGGCCAGAGCAAAGTAATTTAGTAGAGTCACAAAAATGGCACAGGCCCCCTCTGAAATAGTAAGAGAGTGTTGATTAGGCAAAGCGACCAATGGGGATGTGATTCAAAAACTTAATTCACCATGAAGGACTTGAAAGGGAAGAAATTCCTACGTGCCAGCTAAGCATGTTCCTCTGCCTGGAGGGGTGAAAAAGAGCCTGGCTTCATAATGCTGCCCCGTGTAGCCTTCTGGAGCTATCAGCTGGACTGCTGGTCCAAAGGAGGTACCTTTTTCTTCAGAGGCTTTTAAAGAATTCCTTAGGACCATCATTAGCCCTTGTCTGTATTGATGGGAGTACTGACGGGTACTGGGGAGCAAATGGAGTTGCCATCAGAACCAAGTCCTTATCAAATCGTTTGTCTGGGTGTGCACTTAAGTTGAAGAGAAGGCCATGTCCCTAATGGAAAATGTCACTTTGACTCTCTGCGTATTTAAATAATAGCATGGATAAGGGTGTGAGCCCTCTCATTCACACACACGCTCACTTCATGCCTTTGTCTCTTGCAGGAATCTTCTTTATGTCTATCCTCAGAGCCTTAACTTCGCCAACCGCCAAGGATCTGCCAGGAACATCACTGTAAAAGTCCAGTTCATGTATGGAGAGGACCCAAGCAATGCTATGCCGGTGAGGGAAGCACTCTGTGCTTTGTGTGCATGCTGATGAGGCAGAGTATGCACTGCAGTCCTAAAATCCCTGTGACAAAGACAACCTTGCTGAAATGCATTTCAAAATAACAAGTTTGGAGAAATATAAAATTACAGTATTTCATAACAAGGAGTACATTTGTATAGAGTTTGCAAGGTAACAATGTAGTAGATGATATTTTAAGCTGAGATGTTTGCAGTGGACACCCTTTGTTATCTTTGTGTCCGTGCCAAAAAATGAAGGTGATAATTACACTTGTGTTCAGGGCCAGAAGTGATCAGCACTTGGTGAAGGTCTGCACAGGGATGGTTCCATTCATCACATCTTCTGTGTGCATGTGTAACGGGGATTATTGAAATTGTAAACTCTTCAGTGACTAAATGAAACCAGTGAATGCAGCTGTAAATGCCTCTGCAGGATTATGGAACAAATTCTTGGCATGGTTTTACAGGGACATTTCTGTGGTTTTTTTCTTTTTTTGCAGGTCATCTTTGGCAAATCTAGCTGTCCTGAATTTTCCAAAGAAGCATACACAGCTGTAGTGTATCACAACAGGTAAAACACATGACAGCTTATGAAATGACATGGCCCCAACATGGATAGCCCGATTCCACCCAAAGGAAGCTTTACCAGTGTGAAAGTGGAGTAACTCACCAGTGACTCAGTCTTAATTATTTAACACTGACTATCTGCATAGTGCTCACAACAGCTGCAGTGTCAGTTGATACTGTCCTTAGAGTTTTGTCATGACTAGGAGCCGGAGTCTTTGTTTGCTCTGGTACAAATCTAGAGCATTGTGTCAGGGGCTGTGATCCTGAGCATGTAGATGCTGTAAGTACCAGCTTGAAGTTAATAGTCATGAAGATTGGTGTTAGAAACTCACATTACCATGTGCATCGTTACTTGCTGGAGCCTTTTAGACTTTAGTTACAAGTTGGAAGTACTTGATCTTGAAAATAATATCACAGCTACAATAAGGAGTGCTGAATTTGGCCCTAACATGTCAATAGTCTTTGTAGCTGTACCAGGGAGAGATGTACTGGGGAGAGAAGCCTGTCCTGCAGGCTGGGGGTTGGGACAGTCTCCACCTTGAGACAAGAGCTGGTTGCTCATGGGGAGCAGCACAGTTCAGAGTGCCTGTGTGAGGAAAGGGCTGCTGCTTTCATTTTTTGTGGACTGTAAGCTTTTCCAGTCCTTGGTGATCAGTAAGTGAAGCTTTAATCCCTTGGGACAGTCCATATACCTGCTTTTCTCCAGAAATTTGAACTCAAAGGGTTTGGTCTTGAGCATAAGATGGTAAACCACACTGTTTGTATTGATGACTCATTGAGGGTCTGGTCTCTGCACAGATCACCTGATTTTCATGAGGAAATCAAGATTAAGCTTCCAGCCACTTTAACTGATCACCACCACCTGCTTTTTACTTTCTACCATGTCAGTTGCCAACAGAAACAAAACACTCCCCTGGAGACTCCAGTTGGATACACCGTGAGTGCCTTTGTCTTTACATTCTCAGCACAGGATACATTGACAATGTGAATGTAATTCATTTAGCATCACTGTCAACTCATAGGCATTGAGAATTTGACAGTCAAGCCTACAAAGTCCAAGAAAACCTTAAAAAGTGTGTGTTTTTTGTTTTTTCTTTTGTTAATTCCTTCTCCTTGAAGTGGATACCGATGCTTCAAAATGGACGGTTAAAGACTGGTCAGTTCTGCCTGCCTGTTTCATTGGAAAAACCACCACAGGCTTATTCAGTGCTTTCTCCAGAGGTGAGTTGTTCTTCATGCTGAAACTCAGCAGGAAAATACTTCTCTTAAAAAGTGAGTGAATGTATGTGTACATGGAAGTGTGTGTGTGCATGTGTGTTTTTAACTGTTAGGTTATTTATTTCTTAAATACTGTTGAGTTTAGACAGGTTTGTGTGTGTGGTATCTGACAATGAAATTAAAAGGAATGGCAATTGTAATTAGAAGTGCCTTAGCTCTGCTTTCTGTCACATCCTCACTCATCTTTCTGTTAACCTGCAGGTTCCACTCCCTGGAATGAAGTGGGTGGATAACCACAAAGGGGTTTTCAATGTAGAAGTTGTTGCTGTATCATCCCTCCACACTCAGGTAAATGTTAAGAGCAGTCATTGTAAGAAAAAGAGTTTGATAGCCTTTTGACATTTGAAACACTGATACTGTGAAGAGTATAATAATTACTTGTAGTGAAATTACAATCTCATTTTCAGTTCTGAACCAGCAGACCTGTCATTCCACGTTCTGCTGTGAGTATATTTGAGAAGTTCTGCTTAAAAATGTGAGCAGTCTGGCCTTGATTCACAGGAAATGAATGGCCAGCAGTGTTTTCAGACCTCAGACTGTTGTGTTTTCCACAACAGGTCAAGCATACAGTCCAGGCCTATGATGTTTTCTTGTGTTTCTGTTTCTCCATGTATTTTTCATCTGTCTGTCTTTGATCTGAAAAGAAAGATCACAATCATTTTGACTAATCATTTCAACTTTTGTTTTATTAATTCCCAGTGTGGCGTTTTGATGGTTTTGTGTATTTTATTTGTGCTGTAAATAGTGACATGGTTTTTAGTGCATTTTTGTCTGGTTTTCTGAGAATACACAATCTGTGGGTCCTCTAGTTTTGCCCTGACAGCTTCTGAATTGATTTCAGTTGAATTAGACATATGGTCAGAGCTCTCAAAGATGTTGAGTTTCTGCTAAGTTTGTGAGATTAAATGGTCAGAAGGGAGAGAACCCACCCATGAGGTACAAATCCATAGAAAGCAAAGTTACTTTTGTAGCTTCTTGCTGCTTATTGGTTTTTTTTTGCTTGTGTATAGGACCCTTATCTTGACAAGTTCTTTGCACTTGTCCATGCACTGGATGAGCACATGTTCCCTGTGCGAATAGGAGACATGAGAATTATGGAAAACAACTTGGAAAATGAATTGAAGAGCAGCATTTCAGCTTTAAATTCCTCTCAACTGGAGCCGGTAGTGCGATTTCTTCATCTCCTGCTTGACAAACTGATTCTTCTGGTAGTAAGACCTCCTGTCATTGCAGGCCAAATAGGTATTCTATTTAAGTTTTATAGAGAATTACATAGCTGAAAGTTTGACACTTCCAATTTTATCATATTTATGTAGAAATAAAAAAGTTCATTTTTTATGCTTTATTTTAGTACCACAAATATACCATGTATCTTCAAAATAAAATGCTGGCATCCAGCTCAGTGGTGATAAATATTGCTCCTGTATATAATACAAAGAATGACTGTAATTTGGTGTCCAAGCTGAGATACCAGAAAGGGACCTGATTTCCATGAGTTGGATGCTCTGCATTTTCGTAGCACTGGAGCCTGTTTAGGTGTATCCATGCTGACATTCAGAAACTAAGAATTTCAGCCTTACTAGACACTTCTTAAAGTGGGTGAGATAAGAAGATACAGATGCTGTATGTTCCTGTAGCTGTTGTGGATGCGATGCTGTCAGCATGAATAATCCTTCCTTTTGCTCCCTGTTACGGTCTATGCTTTGGCGGTATGAAAATCTCAAGTGGAAGTTAGGATTATATCCTGAGTGTTTGAAATAGCAGTTGGGAACTTGTGTAGGAAACTTGAGTTTGGACATGATGGACTATAGTTATCTACGACTGCTTTACAAATAGCACTCATTTATTTTAGAAAGGTTGTCTTTCTGGGGAAGAGTTTTGCTCGAATTTTTATTTTGTATTTTAAAGCTGTTTCACTCTTCGAGTGTTCTGTATTGGTTTAGTTTGTCTGTGTGGAGCATTGAGGACATTAGTGTCTAGTTTTTAAAAAACTTCAGATTTACAATGTCCAGCTGCAGTCTGATTCATCTCTAATTTGTTTAGAATATCTACCTCAGTCCATGTGTAGATTTCTGTGTTCATTTTTAAAACAGTTTTTCTTCTAAAATAGAATGGAAACATTCTTTTTGATAGTTTATACTTTAGCTAAGGCTTAAATGGAGGAAATAATTAACTGAGAAAAATATGATAAATAGCCAAAGGATATTATCCATCAATTAAACAAGGACTTGATCTTGTTACCATTGCAGTTGATGACCAGAGTTGGGCTGATTCCAGAAAAATGAGGCCAAAATACGTTAAATTTGTTATTAATAAAAGTGGAAGTTTATCACTGCAACACCTGTCTTCCTGTCAAGCTGTTTATTAGACCTAGTTCCAATTCCACATTCAGTTTTTCATCAGAAATGCTTTGTATAGTCTTAGCAAGCTTCACTGTTTATGCTTTAGAAGGTGGATGAAATGCACATTTAGGATTTGCTCATGGGTGCTGCTGCAGTCTAAAACAAACTCCTCACTTATTACTTTCAGTTAACCTGGGCCAAGCATCTTTTGAAGCGATGGCATCAATCATAAACAGACTTCACAAGAACTTGGATGGAAACCAGGACCAGCATGGCAGAAACAGCCTTCTTGCTTCCTATATTTATTATGTTTTTCGCCTACCAAATACCTATCCCAACTCACCATCACCAGGTAGCTCTTTTTCCATTGCATTTTGAGTCGTGGTTTGTTGGAAGCAAGCAGAAATTGCTTGCTGGCAGGTGCTCTTGAGCTCCAACTGCATGGCTGGTTCCCTGCCAAGCCCTGCTATTAACATGCTGTTATTAACTTTCCAGTGTAGCCATTTACAAGATGAGTTTAATTACAGTTAGCCATGTCAGAGATTTAATTCTTTTATGACCTGAAATGACAGTGTCACCGCTGAAAGACCACAAGGCTAAATTATGGCCAAATACTGTCTTTTTAGTTTCATTTTCTGCAGCATTAAACAGATGTGGTCTGCTCCTGGCCTCTCGTGTTTCCCACTCTCCTTCACTAGTCCATTTGTACTTTTATCCAGTTCCAGCAAAAGTTGAAACACTGGCAAAGGAGGTGAAATACTTGAAAACACATGTGTGGGTACAGGAGGGAAACAAATTAATTCCACCCTTGCTGAGAACAAGGCATATATCTGTGTGGGGGAAGAGATGGTGTGAATGACAGCCACAGAAAACTGGGCTTTGGAAGGACTGTTGAGCACAGCACTTGCTTCTTGTATGGAGTGGAAAACCTCTGAGAGTGGAAAACCTCTGTGAGGTGTTGGGCAGATGTGTGCTTAAAACTGTGCCCAGTCCTTCAGTGGTTTTCAAGTCTGAGGTCTGGAAAATATCCCTTTAGCTAAAGACATACCTCATACTGGCTGCCTAAATCCACAGGGAGCTTCCTGATTCCCACAAATTGGTGGATAAAATAGGTTTTTAATCCCATCTCTTTCTCCCTGCTGCTTGCCTGGGAGAACCAGGCAGGGGAAGGCAGAGGGAAGGTATCCCTGTGTCCCAGACCTGCTGGTTAGCCAAGGAGTTTGCTGCATCAGGTGGTATAAGGCAGCGTGGGATCAAGGCTCTGGGTAATGGTCTAACAGAATGTTCTTTTGTCCACCACTGTAGGACCTGGTGGCTTGGGAGGATCAGTGCATTATGCCACCATGGCTCGATCAGCTGTCCGACCAGCAAGCCTTAACTTGAACCGCTCCCGGAGCCTCAGCAACAGCAACCCAGACATATCTGGGACCCCCACCTCGCCGGACGATGAAGTTCGCTCCATCATTGGCAGTAAGGTATGCATGCACTGCTGAGGGGCTCACAGGAACTTCAGCATCTTTTATGTAATCTTTAAAGAAATAACATGGAAGTTTTTGTGATTTTTTTTGATTTTTTTTTTTAAATTTTTTTTCCTATGAAAAGATGTCCTTACTAACGGCCTCTTCTCAGACTTTCTCTGGCAGTTGCTGGTAACACTACTGAAACTCCTCTCCTTGAAAATAGTTGCTGATCTCTCTGACTTGCTGGAGACCATCCTGGCAGTGTTACTTCCACAAGTGTGGTGGCTAGGGACAAGAGTCCTCCTGGACATGTCTGCCCAAGACCAGTAGGACAAGAATGGTTTTACTACCTCACTTTTCACATGGCCAGCAGCCGCATCCTCTGACCAGCTCTTTTATGTCTCCCCAAACCTTACATCCCCTACCTTGCCACCCTGTGATCCCACTGTCAAACAAAACCTCTCTGTTCTCCTCTGCCTTGGCTTGTATGGGGTTCTCTTCATTTAATCTTCAAACTGTGGTAACTTAGACTGAGATGAGACACTTTCCCACCTGCAACCCTTCACTCTTCCAGCACAGATGAATTCCTGAGCCCTTTCAGAGAGCTGTTATGTTCCATCCTTTCAGTGAGCAAATTTGTTAATAAAGCCATCAGCCTGATGAGACAGGCTTAACACTGGTTGGTCCTGGGTTTTATAAGAGCAAGAAAAACAAAGTTTCAGAAAGAAGTTACCAATTTAGAATTAATAGCAACATGATCTGCTGTCCAAATAAGAGGCTGAAGAAGCGTGGACAGGTGAATCATTATTTCTTACATCAAAGTTTGGACTTGGAAGTCTTAGGATATTTTAAAGACCACTTCAGTATCTTGCTAATTAAAGAACCCTGACCTTTTGTGAAATGCCATAGGCACTAATGTGCATATGGAATTTACATAGGCTATCAGAAATTTAACACGTGCTGGCTTAGTGGATAATGTCACAATACAAAATGAAGAGAGATTTTTCTTTTAGAGACGTACTCCAGGCTTTAAAGAAAAACCTATTCTGTGAATAATTATTAAGGGAAAAGTTTCCCTTGGTCTGAGGATCAGAAATTAAGCTCAGTTTGACTATGCAGAATCTTGGTTGAATGCAATTATTTCTGCTTGTTAATATCAATGGACAAAAATGGAACACTTCTTGAGATGCTGAAACGGGTAAAAGAGTGCAAAAACTCCTATTCTGTTTCTCTGAGTAAGAGCTTAAGCACATATACCCAAACAGGGACCCTGCACTTAATTTAGGATGTGTTATGGGAGGCTTTATGCTTTAAAAAAAACCCATACAGTGTTCTGTTGTTTGATGGAAGTCTTTGGAATTCAGCCTTGTATTGTTTTTTATTGTAATGTGAGATCTCTGATAGGTTTGGTAAATTTAAGTCTTCCCTGTATCAACTTCTTACTTAATTCTGAAAATTCAAATAGTCATCTGCTTTACAGGATTTGGAAGATTTCTGTGTGTTTGCATAGGAGAGGAGGTTTCAGGTCCATCACTTATTTTGCCTTCATTTGTGAATTGAGGCCGTGTAGATTTTATTCCCTACTAAAGCAAATTTATTAAGTGTCTAAAAAGACCTATGATGAGCTGTTACACTTTAAGTGTTCCTGAGATGCTGGGAAAAAGCAGAGAAGATTGAAATGATTACTGGGTCTGCAAACACAGCACACACTTAACTTTATCCTCAGAACTGGAGTGACGTGGTTGGAAAGCTTGTGAGCAGGAGTGTGAGTGTGATAAGGGCTTTTTCAAAATTAGCCCTGATTTTACAAAACATGAGCTTAGTTCAGCATTCTGCAAAGTCCCTTCGACTTTAATTCACTGCGAGCAAAATAAAGCATGGTTATGAGTCTGAGCAGGGCAGAGAGCTTTGATTTATTTCTTCCAAAAAGTAAATGAGATTTCAAACACTCTCCTCATGTGTGTTCAGTATTTTTTTTTATTGGACATCTTAAGCAAAATTACAGCACTGCTGTACTCTGCATAGAGGATAGCTCAGTGGATTAATGGTTCAAATCCCAGGTTACAGCTCTCACGCTGCGTTCAGCCTTGAGGTGGATTTTTCTTTGCTGGGAGAAATAGGTTGTTAGGCTTGGTAGACTTTGCAGCTGATGGTAATCGCTGTGATGAAATGGGCTGCACCTTTGCTTCGTGTATTGGGGAATAAAGCCCTAAATTGGCACAGAAACTAGGATGAATGCTCTTGCTCAGGTGGAATCTGTAAGGAACTGCTGTTCACTTGTGGCATTGCAAAATTGCTTCCATTAGAGCTGGTTCCTGGGACCCAGGGAAGTCCACTGAATCCCACTGAATGTTCCTGACTTGGAAGCAGCCCGAGTGACAAACACAAATTTAAATTTTTCCTTTTCTTTTTTTCTGAGTAACTTGAGAGGAGAAGGGAGCAGTCATTTGGAGGAAGGATCCGCAGTCATTTTGCCCGTGTGATCCATTGAATTTGGAGTATAAGCTAGATGGAGCTTTTAAAAAGCAGGATGATTTTTCAAATATTTTTGCATGTCAAAGCAGGTTGGTTCCAGAAAAGGTATGTGCTCTTCCCTCTCTGCCAGGCTGACTAGAGAAAGTACCAAATGTCCATGTGGAATCCTGTTCACAGAGTTACTCTACCAGTGGTGCTGGATTTTTATTCCATGAGTAGGAAACCCTATGGGAGCTGAGAGTCAGCCTTTCCAAAGTTTATCAGCATTTCCCTAAGAGTTGTAGAGCTTACAAGATATGGGCTAGCAAGTCTACCCTAGAAGTGCTGGAAGCCTCAGAGAGCATCCTGTGTGGTTTTCACACCTGCACACCAATTTTCCTTGGTCACTCTGTAAATCTGAGCCAGCTCCATCTACTGAAGCAAATGGGTTTGAACTGATCAAAGTAAGAGGAGGGTTTTGGAATGTCAAGCACTACAGCTAGGACAGGTTGAACCAGAGCTGTTGACAGTATTAATGTGGTGTATGTGTGTGATGAGATATGAAATGATCCTCTGGACTAAAATGTCTCAGCAGATGCCTGGGAATTCAGTGTGAACTGGTGATGTGTTTGCAGCATACCTGGTTTGATTGCTTTTAAGGACTAAACTTTGACTACTGTATGGCGTGCAACATGTAATATTTCTTTCCTCTCCCAACTGCTTTCTGTTACATGCCCAGGGCTTAGACCGCTCCAATTCCTGGGTAAACACTGGTGGTCCAAAAGCAGCCCCATGGGGATCCAACCCCAGCCCAAGTGCAGAGTCAACACAGGTGGTGTCTTCGGTAGAGGTTTTTCTGGCTTTGTTTTCTCTGATGTTTCCCTGTAGAATATCTTCCTTTCAGTGTATACTCCGATTTTGGTGGTTTGGGTTTTTTCATTATTTATTTCTTCCTTGAAAACTTTGTGAGTTTTATTTTACAAATTAGCATCTTCTCCTTCACCACCTCACCACACTGCATGAAAAACCTCCAAGTGCGTGAACGTGTCCCCTCCTTTCATTTCAGTGGTTGCTGGTCTGTGAAATGTAAATGCTGTGACTGCTTTTCTTTCCTTTTCTTTCCTCTCTCTCTCTAACACTAGTTTCAGCTTCAGGCGGAGCACATTTCTAAGTGGGAACATTAATCACAGCTTCATAGTTTTGTCCATGTTTGCCGTTTCTTTTGATGTTGTGAACCATTTTGCCATTTTCATCAAGCATTTAGTATTCATCGTCAAGTAATCCTTCATTGACTGTTTGAGTGGAGTATTGTTCAACCAAAATTGGTACACGTGTAAAATTCTCTCTTAAAACATGTAAATTTGAGTGCTGGAGCCAGTGACTTGCTAGGGCCAACTGTGTCTGTTCTATGTTGCAAAGTATGAAAACTTTACAGCAGCTTCAGTTAGAAGGAGTTAACTTATTCAGCCCCCGTTGCCTGCTGCTTTCCACTGCATGGTTGCCTTGAACGTACCTCTCAACTGTACCTCCCTTTGGTTTATTGGAAATATTTAGTCTGAGTTCACTTGAACTCATGGCAAATAATTTCCTTCAGATTTTCTCACTCCCTGTGCCAGCAGCAGCATCGCTCTGGGGTACATCCCCACGTGCTGGGTCTCTGGTAGATTGAGAGGTATGGACTGAAATTACAAGTATTGCCTCCTTCATGTATGCATGTTGATAAAATATAGTGATGAAAAAGTTTCATGCTTTGCAGCATTGAGTGTCTTTGTGCATAAGAACATGCAGTTATTTAAATAGCCTGTATGTCTTAAAACAATAAAAAGTACTGTCATTTTGTTTAAAACCAGATCTGTAAATGAATAAGAGTTTGAGAATGCATAAAAAGATGTAAAGACAGTAAAAGCCTACAGTTGGAACAGTATTTTTGTAAACGTACATTGTCCTTGAGCTGCAAAACCCATCCACAGCAAACTTTAATGTCCTGTCATCATTCATTCATCTCCACTCCGTAGGCTACGGATCGAAGTTGTAATCGTATGTCTTCGCACACTGAGACGTCAAGTTTCTTACAAACATTAACAGGACGATTACCAACTAAAAAGGTAGATTTCAGTGAAGACAATTGATATTGTGGGGCAGGGAGGTCAAGTCATTCTGAAAACGTGATGCAATCTATTCTTTTATTTACAGCCTGATTTTTTCCTGAGGTCATTAGGAGCTGCTGTTGCTTAGCACCTCGGAATATCCAGGCTGTAGCGAATATGAAGTATTCTGATAAAGTTGAATTGGGAAGAATAAAATGATCAGGAGTAGCCTGTTTGATTTAATGTCCATACTGTTTGGAGCCAGTGTGTTACTGGCTTTCAAAAAATACGAAATAGCACTGTCTAGACATTTAAATGATACATTCTTGTGTGCAAAATGCTAATGTGTTAGATGGATAGCATGGCCAATGTGTGCTGAACTCACTTCTATAGGTGTTAATCCAAAGTGATTCCAGAAAGGGAATGGGAGTTCCTTTGAAAGTGCTCTCCCTTGGAGGAGATGAGATCCTACCAAACAGCGTCAGAAAGGCAAAACGCCTGACTTGGTGTGTAATGAAAACGTGGTCACTGACAAGGTCCAGGCTGTGGGTTGATCCTCCTGAGACAGAAATTAAAAAGCCCCATGGTTTTTTTTGTACTGTTTTAAGTCCTTTCTCACAGTTAAATATACATCTTTATACAAATCGCTTTATGTGTCCACTTTTTACTCCTTTTTTCTGCAAAAATCAGACCAGGCAGAAAGGTAGACTTTTTAACTAAACTAATTTGAGCACCAATTTTATTTTTTTTTTATTTTGGGTGGGTGGAAAATTCTTTTGACACTTGAAACTCAATTTTGGAGCGAGATGCTGTGAAACGTTTTTCACGTCACATAACATCACATCATCCTTCATTGTTAGTCGGGGGTTTCTTTAAGGGATGCCACCACTGCTGTCGTGTTCCCAGTTATTTTGCTTAACCTCATTGTTTGCCACACTTGCCATGGACCGTGCTACCATTTCTCATGCGGACTTGTTTTGTGAGCTGATCTCAAGGCTCAGGCTAACTCTGGCTTTGAATCTGTGTAGCTTTTTCATGAAGAGCTGGCCCTACAGTGGGTTGTGTGCAGCGGGAGCGTGCGGGAGGCAGCCCTGCAGCAGGCCTGGTTCTTCTTCGAGCTGATGGTGAGCAAACTGGAAACACCTTGCTTGTGTTACTGTTTCTAGTTTAAAACACAAACGGCAACGACTGCGAGTGACTTTGTTGTAATTTATATTCCTATAGGTGAAGAGCATGGTGCATCATTTGTATTTTGCTGACAAACTGGATGCGCCGAGGAAGAATCGTTTTCCTGAGCGGTTCATGGATGATGTAACTGCTTTGGTCAGCACAATTGCTGGTGATATAGTCTCTCGGTTTCAGAAGGTAATGGCAAACAATTAAACTGAACCCCGGTCAGAGCTCAGGCACCAGACCTCCTGCACATTGTTTGCTGGTGCCTACACCAGGAATTGTTTGAAAACACAATGTGCTCTTCTTCATTTTCTTCCCCTTTTTTTTCTTCCTCTCTCTAGGATACAGAAATGGTTGAAAGGCTCAACACCAGCCTTGCATTTTTCCTCAATGACCTGTTGTCTATCATGGACAGAGGATTTGTTTTTTCTCTTATTAAGACCTGCCACAAACAGGTGAATGCAGATAAATATTACGACTTAACTGTGAGCCATAGTGTAGCCTATTACTCAGACTTTCTTTGGACAGACAGTAAAGTATGGACACAGAATTCTGCTGTTCAGGTCTTTTTAGAGCAAGCAAGGCATTCTCAGTGGTGATTTAGAGTTTACACCCTTCTGATTACACTCTTAAATGTGAATTGGGAGTAACTCCCTTGAGTGAATGGATACACAGCAGGGAGGAAGAATTATTCCCTCTGCTCACCACCGGTAATGGAATCAAAAATTAGTAGGAGGTTTTGTGAGGGAGCTCAGACTATCATGGTTTGTCAGCGGGTCTCTCAAGGACATACTGACCCTGTGTGATCATATTGATCACCAAGCTCCCCTCCCTCCATTCTGAGGATGCGAGGTCTCTCCAATGAGGAGGGTTCCTACAGCAGCAGCATTTGAGCTTTGTTCCCTGTTGTGTATTTGCCAACCTTTATCTTTGCCCTGTTAATTCATCATCACACCGCGGTCCTGCTTCTCACAACTCCCTGCTGAAATCAATAAGATGCAGCTATCATATGTGTAGCACATAATTCTTCATTTGCTTATATATGGCTGCTGTTATACATCTTGTATTGGTATATGTGTTGTTGTCTGGGGTGTGTATGGCTCCTGCACATCAGAAGTTTAATCTGTAGCACAAAGAAGAGGTGTGGATGTGACCATTTAATGGTACAAAGCTCCTAAGTTCTTGCTTTGGAAGTGTTTTTGGGGAGCAGTGGTGGGACATGGGGGCTGATGCTGCATTTATTCTCTCTTTTGGTGCTAACTGCAATCTTATGGGTTAAACCTGCCAGGTGTCTTCAAAGCTGTATTCCTTAACAAATCCAAATAACCTGGCATCTTTGAGGCTGGACTTCCTTCGCATCATTTGCAGCCATGAACACTACGTCACCTTGAATTTACCCTGCAGCTTGCTCACACCACCAGCATCTCCATCACCATCTGTGTCTTCAGCAACTTCCCAGGTACTCTGTGACAAGGATCCTTTGTGGAAACACAAGCTGGGCTTTGTTCCGTGGCTTAGATCTTACGAGGCAGTTGTATCACCTGTATTTTCAGTCTCTGATTGCTATCAATTTTTGGAAGTGTTTATTTAGAGATTAGTTTTTCCTGCCACATAGGTTTTGACTTCTTTTGATCTTATATTATTGAATGAAAGAATGCCCATATCCCTATCCTCATAGTGACCACATATTTCTGTCCTTAGGGACTGAGTCTCCTCCTGTATTGGGCAAACACATGGGCATAAATAAGCTATTAAGCACTTTGTCCAAGGCTACCCTTTTACAAAACAAGGGTCTCTCTAGAGCACTGTAGCTTAGCCCTAGCCTGCTCAGAAAGAGTAATTTAAATTAGCAAGTGTGTCATTCAAGTGGATTAATTAGTTGCAAAATTACGGAAACTAACTCAAAGCCTTCTTAAGCCTGAATAAGAGCATCCATACTTGAGTTAGAAGTTTAACTAATCCGCTTTCGAAGGTTATTTGGCTTAATTCCCCTAAGGGCTACCCTGTAGGTGGGAAGGCAATAACAACAGACAGAATTAACAGAAGAGTTAGTGAGCTTGGGTGTAATGTAAGTCGATGTGCCTAGATCCAAACAAAAAGAGGAAAGGATGGTTTATATGGGATTCTCTTTAATTCTGAAAACTGCTTCTAATGTATTTTGTAAGCTTTGACTCGGTGTTCCAGGGGGTCTCATTATCCAACTTCTGAAACTTGATTTTTTTCACAGAGTTCTGGGTTCTCCACAAATGTCCAAGACCAGAAGATTGCAAATATGTTTGAATTGTCTGTGCCTTTCCGCCAACAGCATTACTTGGCTGGGCTTGTGTTAACAGAACTGGCTGTCATTTTAGATCCTGATGCAGAAGGGTAAATCTTTACAATTGTTTTTCCCCAAGAGTTTTCTCTAATTCCAAGCAAATGGTGGATGCAAAGCAGGTTCTGGCATGGCCAGAATTGATTTAAATTTCTAAGCTGAGAAGATAAGAAACCAGTTCTTTAAGAATCATCCTCTTTCTCCCTACCCCTCATATTTCTTAATTCCTTAACCCTGGCTCTATAAACATGATTTCAGTTACATTTTTCCAGTTGAGGAGAAGGGAACGAGATTCCTGCTGGAGCCCTCAGCTGCCACAGGGGCACTGCTGGAGCTCTAAGAGGAAAATAGCTTTTCTCAATTGTAACACGAAAATAATTTTCAACATTTAGGAAGTCTCTGTTGCTGATGGTTTTAAATGTTACAATGTATTTCGCCTCCTAGCTCTTTTTAGACATAAATTATGCATTGATGAGGCCCTTGTGGGTTATATAAATAGACAAATAGAGTAAAGCATGCAGAGTTTGTTGGTGACTTGCCTGGCTTGTGCAGCAAATAATTTTCTGAAGTGAGGGTATAGCTTGTAGTCCTGACATCCAGTCTGTTACTAGGGTTATTTAGGGCTGTATTCTGCCTTGCCTCTTTAAAATGAGTTTCAATGGAAATTATTGATTGCTTCCACAATCCTGAGTTCTCTCACAGGCATTTTTCTCAAGGTGAACTCAGAAATATCAGCCAAGTCGACAAATGCTGATGATTCATGGTTAATTCTGCCCCTTTACCAAGAGGTCTCAGGAGTTCAGCATTCATTCTGTTTCCTATTGGAGAAGAAAGTGATGCCATAAATTAGAATATTTTCTTGTATATATGTACATAACACACTGCAGTCCCATTTGTTTGGCCTGAAGTGGAAAAAGCAGCACATTTTTATCCATATACACTGTCTGGAGAAATCCTTCTTGTAGCATAAGAACATCGAGCTCACTGGTTAGAAATCAGGTCCTGTCTCTGACTGTATTTGCTCTTGTTGTTCTCTAACTTTCTGTTCCCTACCTGCTTCTTGAGCTCTCTCACCTTGCTATTCTCAGCATTTAAGCTTGGACCAGCATGGTAATCTCTGCCCAGCTGCACAAAGGAGCCATCAGCGTGGTCTTGCTGATGTCCCCTGGGGAGACAGCTCCTCTCTCAAACCTTGGCTAGGCAAAAAAACCCCACTGGTACCAGTTCTGGAGATGCATTTTGGTCGAAGCTCTTGAATTTTGGTGGAGGTGTGTATCAGCAATGCATCTGTTTTGTGTTGTTTTCCAGAATGACTTGTAGTTTGCAGCTTATTAGCTGCTCTCAGGCTTAAATCTTGTGCATTTGCCCTGGGAGATTCACCGTATAAAGCAAACCACTCTGTTCAGATCTGTTCTTCCCTTGCCTGTGAAGGCTTTTAACAGGCATATAGTATCATCAGGTTATTAGTATTAGTTCAGACATGCCTGCCATTAACATGTTTTGGCCACCACTGGAAATATCTCAGAATTGCTCCCAGTTGCACGATCCTGCAGCAGGAGTGGAAAGAGATGCCCATCTAGTTGCTTATTGAGTTGGGACTTTCCTTTAGGTCTTGATAGGTGATACAGAACCTCAAATTTGTTCTGTCCTGGCTCTTTTTGTTCCATTAGCAAAATACGTTGAGTTTTAGCTCACCCATTTTACAAGAGCTCTTTGGATTGAGTTGGACAGAAAAGCCTGCAGTGCCTTGATGCCTGGTGTTAGGTAGATCCCTCTGTGCTAGGTGCTGTACAGTAACGTGGTACATTACAGCCCTCCTCCAGAGCAGTCTAAGAGATGACACAGCATGTGGATAAAACAAGCCAGCTGGATCTGACAGTTGCAGAAGTGGAGAACAGAGAGCACATCCAAGCAGCCAGACCCTGAACAGGTGGTCTCTGCAAACAAGGCTGGGGTGCTTTGGTTATTGACCCATATTGCTCGTTTCATAGTGCCCATGTTGCCTGTGTTGACTGATGTTACAGCACAGAAGTGAGAAAATCGGAATTTGGCCCTTGGCGTGCAGTGACAAAAGTCAGGTCCCCAAAAGGGTGCCATGGTGACACAAATTCAGGCCAGGGCAAAGATAATGGAGGGGGCGCTTGGAGAGCAGCAAGATCAGTTCATCTCATTATCAGCCAGAGAGATCAGTGGCCCATATTTCCTCCTCTTTGCTGTGGATCGATCGACCATGTTACCTGCTCTGCTCTGGAAAAGTGAAAAAGAAATCCACATAGCCCTGGGTTTGAATTTCACTGCTTTGTTTGGATGTGTTTTCCCTATATGCAGCTCTATGGCCTGCAGGACAGTTTTCCCTCAACTGTTAGAAACACAATTTAGGTGCCACTCCTTCAAAATAATACGAGACTTTTCTTTAACCTTAATCTGAAAGAACCAGTCACTTAAATAAGCATTTCCTTCCTGGTTGTTAAGGATCTCTCTAATTACACAAATAAGGAATTGTAGGATCTCATTACAACTTGATTAAAACACATGGGAAAGAGGTGTAGCTACAACTAGCTAATGTCCTCCTAACCTGCACTGGTGTCCTGTTAATCATTTTAAACCCACAACAATCCAGTCAAAGCCTCTCATCTTTTTTAACCAGAACTCAACTCTACTTTTCAGGTAAAGTGGATACTGCCTGAAATTCAGCACTTGTTTTAATACCTCAGGTCTGAACATTGAAGCTTATGTTTTGCTAATGGATAATGTATGAGCTTCCTTGGCTGCTTCATGCATGGGGTAAAGTTGCCTTCTTGGCCTGGTTTGCCTACAGAAGCAAATAGCTACAGAGATCCCTGCTATTTGCTCTGAGTTTTGCCTCTGTGTGGTGGCTGAGGGAACTGAAAGGAGCAGAGGGAGTTCTTGAGAGGTTCAGGGGAGTTTGTGTGTTGAGGGCATGAGCACGGGGCCCATGCAGGGCGCCCTGCAGAAGCGGGTGGTGCCTGGGCCCTGGCGTTGTTTGCATCCTAATAACAAGGAAGGCCAATTCTTGCTGTCTCTTCTTCTACCCCTCCATTTCTTTGACACTTTTATTCAGAATTATGGACCTGTAGTCTACTGGTTTGGTGAATAATTGCACGGGGGGTGAAGGAACTGAAGCAGAAACTTCCTGATTGTTTGATAAAAGCAATGTTGTCTCAGGAGGGCTTGTCTCTCTCTAAATGCTGTTGAATAGAAACAAAAAAAGAACACAATGAATAGTTTCACTAAACCCACTGTCCTCTCAAGTTTCTCTCCCTGTTTTCCATATTCTCTAAGTTCTCCTAATGGTCTTTAGCAGACTTGATACTTCAGCGTAGCATAGCTGGGGCTTTGGTTTTGTGTGGGAACTATGAGAGCATTCACATTATATTATAAATTATATATATGAGATATAAAAGTTCAGCACAGAGCCACAAAGATGATTAAGGGGGTTGAACACCTCCATTATGAGGAGAGGTTGAGGGAGCTGGGGCTCTTTAGCTTGGAGAAGAGGAGACTGAGGGGTGACCTCATCAATATTTATAAATATGTAAAGGGTGGGGGTCAGGAGGATGGAGCCAGGCTCTGCTCAGGGATGGCCAGTGATGGGACAAGGGGGAACGGGTGCAAGGTGGAACACAGGAGGTTCTGGATGAACATAAGGAAGAGCTTTGTCACTGTAAGGTGACAGCACTGGGCCAGGCTGCCCAGAGAGGCTGTGGAATCTCCTTCTCTGGAGACATTCAAACCCTGACTGGGTGCATTCCTGTGTGCCCTGCTCTGGGTGCTCCTGCTCTGGCAGGGGGGTTGGACTGGGGGAGCTTTTGAGGTCCCTTCCAACATTCTGTGATTCTGTGATATTGGGTGTGCACCTCCACAAGATATTTTTGTACATTTTATATGGCATAGTGAAAAGCAATGCTATTTGTAAAATACAGGTGAGATAAAAAAATAAGTATAATGGTGGTTTATCTGAAGTTCAAAATAAAAGCCAGGATTTTTTTCTTAGTTACAAAGTATAGTTTGCTTTGAAGATATTAACTAATCTGCGTGACCCAACTCTCTTTTACCAGTTTATTTGGATTGCATAAGAAGGTCATCAATATGGTACACAATTTGCTGTCCAGTCACGACTCGGATCCGCGGTACGCTGACCCCCAGGTAAAGGCCCGGGTGGCAATGCTGTATCTGCCTCTGATTGGTGTGATCATGGAATCCGTGCCTCAGCTCTATGACTTCACAGGTATTTTATACTCTGTGCTTTGCCTATATGTTCACCCACTCACAAAGCTTCAGTATTTGGGTTCTCAAATAGAACTACAAGCCCCTTTGCTGTTGGATGAGAAGGGTTGTATTTCTGAATTATAACACTGATGTGTTTTCACATCCATTTCCCAAACTGCACTTGCAAAATGGATCTTGGCTATTAACACTCAAAAGCTGCATTTGCCCACTTGTTTGCATTTTAGTTTACACCTGGCTGGCTACTCTGTATGCATAGCCAGCCTCCCCCTATGTCTGACCTGCTTAAAGAATCACCCCATGTACTGTACGATTCCCATAACGATTTCAAAGGATAAGCAGAGATCCTCTTCTTCCTCTCTTGGTGTGTGCCCTGTCAGCACTTTGTTTCAGGAATGCTTTGCAAAGTGTCCTGAAGAGCAGCAGAGGGGTTATTTCAAACCAGAGCAGGGAGTCCAATCTGGAATAGTTTAAAATTTGGAGTTGTCTTCTACATCCTTTGAGTTTAGCGACAGAATAAAGCTGCAACTAAGGATTTGGAGTGAAGTATTGAAGGAACAAAAGGTCTGTTTTAAGAAGGGTTCTAGATACCAAGGTTGTGGAGGCTGCACTTGAAAATTGCTGTTTTCTTTGCTTTGCATGACCTCAAATAATAGTCCCCATGAGTGTGATGATTTTCAGTTTGCCCTCCCAGACAGTTCCATGAAGCTGTCACTGCGGAGGAAGGCTGGGGAGAGATACTTTGAATTTGGGGATTGACCAGATGCACGTGTTTCTCTGCAGAGAGTCACAACCAGCGAGGGAGGCCAAGCTGTGTTGCTGTTGATGACTACGAAAGTGAGGGTGGAAGCATGATAAGCCAGACAGTTGCCATGGCCATCGCAGGAACGTCGGTCCCTCAGCTCACCCGGCCCAGCAGTTTCCTACTCACCTCATCGGTACAAAGCCATCTCTCCCTATTCCTTGACCCTCAGTCTGTGTCAACAGGCATATATTTATGCATGCAGGTCCTGTGCAGGGCTGATCAGTGGGTGGTAGGGACTCATCAGTTCGTGGCTGGGTGTTACACAGGGAAGCAGAGGGTGAAAGACAAGAGGGAACAAATCGTCTTTGCATGTTGTTGTGCCTCTCTCAGAGAGGGTATAGGAAAATGCCAAGCAGAGATTAAAAGTCAAGAAACCCCAGAAAAGTGAGGAATTGTCATTTTTGATAAAGATTCTCTTTTTCTGAAAGAACTAACATAAAAACTCTGAAGTGCAATGATCACTATGAGCTCTAAGCAAAACTTCCTACTGCATCTAAATCCCACCTATCTAAAGACACAAATGGGACATTTTCCCTGTTCTCTGCACAGGGAGGGAATCCTGATGCCAGTAGCATGTCTCCATGTCTCCCTGCTTCTCCCTTTACTCCTGCATCAGGACCCCATCTGGTTTTATGTCCATTCAAAGTGACACACAGATACATACATGAGGTGATGAATGGAGCCCTTCTGCTTAACTGTTAACCTGCTGGAGGTGATTATATTGAGGGAAGAGAGTATTTGCTGCCTGAACAGAAACTCATTCATATAATGTGATTATTTTGGTTAAAGCTGCTGTTTCACTCTTGTAGCTTGACAGTCTGTGGGCTCCTGTGGGCTACCTGAAGTGTTGGATTGAGAAAGAGAAATGTGTATCTTCTGGTTGTTAGTAAAAAGGTCTGTTCACCTTCTGGGGTGGTAGTGTGTGCAGATCCTTTTAGCGATGATTGAAGTGATTTGGACATGAAATACAGTGTGATGAATGTCTTGACCTGTGTGTTTTAGAGTGGCAGGCAGCACTCCACCTTCTCAACAGAGTCCAGCCGCAGCCTTCTGATCTGTCTCCTGTGGGTGCTCAAGAACGCGGATGAAAGTGTCTTGCAGAAATGGTTCACAGACCTGTCAGTGTTGCAGCTCAATCGCCTGCTGGATTTGCTTTATCTTTGCGTGTCCTGCTTTGAATACAAGGTACTGCTATATTGTTTAAACCTCCTGAAGTTCCTTCTAGGGCTTGCTGAGGAACTTTGCACTCCCATCCTTTATGCGACTCCAGAAAGGCATTTCCTGCTCTCTCCTAAGTATTTCCTGAATTCAAAATCCCAAGGCTAAGCCCAGCTCTCTGCAACCTCTAGCCTCTTTCCATGTTTACTTTTCAGCCATGCAAGTGCCTGTGCCTTGTTTCAATTCTGAAGTCGTTTGTGCTGCTTGCCACTCATCTGGGAACTGCTGCAGGGAAAGGGGAAAGCTCTTGGTCTTTTGCTTACTATCAACAAGAAGGGAGATTTCTGCAGCAGTGCTGGAGTCTGGGTAGATTATCTAGCTAGCAGCTAAACCTGTATTCCTTTCTTGCTGTATGTCTTAAGACAGAAAAGATATTTTGAATTGTTAATGCTTAGAAAATATCCCAGATTGAAAGAGTCTTCCCTCATGGTCTCATTTAAAACTTGCAGGGCAAGAAAGTGTTTGAAAGAATGAACAGTCTGACGTTCAAGAAGTCGAAAGACATGAGAGCCAAACTGGAAGAAGCTATTTTGGGAAGCATAGGGGCAAGGCAGGAAATGGTCCGAAGAAGCAGAGGACAGCTAGGTAAGTAGAGAGGTCTTGTGTGCTGTCTCCTTCTTCCAAAAGCTGCTACTCCCATCTCCAGTAATTACTTGCACCCAACTGTGGTGTGGGATACTTCCCATCAAGATCGTCAGACGAAGAGGCCCCTAGGAAAAGCTTTTGCAGTTTCCAGCATGCTGTACTGGGTCTGCAAAATCCCCACACTTTTCCTAAGTTCCACCTACAGGCAGTTTATTTGTTAATTGATTGCCTTTATGTACATGTGATCACGTCTCATTTATGGGATGTTCTTGCCTGAACTTCTTCCAGTTTAACATCTTTCAGAGCCACCTTCTAGTATGTCCCGTGCAAGAATAAGAGTGGAAAAGAAACTGCCTGATCTTGCTTTGATAGCTCTGAAAATGCCTGGATATTTCTGCTAACTTAATGATGCACCAGATAGATCACCAGTAGTTTGGGTGACAAGCACTTTTTGATGATTTTTGCTGTTTATGTTGTTTGAGAGGATGGATGGCTCAGGGGACAGGACAAGAATCAGAACTGTCCTACTCTGCCACAGGCATCCTGATACATGTGAGCCAGTCATTGTGGGCTAAATTGAATAAATATTTTAGAGCGATAATTAATAAATTACATCAGAGGGATGGAGACCTTTGTATTCTTTTGCTTCATCTAGCCTGATTACCTTCAATACTTAAAATTCCCCAGTGCTCCCAGTAGTGAGAATAAAGACAAAAGAGGCTGTGAAGTGGGAAGAGGTCTGGGTATCACCCATGAGACATTACTCAGCAGGGACAGAACTAGGGGCTATGTAAACATCTTGGGTGAGTGCCACGGCCTTGGGCTCTAAGAAGTCATAGCTTGCTGTCACTTGTGAACAAATCTAGAGTTGCTACCCATGCAAAAAAATGAGCACTTGATGACTGCTCTTGTTTTGATATTATCGTGCAGAGAGAAGTCCTTCTGGGAGCGCATTTGGAAGTCAAGAGAATTTGAGATGGAGGAAGGATATGACTCACTGGCGTCAAAACACAGAAAAGCTTGACAAGTAACTCTGCCTTATCCTTCTACATTAACAATGTGACAGTGGCTGTGGGAATGCAGGGTTCCTCTCCCCGTAGGTTGATGGCAGCAGTCCACTTAGCTTTCGTGTGAGCAGGTTGGGGCCCTCAGTTGGAACAGGGCTGGCAGTGTGCAAATAGCTTTTAGTCCAACACTGCTCTGTCTTAACTCTTTGCTTTTCCACTGTCCCTTGCTTGCTTAGATTTTAAAATGAGATTTAAAGAGACTGGTACAGTCCATTACCTTCTTAAAACCCTGTAGTAAGCTGTAATTTAGAGAGAAGATCCATTAACAGTTTTCAGAGATAGCCTATATATCTCATGTCATATTTCCTTTATTCCATAAGAGCATTCTGGAGTTGTCAAAGCTCGCTTTCCTTTCCTGTCCTAATCCGTCACTTTGATTGTTTTTCCACATGTGCTGTGCTTTTAGAAGCCACAAACCAGCCAGGTACTGTAGCATTGGTGTGCAGTTCTTATAAATTGCCATTTTGTACATCTGCAGACTCGGTCGTCACAGCATTGTTTGTGATGCTTGGCAGAAGTTCTCGGTGTGTGTGCGCAACTGATTGGAATGAGCTCTTTTTGCTTATTACACCCATTTCCTTTAAAATTTCCCTCTTGGTGTGGTTTAATAATCCAGAGGGCTCAGGAGTTGTGTTTAAGCTTCGCTGTGCACGTTTTCTGTTTCCTCAAGTTGCAACCTGCAATCTCCCTCCTCCCAGCAAAGAGTTGTTCCCAATCCTAGGAAAGCAATCTCAGCCCGAGCGAAGCTCTGAAGAACTGAGGATTGAGGTCCTTGGAGACCAGCTGGACATCAGGCTAAATTTTACCCTTGAAGACTTTGTCCTTTCTACTCCAGGAAGCATCATCTTTGCAGCTTCTAATCGTCCAACACAAGAATGTAATCTCATGTTAAGTCAAGTAGTGGCTTTTTGTCCAAGACTCCAGTTCTGTTGAGGCACTGGGGAAGTCAGATGCTAATGAAGTGATGTAGATATAAGTTCCACCATGGCACAACTCCAGAGCTATGGACAGGGTTACACCAAATTAAAATTTGGCCTGAAGAACTCATCATTTCACTGCTGGCACTGAGTCTGAGCCCTCTCCTCTTCCCAGAAGGACCTCACATACATGTTAAACAGCTGTGACCTTGATGGTCAAAGGATGGTATCTTGCCCCACAAAATAATCTGCTTAGATAACTCTACAAAGCTGCTGTTTAACCCATACTTGCTCACTGTGACCTGGGTTCATCACACTCCACCCCTGTGGCTCCGCAAGCGTGTCCTGCAGGTGTAGGTAGAGTCTGGCCCTTTGAAACATAGACTTTTCACACCGAGAATGGTGCACAGCTGATTGCAGGTGGTGTTATTTTATGCAGATGGTGTTATTTTATATGGGCCAGGCCCCAAGCCTTCATATTCTGGAGCCTGAAGAGTAGATAATGAGTGTATGGCCCAGCTCCCAGAAGAAGCTGAGTGTGGCCGGGGAGGGTTGCTGCAATACAGGTCCCAGAGCTGACTCACCTGCTGTCCCCTTTGGTGTGTATTTTGCTTGGATTTTGTCAGTTCCTATGGGCCACACTCCTGCTGTGATTTGGCCTGGCAGGAGTCTCCTGGAGGTGGCACCTGTGGTAGGACAGGCTGTGGTTGGGTTCACTAAATACTCCGCTGGATCTTGGCCAAATGCAGCTTGTGTCACTGAAATTAGGTGGTTACCCCTGAATTCCTGGGACCAGCGGTGGGAGTGGGTGTATGAACTTTGTAAGCCTTTCCAGGAAAGCAAGTGCCTGGCAAACAACAGCAAAATCATGTCATTTCTCTTGGAGAAGAAGACGCTTTTCAAGGACTGTAATGTAATTCAGCATGAACAGCCAAAGATTGCACCCTCACAGTGTGCACTCTGCTACAACCAGCCCAGCCACCCAGAGAAAGAGTGCAGATACACTCGTGTAGCACCACCTCGTGTCCATAGCCTATAACATAAACCCATGTGTTCTGTTCCTGGTTGTGCTGTTGCATGCCTAATGATGCGACTAAACCAGTTTGGAGTTGGACTTTGATTCTAAACTGTTGCTGTGTTTCTGGGAGAGTAACCAAGTGTCAGAAAGTAGTGTGACCTCTCCTGAGCATGATGAACGTAAAGCCTGTGTAAGTTTGTATATGTAAAACACCCAAGTCTTTCTTCCTGTCCTCTTACTGGATGTATTAAAATATCCTTGTAGTGTTGTCCAGTAATAAATATATACATTGGGACTGGGGGTTTTCTGCTGATGTGAAAATGCTTTTCACTGGAAAATAGGTAGGTCTCCTTCTTAGACAGAAAGTAATTCTATTGCTTTCTTTTTTCTGATAGATCAAGGGCAGAGATAGAACATGAGGCACTCATTGATGGAAATCTTGCAACGGAAGCAAATCTGATTATTTTGGATACACTAGAGATAGTTGTACAGGTAAGGATGATAAGAAAATAGATGCACTGCCATCACCTGGCCAGGCAGCAGTTTGTTAAACAAAACTGCCCTATTTGAACCAATTCCTCTAGTTCTTCCCAAAGTCTGGTTCCAGGTCAGTCTCCTGTACCTGTACTTACTTTGCACAGTGCAGGAAAGCTCTCGGGCTCCTTGGTCTGTGTGCACAGCCCAGCTGTTTCCTCGCTCCCTGCAGGTGAGGGTGCAGGCACAGCAGTTTTGTCCCCTGCTTTCTGTACACGTGAAACCTGGGCACGGGCTGGAAGCAGGCAGGAGCAGGCTTACCAGGGAGACCCAGGAATCCCAAGGGTTGCACCTTGTACCTGAATAATCCACCTAGAGCCCAGCTACAGACTTTCCCTCTAGTAGAACAAGGTCCCAAAAGGTCAGAGCTTCATCAGGTGGAAAGCTCCATCATTCCATCAGTGTTACCACATGGGTCAGGTTTTACTTACCTGGGGGTTGAGTCAGAAATGTGACTGTTCAGCAGGCCCAGCTAAGTGGGTAATTTCTCCATGCCAAAGGGCTTTTCAGCAGAGTTATTCCCTACCCTCCCCCTGCCACGAGAGGTTCATTATTGCTCATACAACTCTTGGTTTACTTTTGACTGCAGACGGTTTCCGTGACGGAGTCCAAAGAGAGTATCCTCGGCGGGGTGCTGAAGGTGCTTCTGCACAGCATGGCCTGCAACCAAAGTGCACTTTATCTCCAACACTGCTTCGCCACACAGAGGGCTTTGGTTTCAAAGGTGAATTCTCTGGATGCTATAACATATCCTGAGCAGCACTGATGGAGGATGGGGCTGTTTTCTTCCTTTGTGTTGGGATCACTTCACCAAGCATTTATTGTTTTGTGCAATACTAGTTTTCAGGAAGTATGGTCTGGGGTTTGATAAAGCCTGACTGGTTTTCATGATCAGTACCCATATTTATGTACTCCGGGTTTGATGGCTGCATGCAAGGGTAGAGTTCACACAGCCCCAGTGTGATGTGGGCTCTTGCTGGCCAGTGGTAAGTGGGCAGAGACACCTGGACAGTAGGGAATACAAAGCACAGGTGGAATTTAAACTGTATGAGGTTCACTTAAAATGCATTTTTCTTACTGAATTTAAACAGTTTCCCAGTTTCTGTAGGTGTACAGGGAAAAGCTCAAAGTTTTAAGCCTGAGTTTTTGGAACCGATGTAAATTAGTCTAAGGGTATAGATGTAGGAGCAAGTTATGGGGGTAAGTGAAATGAGTTGCCTTCCAGTGCTGACACTGAGTTTGCTTTTGTCTTACTGTAACAGTGATTCAAATTAGCATCATTCCCCTCAAAACAGAGGGTATTTGACTTCCTCTTATGCTAGTGTATGCTTATTGCTGAGGACTTCCCTGGCCTTTTTTGTCTGAGTGCTTGTTCCTGTCTGTCCAAGCATTAATTTTCTCATGTACTGTTTTTCCAGTTCCCTGAGCTGCTGTTTGAAGAAGAGACTGAGCAGTGTGCAGATCTGTGCTTGAGGCTCCTGAGACACTGCAGCAGCAGTATCAGCACGATACGGTCGCATGCAAGTGCCTCTCTTTACCTCCTGATGAGGCAAAACTTTGAGATAGGGAATGTGAGTATCCTGCTTGCACTTTGTGAGGTTATTACATGTAAGCTGGCTGGGGGCTGCTGGATGGAGCTCTGTGTATTCCTGCAGGAGAAGGGCTGTTGGAGGGCTTACCATGGCATGCAAAGGCCATAGAGGTGTGCAGCAGTGACATGACTTTGCCTGGCTTCTGTTCTTGCAGTACCTCACACTGCTCAGTGCATGGCAGGAGTGTCCAGTCTCCAGTGTCAGTCTGAGCTGTACACCCCAGAATCTCTTTGCAGGCAAGCTGCCTCTCATGCTGGAGATGCAGAGCCCTGCCTGGAATATCCCCTGCAAGAGTTTCCAAACCTGTCTGGAAGGCTTGCATCTTCTTCAGGTGGGACAGTTTGTACTCGAGGGGCTGTTTGGGGGAACTCCCCTCTGTCCTGCTTTCACACACCTCTGGGTGAGAGCAGAAACAGCCACACATCCCTTTCTGGGGCACAGCTAGTATGTGTGCACTTTCTGAAAGGGCTGTGTTAGTGCAAGTGAGTTCGCAGTGCTGGGATTTTGTTCTCATTCAGCACTTGCTTGCCTCTAATTACATCTTGGTTTGAATCACCCATGTGCACTTTAAACTGTCAAGAAAATTCCCAGCCTTAGCTCTTTCAGTTGGTATTTTGCAGGCATACGTGTAGCTGTGTGCTACAAAGTGCTCCTCCAGACATCTTGGTTTTCTTTTTTGTGTCAGGTATCTGTCAGGAGGAGGGTCCAGTGACCAGAGCACTGCTGTTGCAGCAGACCATTGTAGTGTGTCCAGGTGGTTGAAATACTATAATGATATCTCTGTTGCAGAACTTTGCCAGAGTGAAAATGCAGGTGACCATGTCTCTCTCATCCCTGGTGGGAACATCCCAAAACTTTAATGAAGAATTTTTGCGACGGTCCTTGAAGACTATTTTGACATATGCTGAAGAAGATCTGGAACTTAGGGAGACAACATTTCCTGACCAGGTAAAGGAAGTACCCCAAGAGAAATAATGCGTACTTCATTATCAGGTTGTGCTTAGACCTCCATCTAGAGCTGAAATTTGCATGCATTCCCTGAAAGAGGTACCTTTTTTTTTTATTTTGTTCTTTCTAAATCTAAGTACATCTCCTAAGTACATAAAACCCAGGTCCTTGATTAGTTCTGGCAACAAGGTGCAAACACACAGACATTGAGAGTGACTGTGGTCCTAACAGCACTGTGTACCTCAGTTCTCATTGGCACTTCATTACAGCAGTGTATTTTTTGCAGGTCCAGGATCTCGTGTTCAACCTCCATATGATCCTCTCTGACACAGTTAAAATGAAGGAGCACCAGGAAGATCCAGAAATGCTGATTGACCTGATGTACAGGTAGACTTTACACCCACTGGGCTGTGGGGACAGCAGATGTTAGTGCTCCACAGGGTGTTTGAACAAAGCTTAGTATGTACTGTGTGAGGTACTCTACTGCTGTGCACTTTGATCACTTGCTTTTTATTAGCAATTATTTTACTTTGAACTTAATCTGGTTTTAAACTGCTTGCCAGGATTTACATTCCTCCTGAAGGCAACACAGCTACTTGCTGTTGGGTTTTGAACTCAGATGTTGCACATTTGAGCCCTTATAGAGCTTGTTTTTGGAGCAGTTCCAGGTCTTACTGCCCATGGACCAGTATGTACCTGTCTGTTATGTTTAAATGTGGTACTGATAGGTTGTGTTTGGCATTCATGTAGCTTATGTTGGATAAAAGTAGTTCCCATTCCCAAGCAGTCTCTGACAACCTCGTCCTCCACCTCAATAAAGACAACTCTCCCTGCTTCTATCAGAGAGGACTTAAGGAGGACCTGCTTGCACAAAAGGCTTTTTGGTGGTGGTATATAGCATGGTCTCCATATGCAAAAGTTATTCCAGAGCCATGTGTAGTGTTCCAAATTGTGTAGTTGTTATCTGCACAAATGGTCCTGAAGGCTTCTTAGAAGGTGGCAGAGATTTTGTTGTAAGCAACCAGGCAGGTCTGCTCTGATTGTCCCACGCCTTTGGCTTACTGTCTCCAAGTGAGGTATGAGCTTTGGTCAAGAGCTTCAACAGTCACCTGTAAAAGTATTCTGCCATGTGGGGGTAGCTGCATGTGCTTGCCCACCACTAACTGGCTCAGAAATCTAGGAAGTAATTTAGGGTAGCTTTCCATCTCTATATGTAGCTTCTTATCTCATGCATTTCTAGAGAGCCTAGTGCTGAGGGTGGTTGTTATTTAAGCAGAAGTAACTAAATACTAACCACAGATGTTTTCTTTTCAATTAGGATTGCAAAGGGCTATCAGAATTCCCCTGACCTGCGCCTGACGTGGCTGCAGAACATGGCTGGGAAGCACTCTGAGAGGAGCAATCACGCCGAATCAGCCCAGTGCCTGGTCCACTCTGCAGCCTTGGTGGCTGAGTATCTGAGCATGCTGGAAGACCGAAAATACCTCCCTGTAGGGTGTGTTACATTTCAGGTAGGGATTATCCTCCGTAATGTATTTTTAGGGTTTTTTCATCTGCTGCCGAGATGCTGAGTATCTCCATGTCCCAGGTATGACTGCCTATGTACTCATACTGCACTTACTCTGTTCTGGGGAGAATGCTTTACAGCAACTTCTGAAAATCTTTGTTGTGCTCAAACACTGTCTTGGTTTCCCTAAGTCTTTACATCCACAGTGCTGAGTGAATCCAGCTCTTTTTATTTCTCCATTTAAGTCGTGGGCTTTTACCCCCTTTGGTCTAACCATTTATTTGGTAGTGGGTGCAGCTGATGAAAGTGGTTCCTGTGACTAGTAATGTTAAGCAGAACAATACTGAGCAGAGCAAATTAGTACTTTGAAGGTGTAGGTAGTACAATCCAGTTAGTTTAAGCATGTGCTGAAGTACTGTGTTGGTTCACAAGGAAATTAAACTAAATGAATCTGAAAGCTGCCTCTTTAAAAATGTTAGGATTTGATTGAAAATCATCTGGCTTTTGAAGTATTGAGAGTTTTGAATGTTGCTTAAATTCAGTAAAAATATTTTATCTACATTCTATCTCCTTAGAACATATCTTCTAATGTTTTGGAAGAGTCAGCAGTTTCTGATGATGTTGTATCACCAGATGAAGAAGGTATCTGTTCCGGAAAGTATTTTACAGAAGCTGGTCTGGTGGGATTGCTGGAACAGGCTGCAGCATCTTTCTCCATGGTAGAAGACTTTAATTTCTTTACCTATCATCTTCAGCAATCTTAGACTGCTGGGCAATACGAAGGAAAATATTTTCTCTATGAGGCTTTATAATTCTATTAGAACTGCTTAATTTGCAAGGAGCACTGAGAGTTTTAGTTGTTCAAGGCACCTCAGTTTGCCCTCTGGAGTAAATTGCAGAGAATGGAACCAAGAGGTGGATGTAGAAGTCACTTAGGTTGAAGATGCACTAAATAGAATGAACTGTACAGTGCCCTTAAGCTTCCATATTTCATTCACATAGATTTGGTTGAAATCTTGTTTAGACTTGTGCTCTTGTGCATATATCCATGCAAACTACCCCAGTTTTGATTCTGTTAATAATCTCATGTATTAGTAGCAATGTGTAATGCAGTGGGCTCCTGATTCCTAATGTGACTGGGGATTTTATTCCATTCATTTATGGGTATATTTTAAGAAAAGATGCTGATCATATCACAGTGCCATCTTTTCATTTTGCAGTTTTATAATTTAAATGTTTGTAGGATGTGTACTATGTACTCATGAATTGATGGAGCTATCTGTTGGATCTTATTTTTTGTAGGCTGGCATGTATGAAGCAGTTAATGAGGTTTACAAAGTCCTTATTCCTATTCATGAAGCTAACAGAGATGCCAAGAAGCTATCTACTATTCATGGTAAACTCCAAGAAGCATTCAGCAAGATTGTTCATCAGGTAATAATGTGAATTTTCAGCTGCAGTGTGAATTTTGAAGAAACTTCAACTCCTCAGTGCAAAGAAAAACTCCCTGTTAAGGAAAAAAGATTTTAATCAGATTACACGAGGATTGTCAAATGGTGATCCACAGTAAATGCAAGGGTCCCTAACAGGGTTCTTTCTCTTTGGGCATTTAACATTAGAGAACATCACATACAAAGTTTCGTTGTATCTTTAGACATATCCAAGAGTTAAAAATTCCAGTCATCTGTCAGTTTATCCTTTCAGATGTTATTTTAACCTATGTTCTGCATGCTGTTTTTCTGGGAAAACCACTGTATCTTGCCTTTAGCATGGTAGGTAATGTTCAGAAATGTCAGGGGTTTATTTGTCTATACCTATGGTGGATAAATAACTGAAGGAACCTTTCTAAACTTTAGATGGTGCAAAACCCACCAGCTTAGGTGCTGAGTATTTGATGAGAGACATCAGAAGTTATCAGCCCTCACAAAGCTCAGTGACCTCAGCTAAACAGGAGACGAGAGCACTTGGCAACTCTCAAGAGCACGTTACCTTCTCGGAGAGGCTGGCTGTGTGCATGCCTTTCTGTCAGGGCAGGCAAGCACTCAGCAGACCCTTCTCCAGTACATGCCAGTGCTACTCCAAGCCCCCAGCCCAACCAGCTTTCGTGGGCTGCTGGGTGCATCGTTTGTCTGTTGGTGTGGTTGCCCTTACGCTGCCATCCGCTCCTCTGTAGATGTCCATCAGTGCATCCATTTCATAGGATCCAGCTGAAGGTTTGGTAGTTTCCCCCACATTCTGGCATTGCCAGGCTCCTGCGGTTAAACGAATGGACAGAGAGGGTCCTTCTGGGCCAGAGAAGGCCGTTTTGCATGCATGATGACTTATAATCATTGAAACCATTTCAGGTTTATGATACCTTACATTGATGGTCATGTTTTGGCCTTTGAAACTTTTTTTTGGTTTCTGTGACATGCGCTTTTTACTTTTTATTACACAGAGTACTGGCTGGGAGGTAGGTAACTCCATTTTAGTTAGTAAAGAACACTAATAGATTTTTCAGATGACTCACGCCAATGCTTGCCCACATGTGCTAGCTGTGGGTATTTCTGTTGCTGTCTGCTGTTAAAACAATTCATTAACCAAAGACATACCAATAAACCGATTGTGGTTGTAGTAGGAAACTCTTCATAAGAAGCTGTAGGTAGTGCATGGATGCTGACGTGTTCCACTAATGAGGTTCTCTGGTGAATGAGCCACTGTATCATCACTAGTTCTTTTTTATAATTTGTTTATATTTCTTGTCATCAGCATTGACACGGAATATCATCCCTTCATACCATATTTTCACCCCACCCACAGGGGTCGATTTAAGCAATAATGCTCAGAGGTACTGAGACACAAAACTGGTTTACTGCATGTGCAGACCCTATCTCAGAGCACAGGCTGCTTCATGCTGTTTGTTTAAGAACAATCAATTTGTCATGTAGCTGTTTATCTGGCAGTAAAATAGCTCAGTTGTGTTAACTGGAGTCAGTTCTGCTGCTTTCATTTTTGTAGAGGCTGTTTGCTCACATTTCTACAACATACACCAAGAGAACCACATGTTTGGATTAAAAATAGGCAAAGCAGTTGGCTTCATCCACAGTCGCACACAGCAGGGTGAATTTGTAACTCAGGCCCTAGTCCAGTCGACATAGTGGGTACATGAGCATTGAGAAGTCTCAGAAGACATTTAAGATGTTTTGTGAACGTGATGTTACATTATTTGCTTGATCTTCAGCTGTCCAGTGAATCTCTGCTTTTCTGTGAATCAGGCAGCTCGGTATGGGCCACCTCACTCCATGTTTCCACCACAGGAGAGCATTTAAAGCCCACGCTTCCCAAACTGGAGCCAGGAACAAAGTTCTTCTGCATTGTGTTATGCGAATAACTTGGGCTGATGATGTTTGAACGTCAGTTTTAATTTCAGCCTAACAAGTAATGAAATTCAGTAGCTTAAAAGTAACCCCTGACACTTAAGGGCTGGCCCAGATAGTTCGATTGCTCTTGTGAAAAGTCCCAGCAGATGAGGCAGCACAGCAATCCAGAGTACATGTAGGAGTGTAGGTGAGCTGTGTTCAGTAGCCAACAAACGTGAAGGCCTGTGAGCATCTATTTTGAGTAGTCTGCCCCTAAATCGACCCCTGAAGAAAATTCTGTCATTGGTTATGATTCTAACATCACTCAGTCATGTTTTACTGCATGGTAAAAGACACCCATGGTTTCTGTTCTCGTCTGTTATCGTGCTTCTTCATTGCCACACTTTTCTGATCTTTGTGCTTCGTAGCTTTCAGATTTGTTGCATGTTTTGCCCTTTTTCCTTATTTTAAATACTTTAATTGATGCTCACCCTTTTTTATTTTAAAGTTTATTTGCTGCCAATTTGCTGCTTGTTTGTTTTTTGGAATTTCCCTAATTAAATACTTTCTGTTTTCTCCTCTGTCGCCCTGGTTGCTGACCCTCCTCCCCACTCTTACTATTGTCTGTTGTGGTAAGTTCCTACTTGTGGAAATTTTTTTCCCCCTCCCTTTCTCCTTTTTTTTTTTCCCCTTTTTGTTTTTTGTTTTACACTGTGGAAACCCCAATTTAATTTTACCAAAGAGCTATGCCAACATTGGGACCCCCCCCACACCTCATGTCACAAGGAAAGTAGTATTGCCAACTACAAGCACTGAAGTATCCTGAGCCTGGCACCAGTGTGTTTCTGAGACCTGCTTAAACGTGGCAAGTGGTGGGTTTTTGGGCTTGTGTGTTTGTTCATTGAATAAAAGCTGAATTATTTAATTGTTTTTTGTTTGCTTTCCACTTAGGAAAGTTGTTAGGAAAAATCTTTTCATGCTGTGCCATGAGAATTTGAAAATGCTTTTTGAAGTAACGCAGGGTGAGGTTGCCACCAAATAGCAGGACACCAGGAGCTGGTGCTTTCAAAAAATCAATATTGGAAGACTTGTAATAGTTGGCAACACTGCAAAGGACCTTGGGTTAAAATTGAACAAGGAAATAACAATGCTCAGTTTGGTAAAGACGGCTGGATTTTGCATTCTGCACAGCGTGTATGGAGGAGTTACTTTTATTCTTACATACTTCGAGCTGACTCTGCCCTTGGGCAGCTGCTGCTGTGTTGGTCTTGGTGAAGAAAGCAGATGCTCACTCTTGCATCTGATTTTTCCAATATTGTTGGCAAAGCTTTTTGTGTGCGTGCAAGAGATAACTCTAAAACTTTATTCCCAGCAATTTTGAAAGGTATTTACCATGCATAATAACAAATCATGAACCTTCATAAATCATGATGGCTGTTATCTGCTCTGCCAGTTCTGTAATGGCTATTCAGTGTTCACCTTCATTCTCCTCTCCTCCCAAAGACCTATTATTTTATGAAAAAATAATAGGAGTTAAAATGCTTTTAATAATTTCTCCCTCATATCTGCATTTTTAGCTCTTTTCAGAAACAAGACCATGGAGTATTTTTAAGGTTTTTTGTTTTATTTTCAGTACTGTGATTAGGTAGATGTTGGTATTGGCTAAATTGCAATTAAATTCTGGCCTTGTACAGAGCCATCCTGTATTCTTAACGCCAGGCAAGAAGTTGAGCTCTCCTAATGTCAGGGTGCTGGTAGCTACTGAATGTCAGTGTGAGGTCAGGAATAGCCTGCTGGTGTTTGCTCCCCCAGGGTGTGTTTCCAGCCCCTTGCTTCTTGGTGGAGATCCCCCAACGTGAGGGGGGCACTTGCGTTTCATGGCTGATGGACCCAGGGCCTTGTTGGGAGATGCTTCAGTTGCATTGGGGGCTGACCCCTGCTCCTCACTGCAGGCTTTTCTCCCTGGCATCCTTATGATAACTGAGTTTCAGCAGCTGGATTGATCAGGGAAAGCCAGTGCAGCTGCTCTTCATGACAACAAGTCATGGAACAAGTATGTAAGTTGGGAGCTGCCTTCACATGGGGGCTCTGGATCTCACCAGGCTTCCCTGCTGCTACCACTCCTGGGACTTCCCAATGCCCCATTACTCTTATTTTATGCCTTTAGTAAATGCCACCAGAACTCCTTGTTAATTGGTGCTGATCAACAGAAGCATTTTCTTCCTCACTCGCTGTTATTTTTTACAGCAACATAAATGAACACTGCGTGCCCAGCATGTTTAAGGTTTGGGGACATGTTTTGTGTGGCAGTTCCCCATGGGCAGACATGATGCTACCTTGGGAAGTGCTTTGAGAAAGGAGCCCTGGAATCGGAGTCTTCTGCCTGTAACATTGAGATTGAATTGAAAAAATTAGTCCAGGAAGCTGCTAGTGTTGGGCATTGAGGGATTTTAGCATGGGTAATATTGTCCAGAATGGTGGCTCTGAAAAGGTAGCGATGAGTAAATTAAGGATTCAGTAGGCTGCTCATTTCTGTATGGGTCCAGAGGAATGGGAAAGACAGGGAGTCCAGGGAAATAGCAACTGGGTGTTGCCAGATGGTACTTCCAGTAAAGCAGTAATAGCTCTCCAGCTGGGGGTCACGCCCTGGGAGGTGCTTCTGGGGGTGGCTGTGGTGTGACAGAACCCTGCTGCCTACGCTGGCAGGTGGAGCTGGGTAAAAGGAGGAGGGGTGCTCAGGGAGATGGACTAGAGCAGGGCTCCAAGGAG
Organism: Aegotheles bennettii; assembly: GCA_013398125.1. Lineage (NCBI taxonomy): Eukaryota > Metazoa > Chordata > Aves > Caprimulgiformes > Aegothelidae > Aegotheles > Aegotheles bennettii. The sequence goes on along the minus strand of VZRW01001254.1, from coordinate 242,893 downwards.
CCACCCACACCCCATTAAGCATATGAGCAACTTGGTGCAACTCCTTGTTCTCTTAAACTGGAGCATGTGTCTGTGCTCTCACCAGAGCAGAGCCCATGAGTTTGTGTCTCTGAATGTCCCATAGTAAAGCCAAGATGTGGCCTGTGTGTGTTAAACAAAGCTGCTGCTGGTCACTTCAGGCTTCACTTCCACTGCTGAGCTGGGTGTGAGTGAGCTTTGCCCTCACACAGGCACTTGGGGTGGGCACCAGCCCTCACCCCAAAAAGGCAAAGCCATGTCCTTGGGCAAGAGGAGCCAAGCCGAGCTCTGACACGATGCCCCAGTTTCCTCCAGGCCAGGAGAAGACGGTGGCTTGCCATGAGGATGCTTTGTCCAGTCTCTGGAGTTTCCTGAGGGTTTTTTTTTTTGACTTCAGTTTGGCTTATTCATCCTCTTTGCCTTCCGTAGATCATGTTCACCACCACCACAAGACAACAGTTTTGCCATAGCAAAATACTAAAAAAACTGTACACGGCAGCCAGGACATCTGTAGGTGCTTTCTGAAACCAAACACTAGCCCAGATTCAGAAACATTGAGCCTTATATACTGCATCACACTTTCTCACGAGAGTAAAGGTGAACATTTTCAAGTTTCTTGCTGAAAGGCATTTCTGGTTTGTGCATGCAGCGTGAGTTTTTTTTAACAATAGCAAAAGTGTGATATTTTTATTTCCTTTCTAAAGCGTTCTTCTTCTCTCTCTCTCTCTCTCTTAATCAGATCTTCTTCGTTACTTTTCCAGCGAAAAATCTTTCTTGTTTCTCTACTTTTGTTGCATTTCTGGGCCAAATTCACCACTGGCTCAAATGGAAGCAGGTACACGATACAGGGGATTGCATCTGCTTTCACCAGGAGTGACTTTGGCCCTCTGTCCTAGGCATTAGTTACTAGAAGAGAACGTAACACCTTCCAGTGGACATTGCTGTTTAAAAAGCACTTGTGTGTGTGTGTGTGTGAGTGAACTAGACGTTGACTTCAGCCCAATCCTGCAATTCCTTGTGTGAATTCTGTGGGTGATTTCCAGGGGTGCCTGTGTGCAGTGCCCTCCCTGCACGCTGCCGGCTGTCAGCAGTGGGACATCCCTGTGCCTCCAGGTGACAGCCAGGCTAAGGGCTGTCTGCACAGCATTTGGAGAGCCTGAAAAGATTACCCAAACAAAAGACTTGCCCTTGACTGTTCCTAAGAGACATCTGACACCCCCAGACTCCTGGGCTGGGAGAAGTCATTGCAGGGTTGGGCTAAGGGTCGTAACTGATCCATGTAATTTCATGTTAGTTTATAATTTCATTGCGGTGTTTGCTGCTAAATGCATTCATGCTGAGGTCCAGGTGTGTTTTTCTTTCTCTTCTTTCTTTCTTTCTGTTTTTTCCCTGTTTTTTTTAACTTCGTTTTTTATTTTGCATAAACTCAGGAGCCTGCCTGCAGCCATGCTCGGGGGTATGCATGTCTCCCCACTGAAATAACCTTTCGTCTCTCCAAACCTAGGATGGGAAGAGGATGTTTGGCACCTACTTCCGGGTTGGTTTTTATGGAACTAAATTTGGAGACCTGGATGAGCAAGAGTTTGTTTACAAGGAACCCGCAATAACCAAGTTAGCTGAAATTTCCCATAGGCTCGAGGTGAGATGATTGTGGCTGAGCTCAAACCCTGTCTGAGTTGCAGCTGAACTGTTTTACATCAGTTATTTAAGGTATTGCCAAGGTACAGGAGGTGGTGGAAATGAAAATCGTTGGGTAAAACCAGCACTGTGCCTCTTGAAGCCTGGTGCAAGGCTGAGCTTAGAGAAACAGCTTGGCAAAAGGGTTTGCAGAGCCCCATGCAGGGACCCAGAGCTGGGCCTGATGTCTCCTGTCCTCTTGCTGGTGCCACCTCTGCAGGAGGTGGGAGGAATGCAGGGAAGAGGGGTCCTGCAGGTTTTCCCTAATCCTCTAGTGAGAGCTGCAGAGCTGCTGTGATCATCCCAGAGTTTGTGGCGTGTTGTACTGTGTTTGCATTTCTCTTCACCCTTCTGATGTTAACGGGATGACCTGGGCTTGAAAACAGGTTGAGATGCCTTTCAGGACCTGACTTTGAGAAAGCATTGCGTTTTGCTGTCGTTTGGTTGCCTTCACATCATGTTCCTCTCCCCTAAAGACTGAACCCTCTTAAGGTGGCCGAATTTCAGAGCCCCTCAAGTGGGACATCACAGGCCTCAAGTTTGTTTCAACCATGAACAAGCAAAGCAACTCTGATCATCTAACCAGATGTGATGGTAATGGTTAGTCTGGCCTGGTTGTGTGCCAACTAACCTGTGTCTGGATAATGTCCTAGCACAGTCTGGGGGACATCATGGGTCAGAGACTGTCCCGGTAAGCACTGTGGACAGATGTGGCCATCCCCAGTGGGAGAGGAGGAATGTTCAGCAGCATGGCTCTGGTTCCTAGTTGCTCCCAGTTCCTAGGGCCCATGCTCCCAGTTCCTAGGCCCAGAGGGCAGACCTGACCCTGGTTTATTTGCTAGGACAGATCCGATGTCACGTTGGTGCTCACAGCAGTGCAGCTGCGGTCACATTGCGCTGGAAGCAGCGGTGCTGTTTGAGGTTTAAGCGCATGGAAACTGAGTTCAGGATCTGGCCACTGACCAGCCCAGCAAAGCCTGGTTTCCAGGCGGGTCCCGTGGTGACCCCAGTTTTCAGTTGAGCTCACAGACACACAGCAAGCTCAAATGGCTTGTTCAGAACCATGCAGCGTGTGTGTGCGCTTGGAAGGCTCCCGAGTTCTCCTGCCTTCCAGGGCGTTAGGCTTGTTTTTTCCTGCTGCCCCTGGAATGTGGCTGATTTAATTCTCCTAGGTTCAGCAGATCACATTCAGCCGCAGCACAGCTACTGTGGAAAGCATGTGGAGCTTCACCTCCCCTGAATATGCCTTTGTCTCTCCAACTCCCATCTCTGATGGCTGCATTTGATGGTTTCTTTCAATGCATTTGCTCTTGATTGTAGGGATTTTATGGAGAACGGTTTGGTGAAGATGTGCTTGAAGTGATTAAGGACTCAAACCCTGTGGACAAATGTAAACTAGACCCTAACAAGGTAAGAACACAAGCACATGTTTAGAAGAACTGGTTCTGAATGTGTGCAAACCCAACAGAACAAATTCTGCCTTGAATTTCACCAAGTAGGCAGTGAAAAACACATAGAGAACATCTTGTGACTGCTTGGGATGGGAGCTGGGGAAAACATCCCAGCAAAAGAATGCAGAATTGGCCGTTTTGTTCCCTGCCCTTGTAGTGGTTGGTGGGAAGGGAGGAGACAAAAGGGCAGCAGAGGCCCAGGCTGCATTTGCCTTTCTCTGTAGTCCCCAGAAGGATGGGAGTTGGCCATTATCATAGAATCATAGAATCATTATGGTTGGAAGGGACCTCCAGGGTCATCAAGTCCAACCTTTATCCCATCATATTCCTGACCATTAGACCATTAGACCATGGCCTCTAGTGCCTCATCAACCCGTTTGTTGAACACCCCCAGGGACGGTGACTCCACCACCTCCCTGGGCAGCCCATTCCAGTGCCTAACCAGCAGCTGCAGCATTTTGGCATTCCTTTAAGCATAGCTCAAATAACAGGAACATGCCAAGGAAACGGGACTGTGGCTTAGGGCAGGGCATTATCTGCAAGGCAAGGAAGGAAACGGTTCGTACGAGGAGCAGGAGAGGAGGGCGCAGTCTGCTGGAGTTCATCCAGCCCAGAGACTGCTGAGCAGCTACCAGCACCCCTGGTTGCTGTCAGGGTGAGTGTGATTTTTCTGAGTAAAGGCAAAAAACAGTCCTAGTTCTTCCAGGGGCAGCTTTGAGAGGGAAGAAAGCAAACTGGGTTAGAGCATAGCTAACAAGCAGGGCACAGGAGTCGGTGTTTCTCTGGCACTGCACCTCACCTGCACACCCGGGTTCCTCCCCTCAGGCCTACATCCAGATAACCTATGTGGAGCCCTACTTCGACACGTACGAGATGAAGGACAGGATAACTTACTTTGACAAGAACTACAACCTGCGGCGGTTCATGTACTGCACCCCCTTCACGCTGGACGGCCGAGCCCACGGGGAGCTGCACGAGCAGTTCAAGCGCAAAACCATCCTGACCACGTCCCACGCCTTCCCTTACATCAAAACCAGGATCAACGTCATCCACAAAGAGGAGGTGAGGGCCGTGCTCCCAGGGGCTTCCTGGGGTTGGAGGGAAGTGGATGTTGCCAAAACTCATGCATAATATACTGTTGTGTGTGTAGTTTGATAGCAAGGCCATGTCCCTTCACTCCATCACATTGACACAGAAGCCATCACCAGTGACCTTTCCTCACTCTGTTAAAGATCACAGGATCCTAGGGGTTGGAAGGGACCTCAAAAGATCATCTTGAAAGATGCAGAAATTCAGTAGGAAGCAAGACCAGGCAGTGCCGTCGTGAGCTGCTCTGCTTGTTCACTGCAGGGGCTGTGCATGAGAACTCCTGATTTTGATTTTAGGAATGCCTTCTTCCTATTGAACTTTTCCTATTCCCATGAAAAAATGCATTTCCTATGAAAAAATGCATTCCTATTCCCATGAAAAAATGCATTTTCATGCAAGGCAGGGAACCTATGGGTGTTCAGGCACTGACATAGTGCTGTAACCATGGGTAGCTGGTTGCAAGGACCACAAAGGGACATGAGTCTGCCTTCTCCAAAGCAACCTCAGAAAGCTCTTGAGCACCCATATGTATAAACACATTTGAAACCCAAGCCTTCTTGGTGTTTCTAAACCAAGGCTGCAAGGATGTGTTACTAAAGTGCTTCTGTCCAGACTGTCAGTCCTTTTGGTGTCCTCCACCACTTCAGGGTTCCACCCCAAAGTGACTGTGGCGTTTCTGAAAGTGTCTGGTTGACAATCTCACCCATAATGAGCATCCTCTGTTCTGGCTACTTGCTTAGATCATTTTGACGCCCATTGAAGTGGCCATAGAGGACATGCAGAAGAAAACACAGGAATTAGCATTTGCAACCCACCAAGACCCTGCAGACCCAAAGATGCTGCAGATGGTGCTGCAAGGATCAGTAGGTACCACAGTAAATCAGGTGAGGATCACTGTCCGCGTTGGAGACACTGGGGTATTGCCTGTCACTCGATGCAGTAGATGCTCAGTGTTGGGTCTTATTTCTGAATTACCTTGGTTTTCTCCCCTGTTTGCTCTGTGGGCTGTGTTTAAGGTCAATGATGGGTCTAGACCAGCTGCTTTGAGTGACTTTGCCATTTGTATAAGAGTCCTGAAGATGCACTTAGATCTGGAAAGTGGGTGAGAAGAGACAGGTCTCCTCCACCAGTTACCTGCTCCTTCCTGGCATTTGCAGTTGTTTCTGCCTGCTTCTCCCTTAAAAAAAAAAAGAAAAGTTTCATTACTTTCCCTTTGCTTAGCCAGGCTCTGGTGGGTGACAGCAGGGTTGTGTCCTGCGGTGGTTTTTGAACAAAATGGAAAGCAAAACTAGTGCATGGAGAAAAGCTGAGGAAAAAAAGAGGGAGTGGGAGTAAAGCTCTAACTGATACACAGGCTGGAAAAAAATCAGCTGGAGTTTCAAGTTCTGGGTTGAGTTTGCAGCCCTGGCAAACGCTTCATTGGTTCCATCTGTGTTGTTTAAACTTTGTCTTAGCTGTAAGTTGAGCAGGCTTTGTCGAGAGTCCTTATAAGAGAAAACAAATGTAGGAACTGTGCACTTTCTCACACTCTTTTCCAAAAGCAGAGTTTTATTTAAAAAAAAAAAAGAACCAAAACCTACAAGAGATTCAGTTGTCATGTTTGGTGATTCATGCCAGATTTACCAGCTGCAGTTCTTCAGGATAGATGCATTCTGTAAGGAAATGTTGCATTTTACGGATGTTTCTGTGTGCAAGAAGCTTCTCCAGTGATTGGATGTGACGGATGGTTCTGAGAAACTTAATTTTTCTCTTCTGCTCCTAAAGGGACCATTAGAAGTTGCACAGGTTTTCTTATCTGAAATACCCAATGATCCAAAGCTCTTCAGACATCATAACAAACTACGGCTCTGTTTCAAAGACTTCACAAAAAGGTATGGAGTATTGTCTTCAAACTGCCACACCAGGCAGGACCATGTACAGTAACACAGGGGTATCCAGAGAGAGGAGTATTCCTGTCATAACTCCATCTGTCCAGTTTCTATGTGCAGATTATTCCTCAGCTAACTGGTTGGTTCCCTGCTCCTGTGGTGCTGCAGTTCCATGACTTGAGTCAGATCAAGTGGCTGAGGTCTTTTGGCTTCGCTGTTTGTCAGGAATGAATTAGTGATCATAGTTTAGTTGTGAACAAATGTTCCTGTTCCAGAAAACAACTAGCCACGCTGGTACAAATGAACTCACAGCTTGGCAGGGTCAGGAGAAACTGCTGAATTGGCCGAGAGATTTAATTTCCCTCTGAAGTGAATTTCTCCAAAGTGGAAGCATGCTGGCAGAGTTCTCAAGAAATGTGCTGGCTGCTCTACTTTCCTCACGAGTAATGCAAACTGCAGTTTCAGTCCAGCACCTTTGCAAGCACCAAGGAATTAAAAAAAAATAAAAAATAATTGAAATAAAAATGCTCAGGCAAATAGATCCAGTGGCAAGGTAGTTTTCCCATATGTAATACATGGCATTGATGATACAGTTCTTTTCATACTCTTCATTTAAATTGCATCTTTGTAAGCAGAAGAGTTCCTGATGAACATCTCGTAGTCTGCTATTTATTAATCTTTCCTGGGGAGAGCAGTAGATCTATCCATCTTTAAATCCTCTTGGACTGGAAGTGGCTGTTTGGAGATCAGCTTTTCATTTCTCTTCAGAGAGGATAAACGTAACTGGAGAGCAAATTAAAATGAAAAAGAAGTTGTCACTCTGGAAGTGAAATGGAAATTGGAAATACGAAACCCTCTCCTTTCCCCATGGATACCAAGCAGTTTAGCTGAGTCTTTATTACCCAGAAGACAAGATAGAGAAGGATATTATGTGTCATCCCAGAGGAACAAAATGGGTTTTTTTATACTATTAGATTAACAAGTCTGTAGCAAGTGAGTCCTTTTTCATATGCCCAAGTTTCACAGACTTCTGTTTTCTAGGTGTGAAGATGCTCTGCGAAAGAACAAGAGCCTGATCGGTCCAGACCAAAAGGAGTATCAGAGAGAGCTGGAAAGGAACTATCACCGGTTGAAGGAAGCTCTCCAGCCTTTGATAAACAGAAAGATCCCACAGTTGTATAAGGCAGTGCTGCCGGTCACTTGCCACAGGTGGATATTTGATTTTACTCTTTCAGCAGAGATAAGGAGGGTGTAGAACTGGGGACTGGGGTGTCTGATCTTCCTGGTGAACCTGGGACACCTATTTGTTTTCAATTATGGCTCTTTTGGCTGAGTCCATTCCTTTCCCTTTTTGCCCTGACTCGGAGCACATCCCCTTCCCAGCAGTTATGGTAGGTGGTGTTTGCAATGGTCCCTTTTGTTCCTGATCTATGACAATTTTATTTATTTTTTTCATCCTACATCCCATTCTTTTTAGATTCAAAACCACCCTAAGTGTGGCAGGGCTTTGACACTTGTTTGTTGCCAGTAAAAGTGGGTTGAGGAACTCCAGGGCCAGGCAGGATGGAAAAATAATTGGTGTCTTCCCTGCTGGAAGAGCAGTAAGATGGAGTCTGGGCTTTTTGTCCATCTGCTGTGAGGGACACACAAAAGCCCCACTAGGAATGTGCTTTTAATCACCAGACCCCTTAGGAGGTTTGTGTGAATGTGGACTTTGTGTCTGTGCTGTTGGTTTAGGAGAGTACAGCCCTGGTTTTGGACCTCTCTTCGTGTAAATGTTGTTCAGGGGTGAAGAGCAAAGGGGAACGTAAAAAACGTTGTGAAATGAGAAACTTGGAAAAATGACGTTATAAAAAGAGCAAGGCTGGGTGTAGGCAGCAATGAGTGTTCCTGGCTCACATGGCAGTGCCCAGCGGTGTTTCTGTAGCTGAATTTGGTCTATTTTTCTATCTGCTGAATACTGCAGAGGTTGGCCTTGCCTCATTACCCAAGTTCATGACATGGAAAGCTCTCCCCAGACTATGGACCGTGTGCCAGCTCTTCTCTGCTGGGTCGGTTTTCACTGGCTGGGGATGGTGGGAGTACCAGTGCTTCCCTCCCCAGATGGGTGGGCACCTCCTGAGCATTTTTGTCACGGTAATTATTTGCTATTCTTAGGAAATTCAGCCTGTGCAATGAGTTAAGTGCACAGGTATTCCAGACAAAGTCTACTTAGAGATTTATTTGAAAGACATAAATAAGATTTCAGTAGTGCAGATGGTTAGTGCTGCTTCTCTAGGTACACATGAATTAAGCTCCATCAGCTCTCATTGTCAGTAAACTTTGGGCAGTTAAATGATCCTGGATACAGACCCAAACCCAATTCATTTGAAAAGCAATGAATTAATGTCAGTGGACTCAGTTTTGTAGAAAATACTGGAAGTCAAGTACAGAATCGTTCATCTGACAAGGCTTCTTATTTCATCATGGAAAATATGAGCTCATCATTGTATTTTCTCTCCCTCAGAGACTCCTTCAGCAGGATGAGCCTTCGCAAAATGGATATCTAAACGAGTTAAAAACCAAAATAAAAAAGCACTTAAAATTAAGGTTTTGAAAAGAAAGAGCCTTGTTATCAGCGCTGGGAATCAAAGAAGTTTTATTGTGAAATAAAACTTGGACTTCATCCTGGACATCCCACACACCTCTTCCTCCATCCAAGTGTTCAGTGGCCAAAAATCATTCTGAATTGTCAAATGTAGACTTATCAATGTTTGAAAAAAAAAATTATGGCAGTGGTATCCAGAGTATTGGTGATAAGCTGTAAACTTACCTGTTTTTTAAGGCATTTTTATGACTCAAAGGTACACTAAACGCATTTACCTTTATTTATAGCATTACCTAATGTTAAATTTATTTACTTTTAGTTCATATATTTAATTTATATTAGGACCATACGCAAATGCATTTTTGAAGTTTTTAATGTAGTGATGATGGTTATTTTGATGGTACTATTAAATATGTGAATGTTTACACTTTAATTCCCTGTGCGTTGGACTTCAGAGCTCGCCATCCTTGGGAAAAAGGTTCACAGAAAGGTAAGTCTTACAGTAACACTTCTTAACCACGTGGTGATTTTTTTACTATCCCTATCCTTTTTCCTTTGTAACTCTGAATACAGCAAAGAAAAATAATTCCATCTGTAGCTATTAGAAGAATCAAGGCACACCTTGTTACCACTTTACCTGCTTCTGTACCAGTGAGGTGGGGTTTCAGCACGATGGCTGTGTGTATGTGGTCATTTCCACCAGCTAGGGAGTTCAAACAGCACCATAATCTCATCAGAACTTTAATCCATCTTAGCTTACATACAACCAGACTGCTTTTTTTGTGTTCCTTTTTCAATTTAAAAACTGATTTCACGGGGAAAAACAACATAAAATGGTAGCACAGTTTAAGTTAAAAGCTTACATAAATAGCATTCTTTGCATTGTTATTTATGTAAAGAAAAACATCTGTTTTACAGCAGTTATTTTGGTGACTAACACAGCACTTCAAGGAAACATCAGAATTGGAGCTGAGTTCACAACTCCTAAATCTTGTCCTTGGTACTTTTCCTCTCTGTATTGAACAAGGTCCCTANATACACATTTATATATATATATTTTAATATATATATATATTTCTGTATATAACCAAATTTGATAAATATACTTTTATATCTAAAAATATAAGAAAAAAAATTGGTTTTATACATGAGCTTTTAAGAAAGCAGACAACCACACATCATCACTTCCACGTTGTGAGTATTTGACTTTTGAAACCTGGATAGTTTTTTTACCATCACATCTGCCACCCACATTCCCATGTGTTGGAAGGTGCTCTGTGTGTGCACGGTGCTTTTCTCCGTGTGGTGGTGTCTGAGTGTTCCCCTTGAACACGATAATCCTGAGCCAGTGCTGTGTTTTGGGTTATACCACAGGAACTCCTGCGTGCAGGTTCTTGGATAAAGCCAAACTTTCTCTAACGTAGGCCTTTTTTTTGGTTTGTTTTTCCCCTCTCTGAGACATTTCCAAGGACTATTGCAAAGCCCAAGGTGGGTGCCAAGGCTTTGGAAGCTGTATGGGAGTCAGGGACTCTGATAATGGAAAATATGAGGGAAGGAGGGGGTAGCTTTGCAAGAGATTTATATGAAGAGGCATGCAAAATACTGACCACATGAAGAAGGGGAAATGCATCCCAATAGCTATGAAATAATGAAGCTTTCATTTACAGTAGTCCTTGTATACTGTTTCTTTGTTAGGAAAGCATCTGTTTTATTCCAACTCTTGGACAAATATCCTTTGATTTGACTGGCTGGCCCCATGTCAGTGTAAACCTGGCCAGTTTGTCAGTGCATACAGCTTGGCAGCTGTGTAAAACTCAAGTGTAAAGATGGAAAGCTAAGCTGGGGGAGCTACTTTTGCTTTTCCCTTGCAGCAGACTACAAGCCCTGTGCCTTCCAGGCCACTCAGTACTGTGGCAAGTGCTTTACTTGAGTGTCTAAAAAAAACCCAACCCCCCAGTATCTATCCTTATCCCTGAGGAGTGTTTTTTTGTTCCACACATTCCAGCTGATTGTGTTTGCTGTTCAGCTGCCTACAAAGGTTCCTCTCAAGCCCTGTAGTATGATGGAAGACAGCTGTGTCTTCCTTGGATTACACTGGAGCCAATATTTTGAATATAATGGTATTTTGTTTCCTCGGAACATTTCCTGCTCCTGCAGTTGAATGAAAAAGATAAGTCCTGGGTCAAGTGTGGAAAAAGAAACTTTCATTTGCAGGCTGAAATTCAGCAAACCCCATACTGCAAGCAGTCAAAAAATAGCATTCAGTAATGAGATTTGGCCACCGTTGCAAGGTAAGAGTGCAGTCATTGTTTTTCATGTAGCTATTTCTTGGTTTAGACTGTGAAATTATTTATTATGGTGACAATGCTTTGGAAAAGAGAAGGGTCTTTGTGTTTGTAATTCCAGATTTTTCTCCTCTGCATTTTTTTTTCCTATTCACCATAAGTTTATAAGCAACTCTAAATTTAGTCCAGCCTTTCGTACACTGTTTTCTATTGCCAGTACAAGCAAATGTACCTTATTACTTACTACATCATCATTTAAGATGTACTGCAAAAATCAAGGCCTGTACAAAAACCAGAGGTCCACCATAACATGGAAAATACAGTAAAGGTATTTTTCATGTTACCTCAGTGCTTATACTACATTATAATAAAAGACTGTAAAAAAATAAGTATTGCAGAATAAACCAGGTAGAGGTTTCTAGGGCTTTTCCCGTAACAAATTGAATTTGTATTTGAAAAAGTTTAAATATATCCAGAAAACCAGGGCATACTCACATCCTGCATGTCTTTCCCTGTCTCTCGGCAGCAGCACTTAATGTCACTCCATCCATCCTAGGACAGCATAAGTAACACTCATCCTATTTTGTGTCATATTTTTATGATTTAATTGTCTTCAGTTTATAGCTGCTAAAATGTTAAGGTGAATCCTACCAGATTATTAGAGATTTTAATCTCTAGTATTTAGTGCTAAATATTTCATTTGTTTTTACAATAATCTTGCATTTTCCCTTGCCTCTGAATCTTCCCTCTGCTCATGAAGTGCCTTCAAATTGGGATGCGCTGTACAAGAATCAGTTAAAAAATGGAGAATGATGTTAGTTTTGAATGCTTTAAATCTTCCATGTCCATTTCCCAGCCTTTTTGTAACAGTGCCCAACCACTTTCTGCTTTTCCCTCTCCCAACACAAAAGTCTGATCTAGTCATCTCGGATGCGTATCATAAACTTTTTATTTCATATATACATTCTCAACAAAGCATCAAAGCCAAATGCTTTCCTTTTCTCACACTTCAGTGAGCTCCAAGTACAAATTAACTGTTATAAGATCACCACTAATTCCAAATCCACCCAAACAGATATGCATATTAGAGGGCTTTACTCTTAAAAGTACAAAATTATTTTAATTACACTACACGCTGCCCCTGTTTTGAAGTATTAATCACACCTATTTACACTTTGCCCATTTAACACCTATGCAACAAGATGCAAATTAGACCATTCAAACATGTCCATTGAGTTCAGTCCCTTCCGACACACTAAACAAGGTTACAAGACCCTTTTCTTGTGCTTTGAGTTGCACTGAGCAGTATAGAACTGGATAAGGAGAATAAACCACGTCGATTACCCAAAGACTAAATATGAAGCAATACTTCCCAAGTTACAAAAATACACAACTTCTGATGAAATCTGCTAGTTAATATACATTTACTCCAGAAGATGAATACAAATAACTTTTATTTTAAAAAAAAGCTAATAATACAGTAGGCATGTCTGAGACCTAGAGCTGTGTTAAAACCACTACCGTGTAACTGTAGGCATCATTTAGGAACTATACAAACTGGTATTTCTAAAAGGTAATATCACTATTCTCCAGCATAAAAGTTATTGAGTGAGTTAAGTTCTATGTCACGGCTTGTTAATTCAAGTTGAGCCACTTACACCGAACAAAAAGACCAGAAACATTATGATCCAGTAGCTTCAAAAACAAACGGCTGTTTCTTCCAGGTAGTTTGGATGCAAATCAGACCAAGAGGTGTATGCAAAGCCCTAGTATTTACAGTCAGAATACAGTATCACTCTACAATTTTCTTATAAAACAGTAGGTAAGGAGTCGATGTAGATGAGGATGTCGGAGACAGAGAATTCAGAAAGTCTTTTTCTTCTGTCACCTTCACTTCAGAATCGTCAAAAAGCAACCACTTCCCCTCGTACTCTCTCAGGCTCTGCAGGACATACAGGGCTTTGTTCTCCAGTCCAGCAGCACCGTTCTGCTCGCCGGGTGCGGTGCTGCACTCCGTGCTCCCGTTACTGCCGCGAGACTCGGCGTTTCTGTTCTCAGTAACTACACTGAGAAACTTCTCGGGGTTAGCTGGCTTGTTGTTGTACAGGTCACAGTCAGACTTGCTCTTCTGCCCCCCAAGAAGTCCGACAGCTTCCATGTTCTTTTTGTTCAGAACTTTACCCGGCTGTGCGTTCCCATTGACTCTGAAAGAGACTTCACCATCATCATAGTCTTCAGCAACAGTTCTTGCCTCCTCCTCGTTGAGTGGTTCTGGTTTAATCACTTCATACATTTGGTCGGTGATGAAGTTTCCCTTGTCCAGCTCCAGGCTGTTCAGATCTGTAATTTTGACAGAAGCTGTGTAGTGTCCACTGCTGATCGTGATGCCACTGTGCATCACCACTGCAAATAATCCATAGGTGTCGTTGGTTGGCTTCGTGCTCCACTCTTCCAGTGACAGTTTGAGAGGGGTCAACAAGGGAGTGTTTATCTTGGACAGTCCACCATAGCAATCAAACCTTGAGGAGAAAAATAAAGTTAGACCTCTTGCCACGACGGCTCACAATAAATACTGCTCTAAGTGGCCCATACATTGTGTCTATAATCTTCTCCTTCTATTAAAAGTGATCTGAATGTGAGAAATTACTCACTTCTCAACCTGCTTGTCCAAGCATCTGTCCCAGACACCCCTGTTCAGTAAAGACACTTTTACAAGCATGTGTAACTTTAAATCTGACAGCCTAGTAACTAGGTATTTCAACTAGTTAAGAGATTCCCTTCTGAAGTATCAACTGAAGTTAATTTTTCAATAGTGATAATAAAAGGAGTCACCCTCACTGTTCAGTTATCACTTGTGCTTCTCTGCACAAATACTTGCACTGCTTCCGAGACACCATCCTGCTTTCCAGATTGGAAAAAAACCCCCAACCTTAACAAGCAACTCTTCAACACCTAAGGTTGAAGTAAGCAGGGTTGGTTGGGTTTTTTTCCCAAACCTTTGAAAAAGTCATTTACTAACTAAAGGAATACAACTGTTACTTTCAAGTAGCTTTAATGTCACTCAGAAAACCCACGTAAGTAATTTCTCTCAGATCTTCTTAGCACACAATAGTGTATTGCCAGTGATGCTGCAATGGTTATCTAAGGATGAGTTAAGTTACTAACACTTTGTTACTAGGGATTCCTCATTAACTGTCCTGTTATTAGGCTTTTCAAAACAATTATCTAGCTGATTTACTTTGGAAAAACATCTAGTAATCCAGAAATGTTTAGCATTTTGTTCATAGTGCACACATTTACAGTGAGAAAAGTTTAGAAGACCCTTATTGTAATGAGGCCTTAACGAGTTTGAAAAGGCAATTAAGTGTTGGGACTTTTACATTATTNTTAGCATTTTGTTCATAGTGCACAAATTTACAGTGAGAAAAGGCAATTATTGTAATAATTGTAATAAAAAGGCCTTATTGTAATGAGGCCTTAAAGAGTTTATTAGTTTCCTTGAGTGACTCTGATCTTACATGGTTTACATATTGCATCAGCCCAATTTAATTAACCTCTTTATTTAATGATATGTTAAGATGTCCTGATAGATTTCAGTGATGATTCAGTCTTGCCCAGCTGTCAGGGTGTCGTAGAGAAAGAGGTAGGGGAGTACAGACAAAGCCTGTAAAACTTCAGTTCCAAAGAGCTAACTCCTATTGGTCAACTTGCATTTTATTGTAAGAAAGAATAACTACCTTGAACCCAAGGAAACTGCAGGTTTTATGCAGTAGAAGCATAATTGCAGTAACAGAGTATTGCTCTGGGTTTAGTTTTGATTCTGCTGTGCTTCTAAATATTCTGCCAATGTTCACAGCCGTAAACCCTTATGAACATGAATACATTTATAGACACACAGATGTCCTCAGTCACTCAAGTCCAATTAACTGAAATCTCATTTTAGACCTAGGCTTACCATAAACATTTGACTACACCAAAAGAAACACAAAGGAGAATGTAATCAGAAATAATAAAGCTTAAACCTTCTGAAAACCCCTATTATGAGTAGGCAGAGATATTCAAAAGAGCATCAAGAAACAGGGAAACTGCTTGCTGCTACTCTAGATCAGAAATCCAGTTCCACTCAAGCACACTACGACAATAACAATTAACAGATAAGATTAAAAACAGGCTCTACCTTTTTTTCTGAATGAGATCCAGCAGAAAGATTTGGACAGGAGGAAATATTTTCCTATTACCTTTTTGTTCTTCTTAATGTTAAGAAGAGAAATTGCATGCCAAGTACTCTGCCTCCTCTGCCTGATGCACAGTGGTCCATACACAACAAACCTGATTTCTGCAGCTACATCTTTTGAGGCCAGAAATCAGTGGAACTTTACCCGCTGCACTGAATTAGTACCTCGAGTTATTATAGACATTGAAAGATTTAAGCTATTTTACTGCAACATTTTTAACATGCAAGGATGTGAAACACTCCAAATAAAGACTTCAGATTGCATAAGCACTGCATTCACTAATTAGCAAATGCAACTGTTACGAAACCTAAAGTAGAATGAATAAATTAATAAATCACCTGCTCTTACCAGATACCATTTCACAAGAAAAAAATCTATTTTTCTCACCAATTGTTAAATTTCTATAGTGGAAAATGCTTAATTGGCTGATACCAGTTACACATTCCTTCGTCATAGCTTCCCAGTCTGAGCACACATGGCCCAGCATTTCTTTCCCCACACACACACTTGCCAAAGAGAATTACTCATCCCCAGGCAAGTAGATTTTCACACTGACTGCTTTATTTAAAACAAAACAAATGCCACTTTGCAAGCCAGCATCTAGAAAAGATGAAGCAAATCCCTCCTAACTGAAAATATTTACATTACCAGTCCCCTCTGCTTCATTCCTCTTCATTTATGTAAAACTCAGTAGAGCACAACTGAGAAGCAGACAAGGTTTCAGATTTTTTATTGGAGCTAAGAGAAGTTGGATGAAGAGTCTTAGTTAAACTGAGATTTTTAAAGGCCAGCAAAACAGTGTGTTATTACTGTTAGGGTAAACCATTGCAGCCTCATCTATGAGTACAGTATTTTTTACAATAAATATTACAAGTTTACATGAGTCAATTGGGGAAGCCCCATTAAAGCTCATTGTTCAAAAACCACTGTAAGAGTGACTCTGGATACTAGGGAATAAGCCAGCACTTCGGTTTGCTGCCCACTTGCTTTGCAGCTGTGCTTCATCACTCCAAATCAAGGTATTTAGAAATGACAAGATAAAATGTTTTTGCCCAAGATAAAACACCCAACCTTCTAAGCAGTTTCAGCTTCATCACTGACTCCAGTTCTACATCAGATTTTTCCACTCTTCCTGAATCCCTGGCTGCTAGAAAAATGTATGACAGAGGACACACGAGGAACATGAGACTGGATTCTGTCTGACCCGGGTATAGGTCTGAGTAATTTGGAGCAAGGAGCTGAAGAACGGGACAAAGAAGAGGTAAGTGGTCGAGGAGATGGCTGGTAAACCTGCAAGCACTTCCTCATTGATACAAATAGCAAATGTAGGAGCAAACACAGATAATATTCAGGTTTCCTTTCAGGTGGACATCTTGGGTTGTATTTTTTTTTCTTTAATAGCCTATAATCCTACCAGGATACCATCTCCCATCAAGGGCTACTCAGCAATAGCATTACTATTTTTAAGTGTGCAACTTTCTCTCTGCCTTGTTGTGACAGCCAGGTATCAATGGAAAGACAGTTTTATATGTTAAGATTCTAGACTTGTATGAAGAGAAGTTAGCAGGCATTACAGAGACAGAGGAACTTTCCCTTGTGCTTTCTCAGAAACAGAGATACTCATAAAACATACTACTAAAACCAGGCAGAACAAGAATGCTGGTTTTAACAGTCTTAGCAAGCTCCCTGTAAAATTATTTTAATAGATCCTTGAGAATAGTTACTTTAAAATCTGATTTATACCGACCACAGTTATTGGCACTTGTTTATAGAGCTTCCTCTGACAAATCATCTGTCAACTTGCATTTTTGCACCTTTATAGTGCCAGCGGTCCTCTGCACTTCCAGTTCTGAAATATACTGGTGACACAAATATTACAAACTCAATTCCATGGAAGGCCTCTGGCATTAGACATCCTGCTGGCAAGGTGACTCTGAAGTTCTGAAGCCAACCAGCTGGGAAACGCAGAGCTCAGGGAGCTGGGTGGATAAAAGGCCAAGTAATTTGTGCCTAAATAACTTACTGCACACTGCTGCAAATGTTAATGAAATTGTACAGTCACTCTCAAAACCACAATTAACGGTGTAACAATTTTCTAAAGGATCCAAGGCAACATTTTACAGTTTTAAGAAGTTTCTCCCGATGAAGCCACCTGTCATTTTTCCTTATTTGAATTTCAGCAGAGAAACAGAATTTACTGCAAAATGATGCACAGAAAGTGTCACAGCATTGTGTTGTTTGTGTACAGTACTGCAGGGGCAGGTTTTCTTTTTTTTTTTGCTCCCCTCTCAAAGAAAATCCCTAAATTCCTAAGTATGAAAAATAGGTAAAGAACACTCTATAATAACAACCTCTTTCAAAAAAACAAGGATTTCTACAATATACAACACCAATTTGATTGCTCAGCAGTTGAACACCACTGACACTGATATTACTGTATTTTTAAAGGAACTGATCATTTTTTCTGCAATGTGTTTTAGCTCTTCAGAATGTTTATCTATCTCCTGATTTATTTTTTTCCCTGAGTTTTAAATACTCACATTCAGTTAGAGACCAACGCACCATCAGCTACGACCATAACATTCAGATTTGTTCTCATTACTTGTTCTGCTAAAGTACTTAAACCTGGCTCTAAACTCACACAGAGAGGTGATGTTAAAAGTAAATGATGTTTTGAGAAATATCAGGTTATCAGGCTGTTGGAAGAATATAGATAAAGGAATTTTTTGCCATTATTTGTAACAACACAAAGCTCTTCTGAAACTAGGGGCTGCGTCCCACCGATTTAAAGTGAATTTCAATCTAAAAATCTGCTTTTGGAAAAGTTACACAATATTTTCCTCTCTTGTGATAAGATGTCCCTTCCAACATTTCGTAACACAGTCAATCTGCATACTCACTCTAAGCCACTAGCAGCAAAGCACTTCAAATGAATTGTTATAACTTCAGGCATTTTATCGAATAAAAGGCTGCGTTCTGCTTCTGTGTAATGATGGCAGTTTTCACAGAAATATTTGTCCTCTCCCACAATCCTTTCCACTGACGCAAACTGGGAAATTGCCCATTTAAGAGTCTTCATTTCTGTTTTTGGCTCTGGAGAAACTATAAAAGAGAATCATTACATTCACAGATAGGCTGTTATTTACATTTCCAAAGCATCCCACCAGAATAACAACAATACAAAATACGTCAAGTTGAGACCCCTTCAAAAACACCATAAAGAACACTCAGTATGGATGAAGCAGAAAATGTATTCAAATCTTGGAATCATTTCAGGGAGCAATGAAAATACCACTTAATGGATAGGATTACTTAAAATGCATGGTTTTTTCAGAGCTTGTCTCCAGATTGCATGCACTAATTCTCCTGCCATGCCTGGAAAGGGGGTGAATGTATCTGAGACCAGAATTTTGCTCGTTAAGGCAAATTTACAACCAAACCACAAAGTTCCCTTTCACTTTTTACATTTTGCCTCCCCCAAGAAGAAGATCACCTATGCTGCCTGTAGCATTTTACACACAAACACTACCACACACACTTTACTCTGAAGTCTTTCAGCAAAACAGGGAGGACAAAAATTGTAAAAGTTGCTCCAAATTAAGTCCATGGGAACTAAAATGAATTTCTTTAAAATTGGGAGTTTCACAGTATATTGTTGCCATGCTTGCTCTTGAAAATAGATAAAACCCACGGAGAGTTTGTGACAGACACCAGAGGACTAATATTTACAAATACAAAATAAAAGCTATTAAGGTAATGACAGTCTAAAATACTAAAAAAAAATGGTTTTTTACAGTAAGTTAACAAAAAAAGCACTGGTTTCTCATTTCTTTTATTTGAGAAAAAATGCAGGTATTTCTTAGAAATGAAGAAAAACCAGAATTTCTTATCCAGGAAGCATGGGAAGACCCAAATCAAAGAAAATACCTACTTAGAAGCAGGAAAACATGCACGTAAGTGAAGGATTGTAAGCTGTCTGTGTTACGTTAGGACCTGAAACAATTTTAATCCTGTCCGGATCTGTCGATGTTATCAGCTCTGTGTTTCCAGAGTCTAAAGTTAATCAGGACAAGAGATAACAGACCAGCCTCTAATTTTAACCAACACAAACAGGAGCAGTGTTCCTGGGTAACTACAGCCCTGTCCTTCCCCAGTGGCTGCCTGAAGCAGACACACACATCCACAACCCCCTGTGAGAATTACTTACTTTCAGAACTTTCTTCACTTTTTGAAAGTTCATCTTCTTGCACTGGAACACTGATGTCCTGAAAGTCTTCTCTTCGTTCAGTGAAGCACTCGCATTCCAGGCATCTTGTTCTCAGTACTAACTGGCCCTGGAACAGCTTCTCCACTAGTTCCAAGACTGCCAGCTCTGTACCTAGAGAAAGTAAATGCCAGATGGCTTAGCAAGATGCATTTTATTCAAAAGACACTTGAGAACGTGTGGCTGTCCTTGGGTAAATCACTGTGTTACAGACATGGCCCTTTGGGGACTCCAGATAGGAATAAAAATTAAAACCTAAAGCTGCTTATTACATGCCATTTTCACAGCATCATCTACTTGTATCTAAATAGGGAGCCTCTTTCTCTTGGCCCTCAAACTTTTATTTCTGGTTTAAGATTAGGTTCTTGTTTTATATGTGAGACGTGACAGTGGCACCATCAGGAGAATCTGTGTTTGCCTCCTCAGTGTGGGCTGTCAGCCACCACCCCCCCCCAAAAAAATCACCACACCTGGGTTTTTGCCTGGTTTTTATACATTTCTATTTATTCTCAGGCCTCAAATACTTTCTAAACTTGTTGGCCAAGTTTAGTCACATCTGCTGAAGAAATGCAGATCTCCAAAGATTCTGCTTTCCTTCAGATTTTTATAAAAATTGGTGGGTGAAACAGAAAGTTCCAAATTCCGGAGTACTGAATTCATACCACGGCCCTTCCCTCCGGAGTATCTTGTCTCACTGACATGAACAAAATCCATACCTGTCAGCCAATTAACGTATATAATACATCCAGTGTCCTTCCCACTTCTTGGGAAGGCTGGAAATACAGAAGGGCTAAAGAATAGGGAGGGAAGGAGAGGATGTTGTTTGTAAAGACCTGGGACACACAGCCATAGCCACCAGGGTGTGACTGTGTTTGCTCCTGACAATAATCTTCCTTTACATCTTGATTCCACTTGCTATTTCTGTGGGTGACAAAACTTAGTGATAATGCAAACCTGGTAATATTCTGTCTTCTTTTTTTTATATTGTACAATGATTACATATGTTAAAGAAATACCTCTTCAGATCTAAGCGAAACAGGTCAAGTTATAAAGAACCCAACAGCTTACAAATGCATAAAAATAAATTCTCTTTCATAAAAATCTTTTTCAATTCTTGAAAGTGTAATTTTGCATTTAGAGAGCTCTGCTGGCTCTGCAGGCTGAAGGCTGACTTCCCACGCATAATAATTTCTTAAATCATACTATTTTTAAGCCTTGTTCACCAACCTTCCTTTTTTGGTTCTTTCTCAGTTCCTTTTTCATTATGGCTTTCCGCAGGAGACGCTGGTTCACGATGTTCTTCTTTAACACTATTGCCATTTTCGCACTTCGCCGATGACTCTTCAAGCTCACAGTCATCACATTCTTTCCCCGGGTCTTTGGATCCCAAGCTTGTAGTTAACTTCCCTAGACTATAAAATTTAGACAGAATGCTAGGCTGTTTGCATGAAGATTTTAACCAGTTCAATCGAAGCCGTGACTTCTTCTGCGTCGGCTTCGCGCTCTCGCTTTCACCAGAACACTTGGCAATGGCATCAGGTTGATTTTCCAGCTTTTCTCCTGTCGCTTTCCTCTTTGACCTGGTTTGTCTTTGATTTTCTTCTGCTGCAATCTGCTCTTTTGACACTTTGGATTTTTTCTTCGCGTTGCCACCCTCGGCATCGCTTTTTCTTTTCCCATTTCCTTTGAGGAGCTTGTCTTCAGCTGCCTCTCCGACGTGGCCACTCGGTACGTTCTCCTCCTCTTCCTCAGCAGGGTTGGCAGTTCCATTGCTCTCGGTACTTTGATGAGGTTTTTCCTCCAGTTTCACTGTAGGCTCTTCCCCAGGCAGCTTGTTCAATTCTTCCTTCTTCAGTAGCTGACATGTTTCTTGAATGTTCCCCAGGATACACTGCAGAACTTCCTGGGCATCGTGCTGCAAGTAGCCTTCATACATAGGGTTGAGCTCTCTAGTAAAAGTAAAAGCACAGGAGCAAAGCAATCAAGACTGGTTGTTCTTTGCTAACTGGCTAACACAATTTGAGATCTAAATGAGGGAGTTCAGATGTGAAAGCAGGGGAGGATCCTCCCCAGGCCCTCTCTGTCACAGATAGCCCCAGGAAGGTAGCTACAGCCTTACATATTCAGCTGCAACCCAGTAGCGCTCCTTCTCCGGTCAGCGAGAACGCTTCCACACCTAAGGCTAAGTACTGCTTTAAATCCATGGCTGCATTGAAACTGCACTCTTACAAAAGGAAATTTACTTTCAAGTTTATGATATCACACAACGAACTCAAAAAAATTCCCACAGTGATGCCCCAAACTGAAGACCATCAACCTCCCACAGGTCTCCAACGCTGTGCTGTGCAATGACCTCAAAACCACAGGTGAAAACTCTGCCCACGTGTTTAGGACAGTTGGTACCTGAGGGTATTTAGGAGCCTTCGTGGCTGCGTAGCAAGTTCATCCGTGTATTTTTCTGGATTTAAGAGAAAGCTGGCTTGAAGCTGCTCGACTGAAAGGATCAAGGAGTGCAAGCTGCAGATGAGTTCATAACTTGCCAGTGGATCTTCCTTACAATTTCCCTGCAATAAGAATATGAAAAGAAGAATAACTTGCTACAGACAAAACTGCAAGTGTTTAACTTTTTCCCTCCAGCCCTCAGTTTTCTAACAGAGATCTGACAGACTTTTTTGTCTGCTATGGGAAACAGGTGAGTTTCATACAATATATTCCCCTTTTGCCAGCAGAAAACAAATACAAAGCCATTATTTTAAAAACCCAGTCTGTCTTTCAAAGTACTGTATCATGATTATCTTAATGTCAGAAACATGATGAGATAGCTTCCCATTTTTTTTCTCTTAAACTGAAGACTCAGCGCTTAAAAGTTTACAGACACTCTGAATATTCAAGCTTAAACACAAGTTCAAGACAACTCAAATGTATCTTGCCCCGGAATAACACTGTAGGAAACAATACTGCAAAACTCTGACAAACAGAAGAAATGAGTTAAATTTTCATTACACTGCTAGCATGCAGCCTCACACGGTTACAGGTGAAGGAATGTGCAGTGAGCTCTGTTACCTTCTCTGCTCTTTGCTCCCCTTCATCCTTCAAAGATTCTTTCTTCTTTGAAATGATATTATATAAATGTTTTACTCCAGTTTTAAAACCAGGACAAAAATACAATACCTGAAAGAATTTGAAACGAGAATATTTGGTAAAGCACAAAGTTCCTCAAGGCACATACCCACATTTACAGCCACACCAGCCCTGCAGCATGGCAGAGACACAGGATTATTCACAGCAGGGAGGTGCCCAGAGTCTATAAACTGAAAAATTGCCCAATCGAGGCAACCTGCAGCACACTTTTCCTGCAGTATCATCATTTCTCCCCACTGTAATTAAGATTCCCTTCCCACTACATCCTAACGCCTCCTGTGTGAAATCAAACTGTGGATCTCATCCAGTTGTGTGAACCCAAAGCCTTTCTGAGGCTCCCCAGCACGCCCTTACCTGGAGCACGCTGTTCAGGTAACAAGTGTTGCCCAGGTTGTTCAAGCCCACAAAAGGCAACATGTTGTCTTTCTTCTCACAGCTGACGAGTGCAGGGGGCTGTGCTGCTGCAGGAACCACCTGATCACTGAGAAACAGAGAAAAACAGTGTCAAGAAAGAGAGAAAAACGGCGTCTGAGAGACAACTGTTGACAAGGACTCCTCCTGGGGTGCACAGACAGACACTGCTCTGTACTGACAGAACACAACCAAGTTGTAAACTCTCCAACACGTTTGTAATTAGCCACAATTAAGTGATTTTTCCCATTTAAATTCCCTCACAGGCTGCAGTGAGACAAGGCAACAGATTCGCTCAGGGCTTGGGACACCCTCGAGGACCACAGCAAGCACCACAGCAGATTCTTTGACTTGCAGCAGAAATAACTGCCAAAACTCACTATTTTTGACTGCAACTCATTTTGCAAAACCCTACATTTTAATACACTTTAAATAACTGCATCGGAACTACCTCACGTCACCTCCAAGCAAGGTAACTCCTTCGAGGCACTACAAGGTTTATGCCAGGCAGCTCAGCACCCACCCACAGCACGGCCAGCTCCTCTTCTCAGGGGTAAATGGTCACAGACCTTGGTTATGGGAGCAGCTGGCTCAGTGTGGTTACCCCAGCCTGCGGGTTTATGTAGCACAGGCTCACACCCCCCCGTCCGTGGGAGCACAGGACCGAGTGGAGCAGCACGGGCTGTCCAAGCACCCAACCTGCCCCTGCCCGAGCTGTCACGGCGCCACCAGCCCCGCGGATCCCGAGGGGATGGGTACGTACACCTCCGAGCCCCGCAGCTCCGGGCCCTTGGCGTCATTTTCCTGGGATTCCGTGAAATCCAGCGCTCGTTTCGCTTCCTTTTTCTGGAAGAGCTTCAGCGAGAGCCGGTTCTTCTTGGAGGGGCTGCCCCTGGCCGGCGCGGTGCTGTCACTCGGCAGGACCCCGGGCATCTTCGCTGGCGGGCGGGGCGCGGGGAGAGGCGGCCGCCCGGGCCGGGGAGCTGCGCCCGCCGCTCACACCTGCTGCAC
>VZRW01001254.1:207592-218343 GCA_013398125.1 Aegotheles bennettii | reverse complement strand
CCCCGCCCCATTCCCCGTTTCCGCCAATCACAGCAAAAGGCGGGCCCGGGCGGGCCGGCAAAGCCAATCAGAGCGGCGAGCGGGCTGGCGCGCGCTGCGGGGCTGCAGCTCCCCTCAGGCCCCCGCCGCCTCCCCTCAGGCGCCGGGGCCCCTTCCCCCTGCTCCGGCCCCTTCTCTAAATACCTAAAACAGCTCCATCGCGCACTATGGTGCTTTCCCCCCCCCCCTTCACTCATAAACCAAGGATCATACTCGTAACTCCCGTGAGATCCGTGCTGAAAAGCGTTACCAGCACAGCTATGAAGGAGGCGGTAAATCAATCGCAGTTCCCATCGCCAGGGCTGCGGGAGCCCCTGGTGCGGTGACCAATGCGCTCACCAGCGCTCCCAGTATGTGGGAAAGCTACAGAGGGCTCCATCCTGCTCCTCAGCCTGGCCCCCGCCGAGGCCGCTCGCCGGCGGGGCTGTGGCAGGGGCTCTGCGGGAACCTCCCGTGTGTAAACAGCGTCTGGGTGACTCAGCCGGCCCCTTCTCTAAATACCATAACGAGGGTTGGGAGTAAATAAATAATGAGTATTGCCCACCACATGCATGCGGCAGCTATGGATTCACCACACTGTTTTCACAGGCCCCTTTCCGCAGGAAAGCTAAGGCTGCTTTCCCCCCAGGCTAACCACGTTTATGTTTGAAAGAAAAATCGTTGTCAATCAAAGTAGAGAAAGGTTGTAAATGTGTTTCATTACCCCTGGAAATGCAGCAAAGCAGATCTTGGCCCTCTGTGACTCCCATCGGTGGATGCTGCCTGTGAAGAGAACTGGTTTGGCTCAACCTGGAGAGAGGTGCCCTTTCATGTTTTTAATAAAAGGAATGAAATATTTCAGATCTAATGCCAGTCTCGCAGCGAAGCAGCGTCTGTGGGACACGGGCTCATTCTGTTCATGATGAAAGGCCTCAATAATCCCCTCGCGGCTTCACTTGCTGTGAGTTACGAGGTCTTGTCTTTATATATGTGATGGCTTCCATATTTCACAAAGTCATCTGGCTCTGAAAATTGCTCTTTATTTACTCCATATAAGGTCTTACATTTTTCACAGCTCTCCTCTGGCAGGCCTGGGGCAGCGTGAGATGGGAGGAACATGATGGAGGCGTTGCTGTAGTAAATATTTCTTATGAAACATGAATTGGCTGCATGGAGCCTATATACTATGATGCTGTGTAATTTAATATTGCCCCAAAAGGCCAGAAATCTTTTAAAGATTAATCTTTTATCTTGAGAACTGCATGTGGCAGTCACACTTTTTAGGCACTGATGTTGACAGGTATATTAAAAGAAAAGCCTGTTAAGCCAAAACACAGTTGTTTGTTGCAGTTACGTTCATGACTCCACTGGAAAACCTTTGTAAAAGGTTTTGAAGTTATTCAGTAAGATGTTTTATAGGATTAGCATCCTAACTGTCTGCACGCCGTGCCCAGACCTGAGTGTGCTGTCTGCACCAAATCACGCACGGCTGCCACAGATCCACACTTTTTCAGAAGGAATTCATACTGATAGTGTCCTGTCCACATCCTCGGGTGTTTTGCTCCCTTCCCTCACAAGCCATGGATGCTTTCCCCTGTATTTGCTCTGCAGCAGTGCATAACTTTGCAATTTGCTGGGTACAATCTCTCAGTGCTAGAACAAAAAGCTTGGCACATAGTCTAAATAACATTTTGAAAGCAATTTTGAAAAGTTCTTTGCAATCTTTCTGGGTGTTTTTTTACATTGCTACATGAATTAATTATTGCTGTAGATCGATATCCCTAAGTATACATTTGGATTATGACAGAAATTAGATATACTCTGGCAAATATATACGTGCTTACTACACATATTTTGCTTTCTCTTACAAGATATGTATGCTTGCGCAGAGACAGCCCCGTAACCCAGGGAGCCAAGGTTTATCTTCTCAAGTTATATATTGACCTAAAGATTTATTTACTTGGCTGGTGGGATTTACAGAGCTCCAGGTAAATACAGAGCTCCCACTGAAAATCACTGGATTTCCTGAGCCGAGTTCTGCAGATGACATTTAGCTCCACGTAGCAAACGTTGCCATAAGCTCACTGTGGTTAGCAGACATTCAGGACTACAGAAGTTCTTCTGTGGGAGGCAACAGGCGTGTGTAAGGAAGTCTTACCCAGGTGAGCAGCACTCAGAAGTCATCTCACTGCTTGGTTGCTTAATAATGTGATTCATTAACTCTGCTTTATGCTGCCAGCTGAGGAGTCGCATCACCGAGAGCTGGAAGGTGCTGGGCAATCAAGACCGTGGTGGCAACAGAGTGGTGTAATGAAATCTCTGAGCGTTTGGACCTTGAATCAATAACAGGTTGGAATACACTCCGAGGAGTCCAGTTACTCCAGGTAGGCTCGTGTTTGATACGGCAGATCTCAGTCAAATTGCAGTTTATTACCTACTGGTACTGCATTTCAGTAAAAGTCTGCTCTGTCAAGCGTGTGGTTATCAATCTGCTTTAACAAACATGATAAAAAACTATTTATGTCCCAAGTATTTTACAATCCGAGAATCTAATTCCACACGTTAGGTGAGCTCCAGGTGTACTTGTGCCTAGGAACACCATCAGGCCCAGCTTTGGGTTTAAAGTTAGGTTTATGAACGTTTGCAGGCTCAGAGTTAACTTTCAGGTGCAGTAACTGAGTGAAAGAGGGAAGAGAGAGGATTTTTGCAGAGACTGAAAGCGTACACAATTTTTCACATGGAGAACTACAGGAGAGAACCCTCAGCTTGGTGAAATCTCCTCTTTACCAGCCTTTCACCCTCTCAAATTTTCATGTGTCCTCTTAAAATATAGCTCCCTGTCCCTAGTTAATGCAGGGGAATTTTTCCAGCAGGAAAATGTTCCGTTTAAATGTAAAGAAATGTGGATTATTTTTTTTCTGTATCTCTCCAAAAATAGAGCAACACCTAATTAAATATTTATGGTGGCTTAGCACGCTCAATAAAGGAACTGTTGTCTAGAAGCCCCTGAAGCTTCAGCTTCTTACGGTAAAGGAGTGTTTCAAATACAGGCCAAAGAGGGAGCAGGTTCAGGAGGCAGTAATTGCATACGTATGGTCCTGAGACACTCCAACATGCAAGATTAAAGTATGTCTAATACTATAGACTTCACAGCCATGTGCTATAAAAATAGCTGCACTGGGAAAACAGAAATCTCCACAGACGTAGCCAAAAATAACAGTATGAAATGCCTGGAAAGGGCAGATTCCTTAAGAGGTGGGATTTCTGGGCTCCTGGAGGAAGTCTCCAGTGCAGAGCACTATCCCCTGCAGGAAAAAACCTCCATAGCCTCGAGCTGTTGCTGAGTGCCATAAATTACAGCAATTTCCAACCCCTGCAGCTGTATCAGCGATAGGCCTGTGTATCTGTCAGGGTTCCCATGTTGTCAGAATTACTCCGTGGGTTTTGTGAACATGGTGCAAACTGTACACAGACGAGGTGCTCTCTCAGCAGCCTTTGCACCCGGGGAAGAGCTGTACCCTGCGCTGGGCTCCGCTGTTCACATCAGCAAAACCTCTTTCCTTCTTGAGGAATATGATTCTCAGTCAAATGCCCCATGGCAGGAAAGGCAAGAAACCATTCACAAAAATGAGAATACTGACTCTAAAATGTCCAGGCAAGACTGGCCTTGGGTAGTAGGAAGAGAAATTAATATTTCTGGCTCTTAGTGTTTGGTGATCCACAGTTCATACTGTCTCTGCTCCCTTTAACAACCAGAAACATCGGAACAAATTGTCCGACTTGTACTACACTATCTGAGCTTTACTACACTGTGAGGGGAATCTGCCTCTTCCCACAGGAAACAACCTGGGACCTTCACAAACCCAGAACCATTCCACTCGGTGAGCTACATCTGCTTTCAGAGGGTCTCAAATCATTTCATGAGCCATTGTTTAACTTTGATATTGTTATGTCAGTGCACATGGAAACAGTTTGACCACAGTAGAAACAGGGTCCCTTTGGGAGGGGTCCCTCTCCAGGGCTTTCCTGGTTTCCAGCAACTCAAGAGGACAAGTTTGCACAATTTGAGGTCAGGCTGAGGGGGTGAGGCAGCAGCAGAGCTACTGTCTCATGTCAGGGGTGGGATGTTCTGCACTGGATCATGCTAGAGTCACAGTCCCTGGAGGTGTTCAAGAGGCGTCTGGATGTGGTGCTGGGTGATACGGTTTAGTGGTGATGTAGGTAGGCAGTTGGACTGGATAAGCTTGAAGGTCTCTTGCATCTTTAAAAATTCTAGGATTCTATGCTAATGTGGATTGCAGAGCAACTTCATGGAACAACCCAGAGGAGAGGAGTGCTTGGGAGGGACTTGGGGAGTTGCTCCAGCTCCAGTCTCTCCCATGTAAAACCTAGCCCAAAAGCCTCACCTGTGTCGCCATTTTTTTTGTCTAAAAGGCTTTGGATTAGGCATCCTTAAAGATGCAGACTGTAGGAAAAGCAGGAAATAATAAATTAGAAATTGCTAGGGTTGTGTGAACTCCATGGTAAAGCCTGCGATGAGCTCCTGTTCATTTCAGCTCCCAAAAGGCAAACATCAGCTTGGAGGCCTGAGCTGCAAACCAAGAACTTGTCAAACCATGATGTGCTCCTCTGGTGGGAGCGTTCGTCTGTTTGGAGATGGAGGTGTGCAGCTCCTGATGCCACGGGCAGTGTGCAGCCTTAGCTCTCATTTATCTCTCTCTTCACTTAGGAGGAAGCAACATTGGATGTGATCTATGAACTTCCAGAGCCATACATGCATCTATTATACTCAAGAAAATATCAGTAATTACACCCATAATGTAGAGATAACAACATAAATGTGTGGTTCTGCACACTGCTGGTTCTGTGCCCAGGTCTGAAAGAGGACATTTCTCCTCAAATCCCTTTGAAAGCTCAGTTCTGTAGTGCAGAAAACACTGATGTTGTGTAAGTGGTCTCGCTGCATTGTTAGGGGTGTTTTCCCCATATTTTGTCTGTCTCTGCACATTTTCTTCCACAACTCACAGCCTGCTGCTGGGTTTAATGTAACATATGGAGCCACAGCTTTGCCGGTAGCAGAGGCAGTGCAGTTTTGCATTATGGGCTGGAATTCAAATGAGAAGCCAGGTGCTATATTGCAAGCCGTAATTAAAACAAAATAAAAATAAAATCTCTCCCCATCTCTGTTCTTAGGGCAGGATAACATCTCACGGAGCTGTAACTCACTTCTGGAAGCAGAGACGGGAGGAAACAACGTACACATCCTTGCACCATCTGCTGGTAGCATCTCTGCTGACAGACACACCTAGAACAGATTTCATCACTCCCCTCAAACCTGGATGGGCACGTCCACATCCAGAGACACGAGACCACCGTTACCAAGATTCACGATTCAGGTGAGAGCTTGTTCTTTTTCAAAAGAATCAAACTCCAAACAGTCAGTTCTCCATAGCAGAGCCATTTCTGCCAGGTTTTTAAGGAATTACACAGCAGGGCCTCTGTGACCCCAGCGTAGCCACATCAAGAAGGGAACTGCAGCACCTTGTGTCCCTGCAGGGCAAGATGGAGCAGCCTCCCCCAGCTGCTGTTGCAGTCAGCAGGAGCCAGAACACCCAAAGCCTCTCTGCCCCACAGCCTGCTGCCTGCAGATGGTTGTGGTCAAGTGTCTCATTGCCCTCCGGGCAAAGCCTTTGGTGCGGACAGGTCGGTGCTGGCCCATAGCAGCATTGTGCCAGGTCTTGTCCCATCACAGAACCATTCCCTCCAAAACTGCCAAACTCCCTGCTGGAAACTCTCAGCTGAAGAGTAGGATCCAGTGGTGCCTGTCAGGTTCCTTGCCCATCCCAGAGACTTCATATAAATTACAATTAAACACAGCACTTTATTCCTGTCAAAGACATGATAGTGTAGTGAATGAATCACTCCAGTAAAAGCAAAAGTTCATTGAAGTGTTTATGATGTTGAGGTGTGTGGGAATAGATCAATTCCCCCTTTCTGCCCCATCCTTTAGCACAAGAAGAGGTTGTAAGTGGGTCACAGGAGGGTGGCAATGTGTAGTCAAAGAAAACCAGTATCTTCCTCATGCAGGCTGCAGTCAGTCTGCTGAGTTCACAGCTCCGAGAAGACACAACATCAAATGGCCTTGATTGTCTTTTAAAGGGGATTGGCAGTTTTATAACAAGTGATATTGTTGTCCATGGGAGCCCTGCGAAGCTGAGTCTTCTATAGGTGCAGCTCACTGGGAGTATTATGGATAAATCAGGTACTAAACCACTATTAAAGCACAGAAACTCCCAGCTTGTGGGTCAGTGTGAATGGGTCAGACCATCACCTGGACCAGTGACAGACTCCGTATGACTAAAAATCCAGAAAATCAAAGCTAAGACAGAGAACAGCTGAGCATCTCTCTGTCACATGTACATGTGTTCTCTCTCCTACAAAGAGCTTCATCGCAGTAAGCCCAGGGTGGTGAGCACACAGGCACACTCCTGCTCCCTGGGTAGCTTCCAGGCTCAGCTGCCATCCCTGATGCTCAGCTGCCACTGTGCCAAACACTGCCAGTGTGCCCACCGCAGCTCATCACCCCTTAGTCCTTTACTGCTTTCCTCTAAAATCAAAATATTCCATGTTTCTGGCACGCAGTAAAAGCCAGTGCCCTCGACATAGAGCCAGGGTGCTGAACAAAGGCACTCCTCTTCATTGTGACCTTGGATGGCAAGAAAACAGCTGCTTTTTAGGAGCCACGTATGGAGCAGCCGGTTGGCAACACATCCAGCACGTGCCCGTGCGTGCTGCAGTGTCGGACAGAGCTCTCATCCTCTCTGAGTAACCCTCTCGTTTGAGCCACCTGTTGGTATGTGGGCATGGAGCTCCGTGCAGGCTGGTTTGCTCTGTCCTCACACAGCTGCCCTGCAGGCACACCCTTTGTCGTGACACAGCTCCTGCACAAGCCCGTGAGAGCTGAGTCCATGTTCCGGGCAGTGTATTTCTTCTACCCTCTTTTTAGTGCAGAAACATGAAATGCAACCACACCCTAGTAGATAAGCAGTAGTTGGAGACTGGGATAACAGGTAGAAAACAGGAGATTTGTGGAAAAATAACGGTGCTTTACAAGATGTATGTTTAACTGAAATAAGAATTTTCCTTTTTGAAGTAGATTTGAGGTCTAGAAATGGATGTCTGAATTCCAGCTCCGGCTGCACCGATGCTGGCTGCTCTACAAGCCATAGCATTTATTGTTGATGCTTGAGAAGACAGAGCAGTTTCTTTTAGGCAACACAACCGTAGCAAATAGATTTGACAGTCAGGCTCACATGGTTTGATGTGAACATTGCAAGAGTGATCCACGTGTCATAAGAAAATGAAGCATTTTTCCATACCTACTTGGGAATGGCCGGGTGTGCGCAGCCCAGGACAGCACGGGGCTGGTGGCTTTTTAATTGGCAGGAGGTTGGTTCCTGGAGGCATTTTGCCCCGTTCACGCTACCAAGCAGAAAGTGGCCGTGGGAGGCCATAGCCACCCACGGGTGGATGGGGCAGGATTTTAGCATTCACAGACCATACAAGGCAGCTCCTGTGAGCTCAGCAAAGGGGGAACAGTTTGTAGAGAGTCTACAAAAATGGATGTTGGCACCAGCATAACATCGTATAGAACAATAGTGATTTTGTACTGCGTTTCCAAAAGGGCTCGATCACATCGGCCCCTGGCCCTGTCACTATGGGCTCTGAATACGACATCAACATCTTCCCCCCAGCTCATCCCACTCCTCTCTGCTCTCAGGAGCTGCAGGGAGAAACGCCACCGCAGAGCAGATGAGGGCAGTGTCTCCAGGAGGAATTAATCCCACCACCAGAAGGAAACCTGCTTCCCCAGGGAGTCCCTTCACCACCCAAACCGCCAGCCACCCTCAGAGGGACTACAGCCAACAGGTAGCTCCGGTCCCTGTCTTAAAGAACTTGCATAAGAAAAGCTATGAATCAGGCAGTGAAAGACTGTAGGAAACCACATTCTTCTTGTTGTTCTTTCCCCCCCTTATCTTGACCTTTGAAAATGAGACCACTTTAAAGCGGTGGCAGCCCTTGGGCGGGATTGTGCTCGCAGCGATGCAGGCGGCAGGGCTGACCTCTCGCCGTGGAATTTCACCTAGTAATTTCTGCCGCAGAAAGAAATCCTCCGAGCAGCTTGTCTGGCTTCAGGAGTAAATTTAAGAGCCTGTGGCTTGACAAATAAACATTCTGAAAACGCTTAATGACTCACAACCTCGCCTAAGAATAGCTGAACTTTGCAAGACTGAAATACACAGCGGAGAAGCCGACCCCTGACACTGCCAAGCGTGGAGCTGAAGGACACGGTGGGAGCAGGGGAGGGAGTGGCTGTGGCTGCATCCCGGCTGCATTCCTGCCGTCCCCTCCCAGCTCCTGGCAAGCAACATCTTGGAGGCTTTTTCAACCATCATGGGCAATAGCCACCTCAGAGTTCTCCTCCACAAATTCACCTCAGCTGTTTTTAAACAATTTATCATGTTTCATTTACGCACACAGCAAAGTACTCCTCGTTTATCCCGGTTGTTTGAAAGCACTGTTATTCTCTTGGATTAAAGAGAGGTCACAGAAGTTTTATGCATCTACATGTTACCCTTCTGAACGCCCAGCATTTCATAACAGAGAGATTCTTTGTCTTCAAGTTACCGAGCAAGTAAAACCTCAGTGACTGGGAAAGGAAACTGATTTTGATTATGGTTGCTCAAAAGTGGGGGTTTTTTTTGTAGTTGTTGCTTGCAGAAGTGTGTGCTGTGAACTGCCACCACTTTACTTCTTACCTGCCCCTACGCACACTTCCTAGTGCTTTAATCTAACCCCAGGGAAAGCAGAACAGAACACAAGTTCAGCAGCATGTCTGCAACCACAAGAGCTTCCTGTAGGTGCCCGAAGTTCCTGCTGCAAAAGCCTCATCGTGGTCATTAAGGCTCAGGAATTGTCACGGCTTTGGGGATGAGCCTGAGGGACAGGTTATGGTTTAGCTGCGCCATCCAAGGAGCAGGAGGAGTGCTTTGCTTTCAAGGCCAAGACTTCACATCAAAGTAGGTTTTTGTTCAGGAACAGAAGAAAAGAGGAGAAGAGTCATCTCCTGCCTCCACTAGCCAGTCGTGCCAGGAAAAAAAATTCTTTCCGATATCATGGTCCCCCTCTTTGGGCCCTGCCAAAATAACCTGAGCAGCAGGGGTTGTCTTCATGGCGCGAAGCCTGAAGGCTCCCCTAAGACTTGGGCTTTTCCTTGAATTCTTTGGTCGGTTGTTACAATCGTCAGGAAATGTTTTCCTCTGGCTCAGCACCCGAGCCCCCCGGATGGGAGTGAGGGCAGACAGAGCTGGGCTCTGACCTTGTCCATGCAGAGCCCCAGTCACTCCCAAGCTGGGTAATGGGAGATTTCATCCCTCCCTGTTCCAGTGGGAGCCTGGGCACTGTGTGAGGAAGGTTTCACTCTCACCTGACAGGAGCTGGACCCCAACTCTCAGACACTCTCTGACACTGTGGGATGGCTGGGGCTGAGCCCAGGCGTGACCCCACACTCAGGGTGCCTGCTCCAGACCCTCGTGCTCCCACGGTGGGTAGGAGCCCCCTCATTCCGGGCACCCACAGACACCCACCCACAGAGCTCTGCCGGCCACGCTGCTCCGCTCACAGCCACCCATGAATCTCAGCCTGGAGATGAAAACCCAAGAGGTGCAAATCACAGCGTCAGTGGGACCACGGGAGGCCTGAAGGCTCTGCTCTGTTCTACAGCATTTCCCACTTGGAGTTTACAGTGGTTTGGGCTCCTCTCGAAGGAAGGGGAATCACAGCAGGCCCCATCCATCCTGGTGGATGCTGAGCCCACGGAGGTCATTGCTGTAGCTGCACTCCCACGCTCCAGAACAGCCCCAGAACAACAGCCGGGAGCAGGGCTGGGATTTGCCTCAAATGTCTCAAAATAAAAAACTTCCCAAAAAAACCCGAAATCCAAAGTTTCACCAGAAGTTGAAAGTTCTATTGCAGGTCACCACCGATTTCTGCCTGTCCCCGGAGCCCAGAGAAGAACCCTCGGGACCCCCGTACATCACTCGGGGAAGGCACACGGGGAGGCTCAGACCCGAAACTCTGCGTTTTCGCTGCGTTTTCCACGCGGTCACCCGGAGGTGAACGGGCCCGTCGGGAAGGGCCGGTCCCGGCACCGCTGCTCAAGGGCGAGTTCGGCACCCGCAGCTCCCCCCGCATCTGCGGGAACGGGGCGAGCGCGGCAAGAACAAACCAAGCACTGGAGAGCGGGACCCGCCCGCTGCAGCGCCGCGGTCATCAGAGAAGGGGAAGAAAACACACAAAAAAGTGGATTTTTGGCCTCCCACGCCGGCCGCTCCTTTTGGCTCCAGGAGCCCCTCCCGGAGCCCAGCGGCGGGGCGGGGCGGGGCGGGGCGGGGCCGGGCCCTCCCGCCGGAGGAGGCAGCGGGGCCGCCGGTACCGATCCACCGGGGCCGCCGATACCGACCCGCTGAGCCCGCCGCGCTCCGCCACTCCCAGGTACGATGGCGCCGGGGTGGGGAAGGGACAGGCCCGCGGCGAGGGCAGCGGGTCCCAGCCGCCGAGGGGGGACCGGGGACCACCACCCCATCCCATCCCCCGCTCCGGGAGTTGCTCCGGAGAGGTGCCCCAGGGATGCTCCGGGGGTGCTTCAAAGTGCTCGGAGGTGGCTGGGGGTG
>VZRW01001254.1:26837-207557 GCA_013398125.1 Aegotheles bennettii | reverse complement strand
GGTGTCCAAGAGGTGCTGTGCAGGATGCTCCGGGGGGATGCTCTGAAAGTGCTCAGGGGTGCTCCGGAGTGTGCTGCGGGGTGCTCAGGGGTGCCTGCCCCCCCGAGGGGCTGCCCTGGGGCAGCAGCAACCCTGGCTCGCCCAGGCCGGGGGCATTTCCAGCGCACCCCTGGATGCGGGACAGAGACACAGAGCCTGGCTGGGCAGTGGGGAGAGAGCAGAAAGGCTCAGAGCCCTGGCAGGATCCGTGGTTGCCACCGTGTGAGGGCTGGGAAGAGGCCCCGGGCAATGTGGTGGAAGTCGCCAGGACCCCAGGGCTGCCAGAATTGCCTTTAGCCTCAAAGCCCAGCCACAAAACCCTCCCCAGCCGTGAAGATGTGGTGCAGACAAGCCCCAGCCCAGCCTCCACGGCCGAGCACGACCGCCAGCCTTTCCCATTTCCTTGCTGGCTTTCCAGCCACAGAAACTCTTGGCGCCGTAACTCATTCCCTCTCTAGCGAGGTTCGTGCTCTGGTTCCCAGAGCCGCCTGTCCCGGGAGGCTCCGGCCGCAGACCAAGGCCAGGCTGAGCGCCGGGTTCCTGCGCCCTTGGGGGGGGCCGAGAGGGGCTGTCTGCCCCAGCAGCGCGTTTGGCAGCGGGCGGAGGGACGGGCAGTGCCTCTCCCTCACAGGCAGCTTCGCCTTTCCCCGGCAGCAGCCGCTGCCAGGCCGTTCCCGAGCCGCCCAGCTCTGCCGGGACCAGGCGTGCCCCTGCGAGCACTTTCGTCAGCTCCTGCTGCTCCACTTGGGAGCTCTTGCAGGCTGGAGGCTCTGACTCTGCTCCGGGACAAGTCAGAGTGAGTGTGAACAGGGAGCTGCTGCCCTGTGTGGAAGAGGCTGGATAGTCCATGAGAAGATCGGTGGTGGCAGAAAGTGGGTTAAATAATCTCAAATGCAGGCCCAAGTAAGTCAGGACGGAGGCAGTTGGGGTCTGGATGCCCTGGGTATGGTGTTCACAGTCCAGAGATGGAAGCAGGGCTGGACTGTGCAGGGTTATCTCCTTTTCCTCACAGCTCTGGGATGTGATACCACCAGGAAGGGTTTCCTTTGTCCAGAAATGAAATATTTTAGCTGCATGGCCCAAATGAAGGCAATGAGCACCTAAAAGCATTGCACATGCAGGGTAAGGACAGCAGCTGCAGCAAAGGGCAGAGACAAGGATAAAAAATAATGAGTGTTTGCCTTCATACCTGTTTTGCAGTGTTGTGTGTCTGATTTGGGATGGACTTAATGGGAAAAGCTGATCTCTTAAATGATTCCTGGGATGGTGAATCAGAGGAGGGAGCCCATAACTTCAGGTTTATAATTGATTATTTGTTGCTTCAATTGTAATGTTTCAAAAGTAAATGTATGTGCCTAAATGACAGCCAGCCTGATGGGCAGTGACCTGGCCAGGGAACCTGGGCTTGAGGAGGGATCAGTTAATAGGTTTGTTAAAATAATCCTGCAGCTGGAAGGTGAGATAGAGGAGAGCCTGTTGCTGCTGTGGGCGCTGTCAGTCTCCTGGTACACTTTCCAAACCACTTGTGAATAGGAAAACCAGGACCACATTTGGCTCCTTTCTGGAAAGTCTGGTTATGGGGAAGGTTTTCTCTCCCAGGTGCAGAAATCATCCCTCGTGCAGTGCAGGGGCTTTCCCATTCCCATGGGAGCCGTCCAATTCGGTGTCACCATGTCTCCCTTCATCCTCAGCTAGCTGAAATACCCCCTCCCTCCCCCCAATCTTTATTTATTTGTTGCCAAACAGGAGTGCACCGTTGCTTCCCGTCAAACAGCCTCTGCATCCCTCCGTGTGGGTGTTTCGGGAGGGAGAGGTTTGGTCTCCAAACATCCTTCACATCAGAAGCAGCTTTGAGGTTTTGTGTGTTAGAGGAATACAAGTTCATGCACAAGCTCATTGCCGGTTCGGGTCCTTCCTGCTGTGGTTTTACAGCTGCCAAATACTCTGAAAGTTGCATTTTTATCTCCAAGTGTCATGCATCAAATCTTGGATCTTTTCAAGGAAGCTTCGGGAGCAGCACAGGGATAAATGTGGCCCCACTTGTTAGAGAAATGGTGAGTTGTCATATTTTCCATTTGGTGCTCTGTATGATGGAGTTGTGCAACTCTGCCTTGCTCAAGATGCAGATTTTGGTCAATAAAGCTCCGACCCCAGCTCAAGGGTGCCAAGGAGCCCATGGCTCAGGGCAGAAATCCCCAACCATGCCATTTGCACACTGCTGGTGCAAGGGGAGAGGGAAGGGGAGGAACCAGCTGCAGAGAGCTCCTTCAGCAGTATTTATTTTAGACCTCGGTGGAATTCACGTTTCCGGTGCTGTGCCTCGGGAAGCCTCGAGTCCTGTGCATCCCAAGGTCTAAACAGCACATGGAAAAGCAGTTATTGTCATTATTGTGACAATACACTGCCAAAGTGGACAATTTGGTGGAGTGAGAAACGTAAGATATGGTCAAAAACCCACCTGCGTGAGGAGCTCTCATCTTCCTGGTGTGGTTATCTTCAATTCATCATTGCAGCCAGTTCCTCTGTCCATCAGGGATGAGCATGAGTCTCGGTGCAAGCAAGAAAGCTGAAAACACACCAGAACCATGCAGCCTGAGCTTGGGCAACAAACTGGAGCAAAGCCCCCATTTCCTAAACCCTCCCCAGGACCTGGGAAATGTGGCTGCTGGCTGCAGCGCTTCAGGCACTCACATGGAGATCACCATCAGAGGAAGAAGGTGGCGTGGCCATCCCCTCTGTGGTCCTGGTCAATGTGAAGAGTGGTTTCAGGTGGCCTGAAAAAGAAATATTCCTGTTTGAAGA
Organism: Aegotheles bennettii; assembly: GCA_013398125.1. Lineage (NCBI taxonomy): Eukaryota > Metazoa > Chordata > Aves > Caprimulgiformes > Aegothelidae > Aegotheles > Aegotheles bennettii. The sequence continues at coordinate 204,716 of VZRW01001254.1, read as the reverse complement.
GGTTTCTAAACCTCTCATGGGTGTGACCGATTTGAATCTTGTTGGCTCAGGCCAGAAATGGATATAAAATGGCCCCGTGTCTCTGTGGGGGATTGCAGTGGTTGCCCATGCAAGAGGAGAAAAAAAAGACATGCAGAGAATAGGACTTTCCTAAAACCACCTGGAAGCCCTGTTTTCAGTGGGAGAGGCCCTGTGTTGGTGGCGGGACCTTTACCAGGGTGAGACAGGAGAGACACCAGATCGCCAGTAGGCTGTCACAACCACAGATGCACTTTTTGGCCATTTCTCAGGCTGGTGGGTTTAGGAAGCCCTGTTCATTTGTCGAGTTGGGTTTCCCCAGTTCTAAAAACTCTGGTGTTTCATCTCCCAGTAAGCATCAAAGGGACTGGACACGGCACAGCACCCTTCCTGCCCTGCGTTGCCCCGGCTATCTCATGTCTCAGCAAGGTGGAGGAGCCTCTCCCAGCAAGCAGTAGCACCTTGGTTTGATGGTTCCCCTCCACACCCAGCTTCCAAACCCACCCAAAGGATCCTGTTTTTCTGTAGGATGAGTGCAGGAGCACCAAGGATGCACCAAGTCCTGGCCAAGCCAAGGACAACCCCATTGCCACAAAGCTGCTACCAGCTTCTTTGACCACACAGAAGTTATTCAGTATTAGGGCAGCAAAGCTTAACCCATCCCACGATCAAGCAGATGGAGAACAGCATCTTGGAAGAGACCAGAAACCAAAGGAGGGCTTCATTGGTCATCATCTCCGAACTTGTGGGATTGAGGCAAAAAGAATTAGAAATCAGGAATGTAGCACTTTGCTTTTTGTCGTCTTTTTGACTGTGAAGAGCTTTCGATTCATGGCTTCAGGTGATTTTTCTGTTCGCCTGGCTCTGGGAAAGGAAACTTTAGGCAAAACACTACAGTTCTCAAGGCACGGGATAAAATCATGAGAATCGACCAAAGCTTTTTTAAGACCATGGCTGGAATGAGCTGAAGGTCAGTCGGAAAAGAGGTTATCAGAGGAGGGGATGAATGTGATCATTTTCCCCCCTGGCGAGCCGTAAAAGAGGGCGAGAGTTTGGATATCTGATACCTCCAGGTCTCGTCCTGACCCGTCTCTAATGGAAATGCTGGCAGGAAGCTCACGACATTTATTAAACAGCAATAAGCAGCTTTAATAAAATCAGTATCTGCACAACTTTATTACTGCCATTTGAAGAGATGCCTGAAATGGCTGTTTAAATACCACCGGCTGCCGAGGCTTGCACGCTGGCGCTGAAAGCCATCGTCTGCTTTATGAAGTGGTGCTGGGTTCATTATTCAGGTTTCTCACCAGTGAGACTCTGCACCCCTCCAAGGATGTTTTCCATGCGAGCAAGCCCCGGCTCCAGCCCCGTTCAGCCCCCTCCATTGCTCTGTGTACGTGGGTGTGCAGGGAGGGTGATGGCTGACGGAGGGTTGGAGGCCACCCTGAACTTCTCCATTGGCACAACCACCAGCTGATGGTTGCAGAGGGAGCTCGTCCCTCCCTAGCGCTCACAAATCACTTTCAGCTCCTGCCTCTCCCCTCCAGAAGCCCCAGGCAGGCAGCAGCTGAGGGAGCTTCAGCTTAGGGTGCAATGAAATGCTGGGCCTGGCACTGCAGGGTACCCGTGGACATAAACCATCCACTGGCCCTGGGATGGAGGGTGAATTTTATGCAGACCCTGGCCCAGGGTGCCCAGAGAAGCTGTGGCTGCCCCTCCCTGGCACTGGTCAAGGTTAGCTTGGATGGGCCTTGGAGCAACCTGGTCTGGTGGGAGGTGTCCCTGCCCATGGCAGGGGATGGGACAGGATGAGCTTGAAGGCCCATTCCAACCCAAACCATTCCGTGATTGGTATCTATTGATATCTAGACTGTGCAGTGTTTCACTCTCAGAGGGATTTAAAGATGTTTGTTCCTTCTCTCATCATACCTCTTTACCTGCCACCTCTGCTCTTCCCATACAGCGACTGGTTTTGCATCCCTAATTCTAGTGCTGTTCCACTCAGCGCAGAGGGACGCCTGCCCAGCTGCACGCTGGGCTGGGATGGATCCAGCTTGCCAGCTCGCCTCTCTGGATGCTGATGGGTTTATAGCAGTGACCTTCCTGGGGCTCAGGCACCATCTCATCTCCCCACTTCAGTTTTGGGTGGGCTCAGCTGCTGTTTCTGAGGGATGCTGTGGGGTGATGGTTGCACAGTGCTGAATGCATCCAGGAAGGTGGCTGATGGGCTCCTGAGGTGCAGATCTCTTCTAGCAGAAACCCTGTTTGCTCTCACTTTGGAAAACCTCATGGCAACTTCTTGCAGTGCAAACCGGGACTTTAAACTGCTTTTATTTACTCATTTGTTTATTCATTCATTCCCACAAAGTTTTTAAACTTCTTTATTCTTCCTGGAAGTGAACTCCTTCCTGTGCTTATGCCAGCTGCTCGCAGCCCACCGCCGCACAGCGGCGATCCCACCCATGTGGATGGCCCCAGCAGGCTGGAAATGGGTTATTTTTCTTCCTTTGCAGTGAAAACAGAATTGAAAAAATCTGTACAACAAATATTCCCTGAGCGGCTATATTTATTCCTGCTGTGGTCACTTGCAATAATATCTGGGCTGGTTGTTGTGCAAGGAGCAGAGGGCCTGGCTGGGACAGGTTGGGGTGTAACCCTTTGGGTACCGGGGTCTGTGCTGTGGAGGGGAGCTGGAGGGCGATGGGTGAAGCCCAAAGCTGCACTCCTGCAGCCTTTCTGCCTGGGGAGGGGAAAGCAGGCAGCTGTGGCCCTGCGAGCATCCCAGGCGGCAGCGGTGGCCGTGGAGGGGATGGGCAGGAACCGACAGGATGGCTTTGGGGCTGCTTCGGGGCTGCCTGTTTCCTATCATCCGTGGGAGCAGCCTGCGAAGCAAAATCCCCCTGACAGCTGCAGTGTGTAATGTAAAGCAGCAGTGATTCAGGCCGTGACCCCAGTCCTCACGCTTGTGGGACCATCTCGGGCCATGCCCAGGTGAAACCATTCCCTGTTTCCCACCCTGCACCGGCCCCTCGGGCAGAGCTGTCAGAAGGCAGTCACAGCTCTGTCAAGCACCAGTCCATAATGAATTAAAGTGCATGTTTTGACTCCATCCATTCATAGTTCCTAATTAAAAGCTTATTTAGAGGGCCACCGAGTTGAAGACCTTCTGTAGGCCCACGGGGATTGCATCTGGGAAAAACTGTCCGTCTGATGTGTGTAATTGCAATAAGGAAATGTTCCAAATAAGAGCTTCCTGCTGAGTTTTTCCAGTGGGAAAACAAAACAATTCTGTTTGGCTCACTTTAAAGTCAGTGCCATATAGAAACATGTATGGCTTTTCCATCACGCTGCTTTGTCTAGAGAACACAAGCAACAGAATGCACTCAGAAAAGATGCACGAGCGTAACTAAACCAGAAGCATTTGACAGAAAATAAGCCTTAACGTGCTCTTAAATTCATTTCGAGCCCTGAGCTGGGTAATTGCTTGTGAAAGCAGAAAGCTCTCAGCACAGAGTCATCACCCTGTGTGGTGTGGGATGCTGGAGTTGCGTGGGAAAGGCGGAATTTGAGGGGAAAGGCAGCATTTAACCGGCTGCTGAAATGAGGGGGTTATTTTTCATTCCTCGGGTAAGAAGTTAGCCCATCTGTGCCTTGGGGAGTGCTAGCAAGGACAGACTGCAGCCCTTTCTGTACGTGTCCAGGCTGTTTGGCTTCCTGCAAAGGCAAAACTTTTCTGCTTTTTGTCAAACTTCATGTGTTAAAGTTCCATTCCGTAGCTGCAGGAGCACGGTGAGCCTGCAGGACTGCCGGCAGCTCTGTCTGGCAGGCAGAGTAATGATACGTGTTTTATCTTGCTAACATGAGTGTTTTGGTTGTGCTGTGTGTGAAATGATGGGAAAGGTGCTGGGTCCCTGGTGAAAGCCACCGACAGAGCCCCCGGGTCCCAGTGGGGTCTCCCCTTCTCATGATTTTCTTTCCCAGCCCTGGAGGAGGTTTGCTGTGAGGAGCTGGGCAGTGTCTGACCCCCTGTGCCTTTGCCAGTGGGAAGTTGTTGCAAGTTCAGCACAGAGACCGAGGGTTTTTTCCCAGTTGCCAGCCTGGGGGTGCAGCAGTCTGGGATGCCAGACAGGAATGCCAGCACAGGGGCTTGGGGTGGGCACTCTACCCATCACTGAGTCGTGTCACGAATCCCCTGCCCACAAATGACCCCCAGTGGTCCCCTGCCTCCCTGCCTGCAGCTAGGAGTTTGCAGTGATAACCCCGCTGCAAAGGGCTGGAGCATTTGATTTGGAGAGTCCCACTGGCAGCTGTGAGAGCCTGTCCCTCCTGGCAGCAGCCACGGCACAGCAGGGCAGTCAGGCACCCTCTGCCTGTGCCGTGGTCACGCGCGGCCGCGTTCCCACCGTCACCCTGTGTCCTGCTCAGCATCTCCCGGGGACAGCGGCTGGATGGACACGGCGTGAGGGGCCGGAGCGGTGGGAAGGGTGAACAGCTGAGGGGCTGTTTCTGCTCTACGTGTGGGAACGGGGCTTCGGCAGGATTAATTATGGACCTTGAGACCTTCTGCGGCTTCTCATAAAGATGCCGCCTTTTAATCGCGGCAGCCGCTGGCGTTTCCTTGGGAGAGGAGCTCAGCAGAATAGCAAATGTCTTCAGCCCGGGAGGTGCAGCATGCGGAGGGCGAGCTCCGGCTGCAGCCTGCAGCATCAGGTACAATAAGAACCATCTCGTTAATAATTGACTGTCTTTTCAATAATCTGTCCTGATAAGGGAGGCAGCCCGGTGACAGCCCGAGCAGCGCTTGGCATTTTGTGTTTTATGGAAAAGATAACTACGCTGTGAAAAGTAACTCATTGTTATACAGCGGGCTTGGACTGTCCTCAGAAAGGTCATACGAGATCGATGGGCTGCTTTATTGGAAAATTAATCCCTCTTTTGTGCTTCTTGTTTTAAACTTGTATTTGCTTTCCGAGCAAGGTCACTGCTCAGCTGACCAACTTTCTAACAGCTGGAAAAGGCATGTTTGCTGCTCCGAACCCTTCCCTGCCAGCTCTCAGCATGGGAAGAGATGCCTTTGAGGGAGGCAAGAGCTCCTGCTCCCCGGTGGGCTTGTAGGTGGGAGCATAAGAAGGTAACACGACAAGGTGCTTTTCTAACGATAGTTTCTCCTTTCACCACAAAGTGCTAAAGCCACTGCTGCAGTGCAGGAGAACACGACAGGCAGAGCTCAAAAAAACGCTGGGTTGTGGCTAATGAGGCTGTGCTAACGTGCTGCTCAGCAGGGATGAATTATCTTCTTATTTATAGCCACAGGGTTAAACGTTTCCAATTTATAATTACTAGCAAGATGCTCTCAGAGAATGAAATTCATGCGTATTTGTCTTTGTGGTTGAGTTAATTTGTTCTTTAAATCTTCTAGGGTGTAATGCTGCTCTCCTTCCTGCTGGCTCGGTGGATGGGGGAGCAGGCAAGCTCTTATGTGTCCTGGAAGTGGGACAGAGTAAAAGAGGGGTTAAATGTGCCTGTAAAGAGCCAGTGCTTGAAACAGGGCTGGTTAAAAAGACAGTGCATTGTCCCTGCAAATGGACTGCCCCAGGGAATAAAACCAGGGCTCTCTGTGCTGTTGCCTTCTTGATTTCTATTCCTGTATATATTTATTCCTGCCTTGAGAAAAGCAATGTGATTTCATTCAAGGTAAAAATGAGCCATGCTGTGTGCGTGGCAATGTCGCCTTCCTGGAGAGGAAAATACATACTCTTCAATTTTGTTCAATAGAGGAAAGCTCAAGGAATATAAAACCCGACTGAGGGTCAGCGTAACAGGTATTAGCATGACAGAGACCCACCTAAAAATACTGCCCTACCTCAAACTGTGGTCTGGACCCTGGGCATACAGGTATGCTGCTTCTGGCAGATCACTTTGGTTTTTTAATCTCATTTTTATTAGGGACAGGCATCGGACAACACCCGTGGGGTCCAAGGAGCCGTGGTTTTGGCTCAAAGCCATCCACCCCGAGCCTGAGCTGCCCTGGGGGGAATGGGGGAACATCAACAAGCTGGTAGGGTGCATTCAGCATCCTTTTACGAGGTGGTTTTGGAAGTAGATTGGTCAAAAGAGAAAAGTGATACTATCAATTTGGGCTGCAGAGCTGGGACCCAGCCAGCTCATCAATGAACCAATGAGATGTAATTATCTAGATGTGAAAAAACATCCTATTTACTGGCTTTCCCCCCATCCCTCTAAATAAATGACCTAGAAGAGTGAAGCGTAGCTGGTCAGACTGTAGCTGGGATCTGTAAGTGCTTCCTAATTGACCATGATTGGAAAGTTAAAAAAAAAATAATTGAGAAAGAGGTTAGTGTTCATTTTGGCACGTGCTGTTTATTGGCAGGAGGAGACAGAAGAACTTGCCCTTTATGGAAAAGGTGTGGTTAATTAGAGAGCAGGTCAGGAGGCCCTGGGTCAGGGTGTTTCCAAAGCTGGTGTTGGTGACCCGGCCATGTGGCGATGGCTCTGTGCTGGGCAGGCCTTGGCTTTGCCATCCAGCCCTGTGAGCACCAAGGAGGTACCAGCCCTGGAGGCGCTTTTGAGAGTTTTGATGTCCTCCTAGGGTTGAGATCCTCCCAACTTTCTATCATGGCTATACATTGGCAAAAAACTTGTCTACCTGAATGACAAAACTAATTGTTTCTTGAAAAGGTTTTGGTCCCTCAAAGTACCTGTCCTGTGATAAAACAGCAGGATTTGGCTTCATTTTCCTGCTGGTCTTTGGTGTAGTTAAACCATGTCATGTCAATGACACATTCTTGAGAACAACAGCAGCACCTCTATGCTCTGTTATGTCCTACTCTGTACTGTGTATCCAGTTGTCTTGCCAGATAAGCTGCTGTGGGACCATCTCTGGCCAGGAACCAAATTAGATGCTTGAAGGAAAATCCTAACCAAGCAGCCTACTTTCCAAGAAACTCCCCCTTCTTCCCCTGTAGCAGGAATTAAAAGACAGACCTTCTCACTGTGAGCAATGTTGCCCTTCTCATGCCAGTCAGGAAGCCTTCTACAGTGATGTCCACCTGCTTCAACCTCCTTCGCCCTTGCCAGCCTCTTCCCTGCATCTTTCTAAAGGGCATGGAGGACAGAAGCTTCACTCAGGGCTTTTTGGTTTTTCCCAGCCTTAATCTCCTCCTGCACCATAAGAGGGTCTCACCTGTGTCCACATGATCAGAAAGAGCTGGAGGGCAACACAGACCAGGCTAGATGTGGAGTTCAGGACGTAGGCTGTGGTAGATCTCCACCTGGAGATCTTCCCTGATGGGAAAGCAATTTGTCTGTATTGTAGTGCAATTTGGTGAAGGTTCTTTGTACAGGATGGATGTGCTCTGAAATAATGGGCTTTGTCTGAACAAGATTTAACATAAATTTTGAATCATTGGTTGTTAGAAATTACTGCCTTGTCACTTTTTAATTCCCTGTGTCTTGTTTATCCCCCTTGCTGTTCTGAGATGTTATATTATGTTGGATATATCCAGCTTACAGCAGTCAATGAAGAATCCCTGTGCCATCTATCTCAAGCCCCATAGAAATTCTCCTAAACATCTCCTTTCTCTTTTTTGCAGTCAAAACCATCTGTAATGCAGGGGATGTTTTATAAGAACCAACTACCTGGGATGTGTCTGCGAAGCACGAGTTGTTGTCGCTGGAAAGAGAGCTATTGATTTAAGCAGCTTGAAAGTGCTTAGCAGACACAGTCGGCCCACAGAATATGGGAAAGAGGAGGGGGTGGCCTGTTAGGTGGAAGGCTTTCAGAAGAGATTAAGTTCAAATGATTGAGCTTTTTTTTTAAATTAAAAGTATCTGTTTCTTTTTTTTCAAGGGTGAAGCAACTCATCTGCCCTAGCCTGTCAGAGGATGTTTAACTGAGGGCCTCATTAGACCACACCATGGAAAAGACAGATGGTATGGAGGCTACAAGATGTTTGTTTGCTTATTTGTTTTTTGAAAAAAAACAAAGAACCAGAAATATCCTTACCAGAAATACTGTAAATAACCGGTTTTCTATAGGTATGTGCTAGGGGCAGGAGATGAAAAATGCATTGTTCATGTATTATGCAGACTCTCTAAACCGCAGCAAAAGTGTGGTGGCAGCTCATAGTTGTCCTTCAGTCCTCTGAGATGCATAGGCAGGACAGATCTCCCACTGGCCAGGCTTTGCTCTTGTGCTGTAGGATCACAGAATGGTTTGGGTTGGAAGGGACCTTAAAGATCAATTAGTTCCAACCCCCCTGCCATGGGCAGGGACACATCCCCCTGGACCAGGTTGCTCCAAGCCCCATCCAACCTGGCCTTGAACACTGCCAGGGAGGGGCAGCCACAGCTTCTCTGGGCAGCCTGGGCCAGGCTCTCACCACCCTCACAGGAAAGAATTTCTTCCTCACATCCAATCTCAATCTCCCCTCTGGCAGTTGGAACCCGTTCCCCCTCGTCCCATCACTCTCTGCCCTTGTCACAAATCCCTCTCCAGCTTTCCTGGAGCCCCTTCACGCACTGGAAGGTGCTCTAAGGTCTCTTCGGAGCCTTCTCCTCTCCAGGCTGAACACCCCCAACTCTCTCAGCCTGTCCCCAGAGCAGAGCTGCTCCAGCCCTCGCAGCATCTCCATGGCCTCCTCTGGACTTGCTCCAACAGCTCTTCTGATGTTGGGGACCCCAGAACTGGCCCCAGCACTGCAGGGGGGAGTCTTACGAATCAGAACCATAGAATCATGAGGGTGGAGTAGAGGGGGAAAATGTAGAGGGGCCGTGTTACCCTACGTGATGTTTCCCTCTATCATTCCTCTGACTTTCACGTGCTGCTCCTCATTGCAAAGGTGGTGCTCTGCGACAAGCGGCATCAAAAGCCATGCCAAATTCTCCGGTTCCCGCACAGCTGCTGCACAGAGACAGAGGGAGCAGCTGTCAAACCTGGCTGCTCCTGGTCGAGCTGTTCTTCCTTGTCCTCAGAGCAGCCCAAACCCTGGGGAAGTGGTTTAGTGGTGGCTTTTGCAGCGTGCTGGGTTAACGGGTGGACTTGGTGAATGTAAAGGTCTTTTCCAACCTAAACAATTCTGTGATCTGATGATTTCAGGGGCTTGTGCATGAAGAAAAACGAGCAATGATGCAGGGTTTTAACTCTTTAGACCCTCAAGGCTGAAATTTGGAGGCTGTGAATTTTTGCAGGCTGGATCTGACAGTATGAAGTTGTATCAAGCCAGGAACCTCGGGCTGCACTGCTGGAGCTGTGCCGTTTGCCTGTGACGGCTGGGTGGGCAAACACCCTGTCAGGCATTTCCTGACCATTTTCCTCAATTAAAAGCCATGCAGCCAGCTTTTAAAACTCCTCACCTTGGGAGGTGTTTTGCATGGACGTGGCTGTGTGAAACCAGCCCAGCTGGTGCGCTCTGGGCCCAGCCTCTGCCCACTGCTGTATTCCTGGTTTTCCAGGAATAACTTGTGACCTGGTGTTTGCTGATGAAACAATGCAATGATCTTCCTGCTCGGTGTGCACAGCACTACTGACACCACTGAAAAGTTAAAACCAACCCAAAAGCCTTGTAAAATTTGTCACAGATTGGTTCCACCTTCTGTTTTTGAGCTGGATCATCATCAGGCAGCTTTTTAGACTTACACACACGTAGCTCTGCTTGCAAAACCTGCTGTTTGCTTAATTGCCAATTAGAGCCATGATTTCAGCAAATTTTCAGCTTCCTCAGTGCAACAATTACCCGATTCACCTCCGGAAAACCGGATCGGACCTTTGCACGTGTCGCTGCATCTCTGTGCAGCTGCGCCACGAGCCTGCCTGAAATGGAGATGAAAAAAAGCAGCAACATTTTTCCTCTGCTCTAAATGTGTTTTGTTGTTGTTGTTTGCAGAATTCAGTTGTCTTTTTTGTTTTTCTTGTTTTGGGTTGTTTCAGCAGCCAGCCAGCCACCCAAACCCGATGGGGAGAGGGAGCAGCCCCACAGCCTCCCCTACTCCCTGGAGACACCGTATGGCTTTCACTTGGACCTGGACTTCCTGAAGTACGTGGATGACATTGAGAAAGGGAACACCATCAGAAGGGTTCACATCCACCGGAAAGCCAAACAGCCCAAATTCAGCACCCTCCCCCGAAATTTCAGCCTGCCCGAGAATGGCTCCCGTGGATGCACATCTGCTCCCAGCAAGAGCTGGACGGCGACCTGCTCCTTCCCCCCGCGAAAGGCATCCCTGGGGGCAGAGGAGGCCCCCCGGCCCCTCCGTCCCAGCGAGCTGACCCTTCCTGATGAGCCAAGCTACCGGAGAAAAGCCCTTTTGGCGGAGACACGGCGGCAGGCGGAGGTGGGGCAGCTGGAGGAGGAGCTGCGGGGGCGGCCGGACAACGAGCTGCGGGCACGGCCACAGCTGCTGCGAGCCTCCAGCCTGCCCACCACCCTGCCACCTGGCCAGCTCCCACCAGGGCACCCATCAGCGCCCTCGCTCCCCCGGCCATCCCCCCAGCCCTGCCACCACCAGAGCGGCTCTGAAAGCACATTTCACCCTGTGCCACGATCGCCCAGCTCCAATGGTGTTGTGTTAAATATCCCCCAGGAGACAAGCTTGGAGCAAGACGTGTCCTCAGGGCAGAAGGAGCATCCAGGGGGAGGCAGCCCGGGGCTGGTGCAGATGCAGCCCCTGTGGCAAAGTCCACAGCTGCAGGTGGTGATGGAGAGTGGAGGTGAGGAGGGTGATGCTGCCGAGGCTGGCGGTCGCTCTGCCTTGGCCAGGGCTGAACCAGCCTCACTGGGTGCCCTCCAGCTCGCAGAGGAGATCACAACCCCTTCAGAAGGGGAGTTAAGCGTGAGTGAAATTGCTCTGAATGTGCTGAAGAAAGGTGAGGATGGGACTGTCTGGGCTGGAGAGGACAAGGAGAGCTGTGATCCTCAGCCTCAGGACACAGGAGAGCCTGCTGGGGTTGCTGCCCTGAAGCAGCAGGTTGCTGCTCTGGAGGAGCAGCTGAGCAAGAAGAAGGAAGAGCTGGAGCAGATCAAGGCAGTGTTGGAGCAGCAGGATCACGAGATTAAGGAGAAGGAGAAAAGCATTAAGTTACTGGCCAGCTCCAAAGCTCAGCTGGAAGAGAGACTGTGCTGGGAAAACACCACTGAGGCCATGCCGCCATCCAGGCGGGGTGATGGGGCTCTGCAGTGCTCCGATGCTGCGGTGAACACCGACCTCTCGCAGGTAACCGGGGCCAAGCAAGCCCATGATAAAGGCATCAATGTAAATATCCCAGTCTCCACCAAATCCATAGGATGCAGTGTCCGCAGAGCAGACAACGTGCAGGCGCTGGAGCTGGGTGCTCCGAGAGATCAAGGACTGGCAGATGCTGGCACTGGTGTCAGTGGAGAAGGACCAAGACATTTTGGTGAGGCTGATGTTGAGGCTGGCCTTCACGCACCGTGCTTCACCCAACTGAAGATTGAGGAGCACCTCAGCGATGACAACCAAAATCACAGGAATAACTACAACAGCCAGGGTCTCACTGCTCACGCGGTGACTGCAGAAAGCTGTCAGGGAGCAAGAATTGGCTCAAACACAGGAGAAAACGAGACAGGCTTTGGTGAAGATAAACCTCGAGGTGGGCTGGAAGAGGATGGTCCCCCTGACCATGAGGATCTCCCTGCTGTTGACCCCATCGGCCAATATGTAAAAAAAATCCAGGAGCTTTTGCAGGAGCAGTGGCTGTGTTTGGAGCATGGCTACCCCGAGTTGGCGAGTGCCATTAAACAGCCGGCCTCCAAGCTCAGCTCCATCCAGAAGCAATTGGTTAATTCCTTGAACTCGTTGCTGTCTGCCTACTCATCACACGGGCCCGCGGATAAGGAGAACTCGAACACACACCCTCAACAGTTGGGTAAATAATACTGGCATAGGCTTCAGCGTGTCCGGGCCAGCGCTCTGCCCGGTCATTCAAGTGTTGAGCAGGGGTGATGCAGTGGAGCTCGGTGCTATAATTAGTATCAGTTAGCTCAGAAATAGCCCCTCTTAAAAATGTATGAGAAAGGTAAATCTGCACATCATAAGCTATATCCTCTAAAAAAAAAAAAAAAGCAAACAAACCCATGTAGGAGCTGATAAAGCTGTGGCTCAGTTATACACAGGATCAGCTTCCAAAAGCGGCCACACTTGTGGCTATTCCATCAAACAACCATTTTTCTTAACCGGATTGGACAGTTTGCAATATGGGACTCAGATGCTCCTCTGGGGTAAATTTGCATGAAGGTGACCAGAACCAAAACCCACTCAAGCCAACTGAGCAAGTGGGTTGGGGACAGACCTGTCTCCACTCACAGCCCTTAGGCTCAAATCTTTTTAGCTGATGTGAAGATGAGAATCCAAAACCGGAGGCTCCCTGCTCACTGTCGGGGGGCTGGCAAATAGATAAGTGACCTATTACTGACAAACAATACACAGTGAGGCTGTTCAGACTCTGATGGGAAGGCTCACCTGTATAGCAGATTTATGTAGGAGATTTCCAATACATGAATACATTTCCAAAAAAATGAAAGAAAACATTATTACAAAAGTAAAACCTACTTATATTCTTAGGACACCTATGTAATAATTCCCAGTCACTTCCTTTATATCCCCAGTCCCTCGGGGCTGTTTGTTTGAGACCTGTATTTTAAAGGTGGCAGGGCAGGCTCAGGTTGAGGCCAGGTGTATCCATAGCTTTGCAAGGCATAAAAAGAATCCCGTAAGATGAAGTAAGATGCTTACATTTATGATTTGTAGTTTGTTGCTAGAGGTTGGGAATAATTATTGATAATTATGGCACATCTGCTTAATTAATCTGTTATTTTGTATTTTGCTAGAAATCTCTCCAACCACAAGTCTTAAATCTATCATGAAAAAGAAAGGTTGTGGTTTCCATGCAGGAGGCAATGGGACCAAAAAGAATCTGCAGTTTGTTGGGGTAAATGGTGGGTAAGCATCCATTCAGGAGATAAAACTGCCTTTTAACATGTGATGTCCTCTGTATCGCTGAAGAAGTCATTCTTTTTATTCCCTCTTTTCCCCACCAAACCTCTTGATTAAAAGGCAATTTGCAATGGAGCCTCTTCCCTCCCTTCTTTAATCCAGCACTGGTAACCTGTAAGTAACCCTGTAGAAAAGATGTTGGTGTGTTCAGCGCAGCGAGGGACACCCTGGGGACTGACACTCTGCACCCAGCTTTTGGGGCTCTGTCCAAAACCCAGCTGGGTCCGTGGGAAGATTCCTACTAACCTTGGTGGGTTTTGGAGGGCAGCATGGCCTGGGCGGGCACGCTGCCGCTAACCAGCCTCCACGCTCCCGTGATGGCCAACAAAAGCTGGTTCAGGGACTGAGAAGGGACTATTTCAGTCAATAAGGAATTAGCTCGGGATGAAGGAGACCCATATTTTAGGTTGTTCTCCAACACCCAGTTCCCTGTGTATCCAACAGCTGATGCTCTTTGGCCTTTGAGCTAAGTAAGTACAATGGGTGCTGTAGATGCATCTCTTAAGAACAGCACTGGTACTTCTAGCGAGGAGTACGTGTGCTGGCATGAAGAGGGCAGGACACCTCTCACTGTCCCTTCGCTGGGCAAACAGCTGTGTGTGCAAGTCTGGATGCTGGTTTCTGCTGAGATCCGCTTCTCTGACTTCGCAGCTCTCTGACTACTGCTGTTGGGTTCATCAGGTGTGACTTACTCTTGTTGTGTAGAGCTTCTTCTACCAACAGTTGCTGAAATGGGGACAACTTGTAGCGAGGAGAGGAATCTTGACTAGTTTGAGAAAAGTTTTGGGATCCCTCATAGTGCAATATTCTTTTGTGGAAGATGTTATTGTTATTAATACTTTTGGACAACCAGAAGAGAGGTCTTTCTAGATGAGCTGCTCGAATGGTGGAATGGTCCATGCTGGAGCTGTAAACCTAGTTTTTGTCTAGTGGTCCCCAAGGTTGTCAGCATGCTGCCTGTCCCACCTTGCCATGAGGGCTGTGTTTCCTGTGGCTCCCTGGCAGTGTGCTGGCAGTGAGGTGGCACGCAGCCCTTGCCTGACCGTGCTGGGGCTTGTGCCATGGACATCCTTCCATACCAACCGAGTAGTCCCTGAAGTAACCTTGCCTGCTGCTAATTAACTGCTTCCATCATGCTCCTGCTGGCTAAAGAAGCTAAAAAAAAAAAAGACTAACCCCAAGTTTGGCTGTGGCTCTAACCTTCTAACTTGTGCATCACTCCGGGCTTCATCCAAGGCCCATTGGAGTCAGTAGGTGTCTTCAATGAGTCTTGGTCAGGCCCTGCGGTTGTGGATGCGGAAGGAGTAAGTAACATGTGATGTCCTCAAATAGCTACGAAACGACTTCAAGTGAAGACACAAGCTGTGAAGACAGCCCGTCGGAGGGGGATGCAGAGAGCGAGATCGAGAGAAGAGCTGATGATTTGGAGCACACACAGGCAAAAGCTGGAGGTGAAAGGGAGGGGGCTTCATCGGGGACCTCCTCACAGGAGATATGTGAAGAGAATGACCCACAGGAGCCGTCGGCAGAAGCAGCGACTTGCACTCAGCACAAGGCTGACAGGTAACAAAAAAATCCCAGACAGCAGTTGGTGCTTCGGCTGCTCGGTGGAAGGGTGGCTGCTGACCTCTGTAGACGTGGGAAAAGGCTCTGAAGAGCTAAATATTTTTTTGAGTTACTACAGAATCTAATGGGGATTGATTCAGGTGCTACACTTGACTGTGGGAAGGGTGAAGTGGGTCATATTTGGTGAGAGTTAGCTCATTTCTCCCAGCTCAAGTAATGCTTCTAAGGAAGTTCTCTGCAGATTCAGGAATAAGGTTTGGTTGTTTTTCCTGCTTACAGGATTCTTGTAAAAGATGAAGTTGATCACACAGATCTGGGATTCTGGACTTAAACACTTCTTTAAATGCTTAACTTTGTACCTAAAATCTGCATCAAGTCACTGGGACAACTTGTGTCCATGAAGTTAAGCCCTTCAATAAGTGTTTAATTCTGACCTAAACTGCACGTTCTCCTTCGATGCCTCCTGCAAGCTCTGTCCGTGATGGATTTACAGAAGTATTTTCCCTCTAGATGCAAGCCCTCTGAAGATTTCCTTGCCGACTGCCAGCTACTCAGCAAGCACCTCTCAGAACTCAGGACCACAAGCGACAAGCATCTGGTACAGATATTTTTCAATCCCATTTCAGAGGCGGTTCCCACTCTCTGTTACGGTTAATGGGTAAGATGATCCCGAGGGCGCGTTGCAGGCTGTGCCCTACCATGCCATGGACAGCTTTGTGAGGAGAGGGGGACGAGGTGACCTCAGTCAGTTTTAGAATAGCCAGAAAGAAAGGAAAAGGGAGGGGAAAAAAAAAAAAAGATGAAGGCTTTCTCTGCTTACTCATTCAAGCTACCACAGGAAATTCCTTTCCCCCTTAAGTTAGAGCAGCAATTCCAAAACCACAAGCTGAATACCAGTGGGGGGATGCTGGAGCACAGGACGCAGTGGTGCAGGATGAGGAGCTGGGGCAGTGAGTGGTTGGCAAGGTGACCACCCCAGGAGTGACGGTGAGATGTTGGTGTTGTCAGCGGCAGGTCCTGAGCACTGTCTGCCAGGAGTGGTTCCGGGTGTCCAGCCGCAAGTCTTCCAGCCCGGAGGTGGTGGCAGCGTATCTCCAGGCACTGGAGGCCATCGAGCCTCAGCTCCTGGCCATGGTGGTGAACCTGGCTGACAGGAATGGCAACACGGCTCTTCACTACAGCGTTTCCCACTCCAACTTCCCCATTGCAAAGCTGCTGCTAGACACAGGTAGGAGCAGCCACTCTGCTCAGCTATGGCTTTTGTCAGGGATGGGTGGGGGAGTTACTTTATATTGCTCTTGCCAATGGGGCATGGTCCCACAGGGGTGACCACAGTCTGCAGAGCCAGGTAATGGAGGATCTATCAATAGTCCCAGACATGGGAAACAGTGAAGTCCAGGGTCCTCCCAGGGAGTTCAGTCAGGAGTAAAAGGAGATGGGACAGAAGTAGGGCTGGGGACTAACTACAGCGAACATGCAAGGGAGCCATCCAGTAGACAAGCATGGGGCCAAGGTCTATCCAGGAGACAAAGGTGGAGCCAATGTCCATCCAAGATGTAATCATGGGGCCAAGGTCCACCCAGGACATATGGCTGATCTGAAGACCAGCATCCTCCCCATGTCTCAGCCCTGGGCCCATGGGTGTAGGTCCCAACTGAGGCTCCTCAGGGACCTTGAGGCTTATTAGGGCCCTCAGGGTCCTTACACATCTCGAGGACTTTGCAATCTGACTTTGGGGGTGACTCAGGGTCCCTGTGTCCAAGAAGTGTCTGTCATAGCCTCAGTCCAGGTGGGATGGGGTGGCTCACCCAGCTTCTTTTAGCAGCAAATGCCACATCATGTCTTGGAGCAGAAGGATCAGAGTCCTGAGAACATAACAAACCCCCCACTGCTGCAGAAAAACTCCATGTTAAACTATTGAGCTTTCAGCTCATGTTGCAAAGAAAGAAAAAAAAAATCTCAGCTGAGCTTCTATTGGGAAAAACGCACATGTGCTCCAAAAGAATAAAGGCACTTTGGCCTTTTCTCATGGGCCAGACAATCTGTTAAATGTTTGGGAAATGGCAGATTATCATACACATCTATAACCCGATTGTTGCCGGGAGCCGCAGCGGTTTGTCCCCTCCTGCTGCTGAGAACCCAGGGCAGCTGGGTCCCTGGGGCAGGGCTGGACCTGAGCCCTGCCCTGTTAGACATGGCTTGTTCCTCATGGTGGGGCTGGAAATAGGCTCTTTGGGGTGAAAAATGAGTGAAACGGGGCGAGGACGGGTTTATGCTGCCTGTTGGGTGACGGTCATCTTTCTGCTGCTCCCTTGCTGCAGAAGACACAGGAAACAGCCCACAGCTCCACAGCTGGCCTGGGCCCAGGGCATTAATTAGTCCTCTCCTGTTGTCCCCTCCTGGTTTTTTTTTTGGTTATGGTCTTCACTGTTAATTGAGTTGACCTCAGCAATTGCAATTAACTGTAGCAACTGTAGCAATGCTTTAATGCTGTGCTCAGAAGGCAACAGATATTTAACACAGCTAAAGATCAGTCCTGTATAATTATGGAAACTCCTGTTTCTGGGATTATCAGATGCCACACATTTGATAAGTCCCTCTTTGCTTCCCTTTTCCTTCATCTGCTTCATCGTGGGGCTGAACCCTCCATCTCCCACCAGGTGTGTGCCACCTGGACCTGCAGAACCGCGCCGGCTACACGGCGGTGATGCTCACCCCGCTGGCGGCTGCTGAGACAGACGAGGACATGGAGGTGGTGATGAAGCTGCTGAAGGAGGGGGACGTCAACCTGCGAGCTGCCCAGGTGCGTCCCCATAGTGTGGATGTTTCTTTGCAGAGCTGGCGTGGCCCCAGGTGGGATCATGGCATCTGCAAAGTGGCTCCTGCCGAGCTGAGAGCCTCCTATGCGTGACCGTCACTGTGTGGTGATTGTTGAGGCTGTAGCTGAGCAAAAGCAGTGACAGTATACATTTTTATTATAGATAGGCAATGAAATTACTACTACTAGTACTACTACTATTATTATTATTATTACTATTATTATTATCATATAACATCCTGAATGAGCAGGACTATTGCAGGGGGGCCAGACGGCCCTGATGCTCGGGGTCAGCCACGAGCGGGATGACATGGTGCGAGCCCTCCTCTCCTGCCAGGCCGATGTCAACCTGCAGGACGAGGAGGGGACGACAGCCCTGATGGTGGCCTGCCAGCAGGGCAACACCAACATCGTCCGGCTCCTCCTGGCCCAGCCCGGCTGCCAGGTCACGCTGATGGACAAGGTGAGGCTCCGGCACCGCGCTTACTCCCAAACACAACCTCATGTCCACCAGGTAGGGAAGGCTCATGCGGGATCATGCTTTACAGGCAGCAATCCCTGAGTGGTGGGTTTTAAGTGAGGAAGTACAATTTTGGTCCACTTTCTAATCAGGATCACTTTTAGGAGAGTGACCCTGGTTTTGGTGCTTGTTGCACAGCGGATGGGGTGGCTGTGGCAGCATCCTGCATCCCAGCTGTAGCCTGAGCAGGAGCACCGGGGGGGAGGAGCCCAACCCAGTGTAAACTTAAAGATGAAATCCTAGACAGGTGGAATCAGCAGAGCTTCAGCTCCAAGAAAGTAGCAGCAATTAACTCTCCCCTGGGAATGGATGGCTCTCTGGGAGATGGGTAGGATGGGGCTGGGCTGGGAGCAGCACGGCTGGTGGAAATCTCCTGTGCGGGCTCACAGTGACGGGCCACATGGCTGCCTTTATAGTTCCACACCTATCTTCTAATTAAACTACAATTTCATCTAAGACGTGGGACAGCACCAGGACCAGGAGAAGGCACAGGATGCCTTCTGTGCAGTTGAAGTTAAGCCCCAGAACACCCTGGGAGGTTTGCAGGATGGTGACTCAGTTTAAATGAGGGAGGAATTGCCAGGAAGGAGGTTTTGGGGGCAAACAGCTGGGTGTGAAGCTGCCCTGGCCAACCACTCACTGGAGAGCTGAGAAAGACTCATCAGGGGGTTGCAAACAGCCTCTCGGAGCAGTGATGGGGCCAGGAGGCGGAGGTGGCTGAGGGTGGAGCTGGAGGTTCGGGGGTGGCCGGGTGAGATGCAGGGATTCAGGTGGCAACGTCTCCGTGTCCTCCCTCCCCGCAGGGCGGTAACTCGGCCCTGTCGCTGGCCCGCGGGGACATCGCAGCGCTCCTGCGAGCTCACGCTGAGCAGAGCCCGTCCCTCTCTGCCTGACCCAGTGGGGAGAAGACACCGGGACCAGGAGCGGGGAACCAACGGCTCCTCCTTGAGACGGCCCCGCTGCCTCCTGTGGCCAATCTCGCAGGCTGTCGTATGTCCAGGGGCTGAGCCCTGTCAGTTATCAGCACACATTCCCCGTGTCTAATCCCCTTATTAAGCCTGCTTACACCTCCCTAACCCACGCACATTGCCACAGATGACACCAAGCCCTCCTCTACGCTTCTCCTGGTATAAACTTGGCAGGTGAGCGACCGAAACGAAGGAGAAAAGCACATTAGAAAAGCAATACTCAGTCTTTTGTAACCTTAGATTATGGTTGTCCTTTTAATCAACTACTTAACTGTATCTCATTTCACTTGTAAGTTTGTGTCCTAATATTTATTGTTAGCTCTCCCGTACGCAGCGGCAGGCAGTGATTATTCAGTATATGTAACAACAAACACAAGCTGGGTGGATTATGTAAAGTATAAAATCCTATTTATGTTTGCTTCTGTGGGTCTGATGTAAGAATTAAAAATTAATGCTCTAGGAAAATATTTGAGCATAGCAGACCCAAACACACAGACATTGTTTTGCCTCTATTCGGAATTACCATATGGCTCTTATTTTTACTAATTAAGTTTGAGCTAACGGGGAAGTGTGGTCCATTGCCACGCGCCGTGCGTCCGCATGTTCGATGCTCGGGCACACCAGGGTGGATCCTGAGAGGATCGCAAGAGATTCCCATTCCAGGACACATTAATGTTGTCCAAGAGTTCCGTGGAGCAGCTGTGCTGACAGAAACTTCTTTGGGCAAGCATCTGCTCTTGGCTTTTCCTCGTGCTCAACTTCCAGGCGCCCAAACTACTCCCACATCAAGCTGTGCCGTGATTTGGCTGCCAGAGCCAGCCCATGCCAGGGCCTCCACTGCCATGGAGCACCCACGGGGTTAGTCCAGCATCATCTCCAATCACCCAAAGGATAGTTTGGGTTTGGTTTGGTTTTTTCTTAAATCCCTCTGCTGCTGGAAAAGAGAGGGAGGGCTCAAGCCCCATCTCCACACTATCATGCAGTCCCTGTGTACTAGGAAATGCCACTTCAGGAGGCTGTGCTGAATCAGGACCCAGTGGATGCCCTCGATAGGCTTTGGTGGGCCTGGGTGCCATCACTAAAGGCAAAGCTCCCTGGTCAGCCCAGTGCTGTTCTTTGTTACTAAGCAGAAGTTGATCCTGGACTACTTTGGTTGGGTGTAAGTCACGTCACATGGTGATGAAGAAGGGCAATTTAGATTAGATGTGAGGGAGAAATTGTTTGGTGTGAGGGTGGTGAGAGCCTGGCCCAGGGTGCCCAGAGAAGCTGTGGCTGCCCCTGCCTGGCAGTGTTGAAGGCCAGGTTGGCTGGGGCTTGGAGCACCCTGGTGTGGTGGGAGGTGTCCCTGCCCATGGCGGGGGGGGCACTGGGTGAGCTTTGAGGTTCCTTCCAACCCAAACCAGCCCAGGATTCTATGACTCTATGAAGTCCCTCTTGAGCTGCCTTACCCCTTCCCTTGTACTGCAAAGCCCTTGCTGAGAGCTCCTCTCCTCACACAGGGAGCACTTTCTGCCATGCAGGGAGGGGACAGCCCCTGCCAGCTGTTTTCCACTGGAATCTGTCACCTGCTCTGCTTTCTTTCCTTTCCTCACCTTTCCAGTCAGAAGCATTCACTGTCTCAAATGTCTTATCTGCCTTTTTTTAACTCAAAATGCAGTTACCTCCTTTATGTATAAATAAACTCGAATTAAACCGTTACCTCCTTGGCTCCCGTGCCCGTCCCCATCGCTGCGCTGCTCTCCTGGCACAGGGGTGCTCTGACGGACAGACAGACCCCTAAAATCCACAGGGCAGGGACAGACAGCCCGTGCTGACTGCACATCCATGTGTGTCATTAAACCAGTCATTTCTGAGATGTTTCTTCAGACGGACCCCATCCTGAGAGCTCAGAGCCACAGAGAGCCCAAGATCCAGCCTTAATTCATCTATTTTGATACCACAGCAGAGATCAAACTAAATATAGACAAGGAAAACTGCATTGCCAGTGCAAGCTCTGTGCAATATAAATGGAGCCAATTAAGTCACAGCAAGGAAAGGAATTAATCTAATGATCTTTACGGGCTCACCATCTAGGAGCTGGTTAGCTATGGAGGGAAAGAATGACGAGACTCGGCTGAACGTGATTTTTCCACTCTCCTTATGGCCATTTCTAGTGTGTTCCTTTCTTTTGCTGCAAGGAGGGGAGCAGGGACACTGATGGCCTGATCCAAAGCACCTCCATGGTCATGGGGAACCACGTCTCTGCATAGCTCTCAGCGTCCATGCTGGGACTGAAAATGGGATGACTTTCAATGATTCTTGTTTTTATTTTTTCACCCTGTAATTTACCGAGGACCTTCAGAGAAAGCCCTCTGCCCCCAGAGGTTGTCCCCTGACCCACAGGCACCTGAGCCCATCAGATGTTCCTGGAGATGCCGGGATGGCCTGAGCACGGTGCTGGACATCGAGTGCTTTGGTGGCAGAATGGGGATGAGGAGGCAGGATGGCAGTGCCACTGGGGAGATGCCAGAAGAACAACAGCCAACTTCACCCCAGGTCCACCCTGGTGAGAAGGGGACCCTGGATGCCTGGAAACATTCCAGGTCAGGTTGGATGGGGCTCTGAGCAACCTGATTGGTTTGAAGATGTCCCTGCTCACTGCAGGAGGTTGGACTGGATGTGACCTCTAAAGGTCCCTCCCAACCCATTTTCTGATTCTATGCCCCATGTCTGGAGACTTCATCCCGGGCCTGCAGGCTCCAGCTCCACTGCAAATGCTGATTTTTGAAGCAACCATAAGAACAAACACACAGTGACTGTGCGGGGGCCGTGCTGGGGCACAGACCCCCGAGAGAGCAGAGCCCCCAGACCCCTGGGGCTGTGTCCATCCTGGCCAGGCCCCAGCTGTGCCCTGACCAACCCCACTGGTGCCGGGCCTGGCCAAACCCCTGGCCCCAGCCAGCCATCTCCTGTGCCTGGTTCAGTGTCCGTGCCCACGCCAGGGACAACACACAAAAGAAACAGCCGGCAGCTTCCCCCTCCCTGCCAAACCCCAGCTGAGCCCCAATTGTTCCTCCCACCGCTCGTGAGCTGCCAAGGCGCGGGAGCGACGCCTCCCTGGGGGCACCAGGGTGGGAAGGCAACATCCCGAAATCTGGGGAGGGGGACAGGCAGGAGATGTGGAGCAGGGGGGCCCCCCGCGGCCGCCCCCGCCGCCAGCCTGACCTCAGCCGCAAGCTATGCGAGGAATGAGCGCGCCACGGGCCCCGTGACCCCGGGCGGCGCCGACAAAAGGGGCCTTGTGCTCCATGGCTGCTGTGGCAGGAACATCCCAGGCTCACATGAGGGCCTGTGGGATCCAGCTGGGAAAAAGAGCGGCAAAGCGGGCTCTGTCCCTGCTGCAGGGGTGCAGGTGGCTCCTCGGCAGTGGCCTGGGGCCAGATAAAGCAGCAAAGGGGATGAACTAATTGCAGTAATTTGCTGACGTTGTCCGGGCTGCTGTAAATGTTGCAGACAGCTCTTGTAAAGGTTTACTCATGTCTCACACTGTAAATACCCGGTGTCCTCAGCCCATGGCATGGGGAGGACTCTGATCCCTCTTGTGGTGCAGGAGCAGGGCTGGGAGCATGGTGGGGACGTGGGCATGGGGAGAACAGGGTGAGGAACGGCCATTGGCCTCTGAATCAGAGCTGTGGCCGCATGCAGAGCCAGGGAGTGAGCAGATCCCCCTCGAGCCCGAGGTGCACAGAGCCCTGTGCAGCTGCTGAACACCACCCCCATGGCTCCCTGCCTCACCGGGCAGCAGGGACCACCCTGGCTCAGCACCTTGGGCATCTGCGGCAGCTCCTACCCACGGCCACCCCAGGTGGGTGACAGCTGGGTGCTGGGGTGAGCCCTGTGAAGCTTCTCGCTGGGGGAGAGACCAAACCAATGGCCAGGCCAGCAGCTTTCTTGGGTCCGAGCTGAAACACAGGGCCCGAAGCACAATAAATTCTGCTTCCTCTTTCCCAGTCTTGCCCAGATGGGCGGCAGAGAAAATCAACACAGTTTATCACCCAGAAACTGCCCCATCAGCAGCTTGGATGGTGTCAGCTCAGTGACCAATGTTCTCGAGGAGACGAAGGCAGATTTATCTGCTGCAGGGAAGGAATCTCCACAGGGGTGGTGTGTGGGGCACATCGACAGCAGCTCCGCTTTGGGGTCTGTGGGGCCAAGCTGGTCCCCAGCCCCATCCCATCCCCACGGCTCGGCTTTCCCAGGGCTGGAGGGTGGTGTCGTGGGGGCAGATGGGCTGCAATTCAATTCCCTAGAAACTTCTCATGGTACTTGTGTGCCCTGAGCAGCACCTGCCTGTTTGCAGGGGGAAAAGCCAGCTCAGAGGAGGGGGGGGTTTGGCTTTCCCTATTGGAGCTGAGAGGATGGAGCATCCTTGGAACATCCCTTGGGGCAGCCCCTCCGACAGGGCCGGGGCTGAAGGCAGCAGAAATACAATATTTTGTCAATTGCTCCATCTAGTGCCATTTCAGCAGAAAAAGCTGCAGGAGCCCAACAGGGAGCTGGTGCAGCCACTGTTCCCCAGCCAGTGGCTGCAGCTCTTTGGTGAGGATGCACCAAGTCCCTGCCCTGGTGACATCCAACAGCTCATAGGCTGCTGGGCGGTGAAAAGAAGGGTAACAAAAGTACCAGGTGATTTCTTAATAGTCAAAAATGTTCATAGGGAATTTTCAAGGGCAGGTATGATGATCCTTCGAGGTCCCTTCCAACCCTAGAATTCTGTGATTCTGTGTGTGATTCTGTAAGGGTTTATAGTCCCATCTTGAGGAAGATGAGAGAAATATGATAAACAAAGCCAAGGCTCTTGGCCCTGTGTCTTCAGGGCAAGAGTGGGTTTCAACACTCTGGCAGGGAGGGCTCCAGTCACAGAGGAGATGAGGACCAGCTGCTGAAATGCCACCAAGACTCAGGCACCACCCAAAGGCCCAGCACCGCGTACCCCAGCGCAGGGGATGTCTGGTGCAGAGTGGGGTTAAACAACACGGCAGCAGCAACAGCTCACGCTTCACCCTGCACAGGGCAACACCAACAGGCAGCAGCCGTCCCCAGCTGCAGTGTTATGAAATGTTTGCCCACATAATAACAGTAATTTGTCCTGTTTTTGCTGCTTCCCCCAACGCAGCAAGTTAAGAGGCTTGGTGAGCATCAGGAGTCGCGCTCCAATTCCTGCTTCTCTGCCAGGGGCAGTAAAACACCCAACCAAGAACTAAACCTGTCTGTGATGGGCACGATCCCACACACCCTTGTCACTGGCTAAAATCACCTTCCAGCGAGCAGCCAGCGACCCCAGGCCAGCACCTCCCCAGGCAGAGGTCCTGCAGAGAAACCGGGGCAAGGGGTCACCTCTATGGGGGCCCCTCCAAGCCCAAACACAGCGTGGAGCAAACAACGTCCCCGTTGAGGAGTGATTTTTGGCACAGCCACACTGCAGAACACCACGTCCAGCACACAAACCCTCCCCATCCCACAAAGCGAGTGCTAACGAAGGTGTTTGCTGCTGGGGGACACACAGACCCTGCCATGGGCCGTGCCAGGAAGCAGCGGGCACACATGGCTGTCCAGGGGGGTCCCCATGTGTGGTGTTCCCGTCCTCCCCCAGCCAGATTTGTGCTGAGTTTACATTTTAGGAGCACAGCTACACACAAGCATCCAGAGCATCCTTCTTCCTCAAATGGAAACAAGTCTGTAAAAAAGCCCCCCAGCAGAGAGGGGAGGGAGGGAAGGACAGCGCGTTGCTTCTAGGGGGATTTATTTGCAGCTCCTTTGCTGTAGCAAAAAAGCTCCTGGAGTGCCAGGAGAAACCCATCTTCTACACTTACCTTTACTCTCAGCAGAGGGCCCATCACACCTGCCCAGCAAAGCGCTAAAAAAGGAGAAAAAAAGAGGAAAAAAAAGCCAAGAAAGGGCTTTATGAGACAGAAGAGACCATTCCCATTCAAAAGGCAGACGAGTAACCCTCCTGAAAAATAATTTTCTCCAGGAAAAATGAGACCTTTGAGGACCTGTTCTCTTTTGGTTCACCTCCTCCTTGTGGCAGCTCGCTGGTGAGTTTGGAGAAGAGGCTGCAGCACCATTTCTGGAGAGAAAACCCCTTTCCTTGGGCATGATGGGAAGGGAAAGCTGCACCCAGCAGGTTTGTGTCCTGCCTGGGGCATCCGGGCTGGGAAGAACAGCAGGACAATCCCAGCAGGACAAGCCCATGTCAACACGGTTTTAATTGGAACAGTTCTCTTGATTGGGATGTGATTTTTAATTTTAACCGAGCAGGGGCTGCGCGATCAGGAACAGAGAGTTTTTTCAGGAATAAACTCTGCTTCAACCCCACCACACTCGCCAAAGCAGCAGAGACCTCAGAGCCCACCTGGACAAGGCTGGAGGCAAAGTCAAGGTGGTCGATCCTCCTTCCCCTTCCATCTGGGAGGCTGCAAACACGGGTCTCTGACTTGTTGCCATCCCGAAGGGTCTGGCTGTCACAGGACTGTGCATGTTCCAAAACGGCCACTGCTGCTGAAAGGAAGAACAATGGGAATGTAAATACAGCGAAATCATGGGTGTAGAGGTGTCAAACCATGGAGAAAGATGACAATGAAATTGTATATCCGTGCTCAGCACAACTGTAAAAACTGATGTTTTATACCTGTGTAACATTAAATTAATTCATTCCAGTTCTTTCAGATGAAGGAACATTAACTGCTCCACCTCGGCATGGTCATCTTGCCCCAACAGGCACGAGGTGTGTCACACTCCCAGGGGGGTCATCACCATGGGATTAGTAAGTCAGGGGCATTACAGTGATTCCTTATGCAGCAGCATAACGTGATGGAGCCGCCTCACCCCTCCAGGTTGACCAGGGTCACCCTCCCCACCATGGCTCACATCACTGCCCAAGCACCGACCGTCTTCAGCTGCACCCGGTGGGTGCTTCTGAAGCTCAGTGCTTGGCAGTGGGGATCATGACTGGACAGACCTTGCTCCCTGGGAAGCTCATGTGGTGGGGAGGACACAAGAACTTACAGCATCTCGATCCCAGCCTTTGGAAGGAGTCTGAACATCAGCGTAGCGTGCCCTTTTCTTTGCAGAGTTAGCCAAGAAATGCAAACAGCCCTAAGATGGCTCCTGGAGATGTCATGGACGTCCTTGGTGGTGTCACTGCCAACTGCAGGTTATTCCCTCTCTCTCTCCTGGTGAGGAGGCTGATGGAGGCAGTGCGAACAGCACATGGCCCTTCTAAAAGAAACGGCTCTGACAGCTGAGTCCTCAAACCACAGCAGCAGAACCCTTCCCACCCGTAGTTATGAGTTGCACCTCTGAAGGGTTGCGAAATGCCTGTGGTATAGATGCTCCTCCCACAAGCATCCTTCGTGTTGAGCTTGATTCCTCCTGGCACAACAATGATCAACTGGCACCTTTGCCTTCATCCCCTGGTTTTGCTGCCTGGGCACCAGATCCGTGGTTTCTCAGCTGAGCTGGTTTTGTTATCATTCCCCTGATTAAAAACGACTTACTGGGCTAGAGCCACCTTGATGGCTCCCTGTGACCTTGGGAGCAATCCTGCTACCTGGACAGAGCCTTGGCTGGGTGTCACCACAGTTGGTCATCACCACGGCCTTCCATCGCTCCTACAGCGACTGCTGCTCCTGCTCCCTGAGAAGGGCAATCACATGCACTACTTGGACTAGCACAGACAGACATCTCATGCAATAGATTTTAACAGTGACTTACAAAATAATACTAGTTAAAAAAGCACAACTACTTATGTAATCTAGCTTTATTTAGAATCTCTGAAGTCACAAAATATCTCATTTTACTGATATACGTAAACATACAATCAGGAGGTATAATAGCTTTTTCCCTTGCACAGAAATAAAGTTTTAAACAAACCAGAACACCTCAACCCAGACAAGCGTAATGCAGATTTAATTATCTAACTTGGTCCTGTACATACAGCACACGCTTCTCCGCATGGTCACTGGTTTATCAATTAGTTGCAATATCATTTTTGGCAGTAATATATTCAACACACGAAGTGCAAATTACAAGAAGCAGAAAATGTTCTCTGTCATTCTGAGCAATGAGAAGTGCAAAATATCTCAGCCCATAAATTCTGTTCTCTATGTATATGAACAGTATGTGCATAATAGGCTAATGAGTAGCCGTGTAAAACTTCATAGGTTAAATGTGGCAACATCTTAAAATAGGAATGCAACCATTAGAAACACACAATCAGAGGAATCATGAGATAAATTCCCTACTCTATTTCCGAGGGTCCCTCTTCACATCTCACCTACCTGCCTTTGCCTCCCGTGTACCTTGGATACTTCTGCAACCAAAGGCAGTTTGTTAAAACGTCTCCAGTTCGCTACATCTGGACGTGTTTCTGTGTGTCTACAATCACCAACGCCTCACTTGGCAATCAAACAGCACAGTGGGAATCCATTGCACAGGATGGCTCTTCCAGGCACTACCGACCAAACACCCGCTCGTGGCCCCAACAGCCTAAATGCACTTTGTGATCACCAACAGTTAAAGAAGATTCTCAATGCAATAAGGGAAACCATTCCAGCTGACCTTGCTTGCTTCAGCGTAGTTCATCTCGCTTCAGTACCTGTTTCTGTGTAAAATGGGGGAACACCCCCTCTAGCTGAAACACCCTGACCAACAGGACCTTTACACACACCCTGCGCTACTCAGTTGTTACACTACAGATTTGGAATCTGATTTCCATTTAATTCTGGGCATTGTTCACCTAAAATGAGCAGCCAATTTTGACTCCTCCACCCCTTCATTTCTCCCGACCACATCATCATTATTATAAATGACACCAAATAGCCCAAACCAGACCAGGCTGCCTCCTCTGAACACTGCTGTTCCTCTGGACAGAAAGATCCAACCACAATGTTCATCTGCCTGCCAAATTCATTTGCTAAATCACTTAAGGCTACGGTCACATAATCACTGCAGGAACGGCTGCGACACGTAACGAAGTTGCTAACTTTTGGTTGAACACCCCTGCATCCCAGCTCCACCACGCAGAGCGGGACAGGCCTTGGGAAGGCTCCCTGTGGGCTTCAGCATGCTCTTGCCTGGCTTAGCTTGAACCCAGAAAGCAGTTGGCTGCTTCAAGTGAGCCATCCAGCTGGGTGGAGGGTGCTGAGGAACCCCCTTCTGCATGCTCTGTCCTGGGGAGGACGGGCACAGCAGCCGGTCCCGGGAGGACATCACCTTAAACTGCCACCGGAGCCTTCTGCAGCCATCATCTCACCACTGCCTGAGGTTATTTGCTATTACCCAAAACTGACCTCCAGCAGCCCCCAGGGACAAGCATCCTCTGAACTCTGGGAAAGCCTCTCCCTGCACTACCTGATCCTGGGGAGAACCCTTGGAAAATGTAAAATGGTTTCCTGGTTTGGCTTGGCTTCATCTGTCCTTAAAGACAACGTGCAGAGGGACTGCTCGCCGTCGTTACTAGAATTACAGGTTCCCATTGCCAAAGCAAACTTTTGTCTTCATTAAAGTTTCAGGATGAACAATTATGCTGCAACTTGGCACAACAACAACTGCCTTTGTATGCAACATGCCTGGCGCACACCAGCACGTTTCTTCTTCTTTAAAAATATAACTGGAGTAGAACGCGATGGGTTGCTCTTGTTCATGCTGCCTAAATATCTGAAAAGGCTCAAACATTTTAAAAGCCTAAAAAAAAAAATAAATTTCCCTCTCCCCTAGTTTATTTTCCATGCTAAAGGCTGCAAATTGACACATCACAGTAATTACCTCTGACTAACTTCCATAGACCTACCCAAAGAGATAAACATGAGAAGTTCACATTTGACTATCAGACTTACTGCGCTGAGCACAAATAATTTCCCAGAGGAGAATTTGATATTTCATCATTTGGAACAGTGGTAATTTAATTACATTGCTAATGTTTTCTGGCATACTTGAAAGGACAATTAGCATAAGTAAATCATGAGTGAGATGACAAGTCACTCGGCATTTATTTCTGCTCATCAGATGAGATTAGTCTCTTTTGTGTGCGAACCGACTCCAGGTTCAGCAGTTGTAACTGGGGTTCGGACCACTGGGGATAAACCGGTGTATAAATAAAGTAAAACAGAGATTGTTCTTTGAAGTTTCTTAATTAAACTTGTCCGGAGAAACCTCAAAAGCCACCAAAAGTAGGGGAGGGTGGGCAGAAAGGCTGATAAATGCGGGAGGCTAAATGAAGCTGGAGATGCACGGTGCCCTTTCTGGCAATGGGGTGAACACTGATTCATTTTTTGCTTTCCACCCCGCCCAGGGCTGAACAGCTTTATTACAGCTCTACTGATGGCCTAAAGTAATTGTGTTTATCTCCGCAAGCGCAATGGCGTTCACGACAATACCGTGAGTGTTACAGTTCCTTTCTGGCGCTTCAGGATAGCTACAGCTTGCTCATGAGTGACACCTTCCAAAGCTTCCCCATTAACTGCTAAAATCTGATCTCCACGCTTCAGCCGGCCGTCGTCCGCAGCTGCTCCCTGCAAACAGCAACACAAGTCCTTAGCGGCTGGCACCACCCAGCCCTCCCATCTCCCCCCCAGTGCTGATGGATGGCATGAGGAGGGATGCAGCACTGGAAATCCCACCACAGCTGGGTGGGGAACATGGGAAATGGCAGTGCTGAAGGGTCCCCGAGCACTCCAACCATTGCCCAGCCCTGCGAGGTCTGGGGCAGTGCGGGTGGGTGATGTGCCCTGGGGAGAGCAGAGTCAGCTCGACCTGAAATAACTGCAGCAAGACGACTGCTTCTGGCTCTTAGGGTTATGGAGAGACTTGTTAAAGCAGCAGTTAAATGTACTCCACACCCAGTGCTGAGGAACAGGTTAAAATGTGGGGAGAAGAGGGGTGCAGAGCTTATGCCGCCTGGGCCCTGCCCCAAGCCCTGGATGGAGCTGGGCCTGAAGGGCCTGAGAAGCTCCCATAGAGCTTTAGAAATGGTTGTTCTCCTCCAGAGGCCTCAGTGCAGGTCTTTTACCTAAATCCTGCGCCCTGCCCTGCCCAGAGGTCAGTTCATGGTGTCCGTTTCTCCTCCATGGCTCCACCAGTGACTGCAGGGTATTCTAGCTTCGTTCTAGAGTTTCTCAGCTGTGTCCACATCTAGAAACTTGTAAATTTAAGCATCAGTTTGAAGACACAGTGTCTTCCCACGTTAATAACTGAAAATTGTAAAAAGTCTGGATATTTGTGGTTTGAGCCCCGGAATCGCAGAAGCAGAGGGAACACAACTTCTACTCCACCTTCAGATGAAGTTTTCTTAATTCTGTCACCTCCTCTGCCAGAGTGACAGCAAGCAGGCACAGGACAAAAAACTCTGTGTGACTGACTTCAAGGTTACTTTATGTAAAGCATTCCTAATTCCCACCGTTTTTCTTTCCTCCCACTTCTAGATCTCCCTTCACGTGGCCATGCCTGACACACCTTGCTGGCCCATGCTGAGCTCACTGCCAGCATGGGGATGGGTGGGAGAAGGGGCACTTCTCCCTCCCATCACACCAGTGGCCACACTGGGGCAGTTTACCTCAAGGCTCTACTGTATTATGTTTCTTCCTCAGCCTTGGTGGCCAGAGCCACCACTGTACCTGGCTGGGACCCCATGTCCTCCCCTGACACTCAGTGTTGGGGTCAGAGATGGGCTGAGACAGCCGCGCCGTGAGCGGCTCCAGCACATGGGAGTGAGTGCTCAGGGAGAGGCATGAGAAGGAAGCTGGAAGCAAGGGAGAATAACTAAAGCCAGGAGTGATGCATAAGCCAATTCATCACCAAGCCACAAGGTTTTCATCTTCCGATGTGTTTTCTCATTGAGGTGACATCTGAGCCCAGGAGCTCACTGCTGGTTTGGCAGCTGAAGCTCAGCCAGAAAGATACAGCATCTCTGCAACTGCCTCCTCTCCTGTGCAGTGGTAAAAGTGATGCCTCCAGACCTCTTGAAAGGCTTTTTGAGATTTACAGATATAAAACTGCCTTATAAATATTTTAGTGTATTAAAACAAGCTTCCCAAGTACACAGAGCAATCTTGCTGAGATAAAGTATCTTGTTTCAGCCATCAGTAATATGAAATATAAACTGAGAAGCCAGCTGTGAGTTCTGGGTCTACTTACTCACGTCAATGTACTTAGTACATTTTGCTCTCTACTACATAATGTATTCCCCAAGCCAAATCCTAGGTTTATTTTTAAAGATAATACAGAAAAAGGGAGAAAACAAAAAAGATACCTTGGCAAATATAGTCTTGACATAAATGGGCAGGTCTCCATGGGGACTTCCATACCCCCCTACAATACTAAATCCCAGTCCATCAGAGCCTTTCTCCAAAGTAATAATCTTAGGCTGAGGTGCTCTGAAAACACAATAAATATCACTTAGAACAGCAATGTCTGTCTCTGGGGTCTTTATGCAGAAGGAAGCTTACAGAGATATGTATCTGTCGAGTTTTTCATACAGTCACAGACCACCACTCTCACCCTTGTGCTGAAACAAACCCCGGAGCAGCCTGGGCTTCCAATGCTGCTTTGTGTACTTCAGCTCCTTGCTCTGAAAGTACTTGTTTTTAATAAGAGCTCAGCAGGAGCACATCCCTCTGGTGCAGACATGAGGCTCCCCTCATCTCCAGCTGCTGCACACAGGGAAAGGACAGCTTGCTTTCTTACCACCAGAGCTGTCGCCTTTCGTCTGCAGCAGTGGCAGCTGCAACAACTTCCTTACAGCATCATTTTATTTGATTACTTCAGAGGAATGAGTCCAATAGACAGGGTGCAGGCAGGAACCTTGTGTTTATGGTCTCAACTCTTTGGGCTGTCTCTAACCACCTGTATCTGACCTACAGCCCTGCTCCTCGTAACTCCCGAGAGCTGCTCGCTCAGCCTGAGCTCTCCTCAGGGGCTCCCACTGCCTACACTGAGCAAAGGAAGATTTTCGGTGGAATTTAGACCACTTACACGTATAGATCCATCTCAAATTTGAAAAAAATATATTTCTACATATTTAGAAAGAATTATTGTGGACAAAAGCTGTTTGGCATCCTCCACCTGTGTGAAGGTGCAGCCTGTGATGACCAATATCTAGGACAGAACGAATGCATACCCCTACCTCATTTTGCTTCATATTTTCACATTCAAATTTCCTTACTATTTTGATATAAAAAGAGAATACAAATCCTTTTGTGAAGTAAGCAATTCTCCTTTGAGAGCAGCAATAAAAGCAGTATCTCACGCTGTAAGACTAGAGGATGCAGCATGAATAGCTCAACTTTTGTACTAAAAACCCCCCTGAGGTAGGGCAGCAACTTGCATCTCAGCTTCTTAAAATAAATATAATGAATCCTAGAATGAAAATGAAGAACATAATGAAGCTAATGAAGCAAAATGAAGATCAAATGGATTTCAAAATGATAACTGGAATGCCATAAGCTGCCCTAAAAAGCACACGATGGAAAAGGATGTGTGGCCGTGGGAGAGCTGGATCTCTAACTTCCATCACCATACAGAAGTGCTGCAAGTTGAACATTTTTTAATCAAACTTTTTCAAATTGTAGAAACGAAGAAGATTCAAAAGACAAAGAAAGTTCTGGGACGTGTTTTGAAACATTTCTCTCTGATACCAGGGTTTTTAACACCTCTTGCCTTAGTCTGTCAATGACAAGTTATTCCAAATTGCTATGGTCAAAGGCAAGGAAGCCAACAGACAAGGGCAGAATGATCATATCAGCACAACACATCAGAAAAGGAGATATTTTTATGTTTTTAACGTCCAGAACTTCTGACACCAGGTGATGATGGACACAAGTCCATAATCAGCTTGGAGAAGGTCACAGTTACCATTTTAAAGGTGATGGAAAAGTAGAGAGAAAAGCAATGGGAGAGACCTCCTTCCCCAGCCTAGGCTTTGCCCTTGCATGGGGCACAGAAATCCACCTCAGTTATGCAGACTAAGTACAAACTTACTCGGGATCTTCCGAAGGATGCTCAGAAGAAGAGTTAAGGTTGCAGCCAGCAGACATGCTCTCCAGCTGGGTAGCAATGGCACTGATGTTGGTATCAGCCACAACCTAAACAGAAGGATGCAATGAAGTACTATGTGCATTCACTTAATACCGAAGACATCTTGGCTAATTATGTAGAAAATAGCCAATCATTGATTTTTTTCTTCAAGCAAAATTCAGATACAAGTCCTACTCTTTTACATTTCCTACTAATTCAATACTTTAAGGCAATAGAGTTCATAGTAGCCACTTCTCTGGAGGTTTGCTCTGAAGCTTTCTCTTGCCTTTCCATGACTATCCCTCGGGTGCTGAGCAGAGTGGAACAGTCTTTCCAGAAATACCCATAGAAAGAGGTTACTTTGTCAAGAAAATAGGTACACCTCAGAGTCAACACAAGGTGTCCAGGATTGGGCTTGAAAGTGAAGGTCTTCCCCAGAGAGCACCTCAGAGATCCCAGGGTCTATTGGACCATGGAGTGAAGGCCCTGAACACCTCTGGTTGGTTTGTTTGTTGAGTGGGGAAGAAACGAATCCTTGGTTTCAACCATTCTGCAATTTCCAGCATGGAACCTGCTGGGGATTTTTAAAGCAACCATATCAATGTTGTGTAGGTTACAAACACGAGGATGAGAAAACAGTTCCTTGCACACTGAGCTCTGGGGTTTGCCATTCGCCTCGTAAGGGTCAAAGCTTGGATTTATTAAACACAAAGTGTCAATGCCCACTCTAGGGGTTTTTTTTAACCTTTCATGCTAGTTTTCTATTCTTTGCTTTTTCTGGAAAAAAAAAAAACATCGAGGAAACCACTATGAAGTGTTTTAGATTTTAAGCATTCAGAGCTGACTGGGCAGCAGTTTCCCAACAGCTACCCGCCGTGGTTATCCTCTAACTCCATCTCCTTCTGGTGAGATTTTCTTCTCTGCTTGACATTTACTGTACAGCACAGGGGTTCTGCTCAGAGACAGTGAGAAATAACCAGTAAGTGTATTTTCAATATTTCCTCTAGCTACCCATGGCCTTGTTTTATCAAAATTAACAGGTACTTTCTCCACTCCTTGCTGTGAACATGGCTTAAGGGAAATGTACCTTTTCAAAAGAAAAAAATCCATTTTATAAATCCCCGTTTTAAACGAGTGCTCACAATTCTTCCACAACAATATTTCCCCCTTTCTCATCACTTGGAGCCAAGAGGGTGGTAGCATTTTCTAGGAAGGAAGATTAGTTCTCGTGCAAATTTTGCATCCCAGGACTCAGGATCTCGGATGCCCTAAATGAAAGGGTCCAGCAGACAAGATAGCTGCACCTGGCTCAGCCAGCAAAGACACCGTTAAGTTTTCCTTCCCATTGCAGTAGGGGAAAGAGTGCCAGCCAGTATTTGTCATATTTTGTTGTTAAATAAAATGAGGGCAAAATAAATCTATATTCAAAAATCTTCAGTTGGCAGTAAGAACGTATCAGAGTTCAACAACCTTGTAAAAAAGCTTCCCCTTATCTCATTACTACACCTGCAGAGAAGAAATTAAATTAAACCAAAGCATCAAAACAGCCGAAAGGGATGATTGTTCCCCTGAGACCCTAATCTCCCATTTGCAAACAGCATTTGCAAACTCCTTTACCATCCTTCCCAGGACATACTGATAATAAGCCTTTCCACACCACTGAACGCAATTATCTGACCTTTCAAAGCAGTTTGCCATGAAGTGGTCTAACCTGATAATAAATAGAATTACTTAATGACACATCAGTCATGATTATCACAGTGATACGATTATTCCATTTAGATTGTTTTAATGAAAAAAAAGCAATCCTGTGATTGAGAAGTACCTGTGGTTGGCATGTAAGGGAACTGTGTCACCGCGCTGCGCCAGGGCTTTGACACGACTCCCGGCCAGCCTCACAACACCCCACCTCCACAGAACAGGTTTTTAATAGAGGGAAATAGACTCTATTCTATCAGAATAAACCTGGGACACCTGCAAAAAGTATTAAGCCCATTTTAAGCTAAAATGGGGAAGGAAAATGGTCAACTGATGGACCCAAAGACACTTCTAGAAGAACCTCTTTGTTTATAGGAGCGCCCAACTGACAGCGTGCTTCATCAGGAGTATTTTTCAATCCATGATGAGGTGGGATACTCCGTATTACAGCTTTCAAGATTAGCAATTTTGGGTTCTGCAGCAAGCTTTCATTTTCTATTCAGGGAATACTGTTGACATGAAAAGTGAAATTACTCAACGTTAGCAACAATATGATAACTATAATTTAACAGAAAATCCTCAGCTGGTGCATATCTCTGTGTTTCCTTTGACTTCAATGAAACTACACAAATACACCATCTGCTCTGGAACTGGCTCATCACTTACCAGGTCAGCAGTTCACAGACAGACAAAACAAAGAATAAGCAAGTCTAAAACTAAGTTTATTATAATTTCATTTCCTTCTCCCCCTCCCCCCCCTATTTTTTATAGTCCCATTTGTGTTGCGACGCAAGCAAGAAGCTTGCAAAAATCTCTCAAGATGTGTTCCAATCCAACATGCTGTGATGATAAAGAAAATTAGAGTAGATTTTAGTGGTACATCTTCAGCTTGTTTTCCAATTGTTACAATAATTCCGCAAATGAGCAGTATTTTGAATTCTCTCTGGCAAGTATTTTTCCCATTTCTTTGTGTAAACATAAAAATAAACTGAAGATGAATACACTGACAAGCAGCAATTAGAACCAAAGTGGCAGAACATGTCTCCCTTTTAGCTAGCATATAAACGTGGCAGTGATAACACTGTTTTCTCTCTCCAGTTGTTATTATTCATTACCTGCAGAATAATCAGTTCCAGGCAGCACTGTCTTAATGATGATGCTATCATTTTTACTAAACACTGCTAGCGTTTCTTTCTTCTCCCCCTTTCAAGAACAAGGAAATTAACACTGTGGGCAGTTTGGTCACACTCTAGTTACATGCACGCACACATAATTTCTTGTTCCTAGTTAACTTCAAATTAAAAAAAAAAACCAACCTGGAAGCTTGCTGATTTATCATGTGTAGCAACAAGTTATTTTGTTCTCTTTGTTACGCTTTTATATAATCATGCTCACAGCCTGTATGAGTGGCAATAAAGAATTTTTGAATGAAAATTATTTCTTGCTTTCATTCTGTGTAATTCCCATCAGCAAGCACCCTGCAATTCTGTGATGCCTTGTGCCAGTGATGCTTAGGTTTTTTTTTTTTCCTGAATGCCATTTATCTACCCTCATGCAGCTGCATGTTCAATTTATCACCATACCTGCAGGATAATGCTCCCATAAGCATTCTTTAGTAGATTAACCGCATCTGCATGAGACAGCCCATCCAAAGGTTGCCCATTAATACTGACAATCCGATCTCCAACCTAAAAGTACAACAGTAATGGAAAATTACTAGCATTAGGGAAAATTAAAATTAAGAATGCTTAAAATTCCTCGTGAACTTGGCACCGCACAGTCATGCTTCTCTTTTGCAGGATCCCTTTTGTGAGGATTCTGCATTGCTAGTGATCATTTACCATTCTCCAGAGCAAGTACAATACGGATTTTTAAAAAATAACAATACGACCAGAGAAACGAAGATGGGTTCTATTTTACTATTTCCAAGCAGAGTGAGATTTTCACTGCTGTCCTCCCATCCAGAAAGGATTAATTTGTGTCCATATGTGCAGACAAGTTCATATTATAGACTGTGTATGCACCTGCTGAATGCAGTACAGGAAAGCAGGCACTGCTGATATTAATCTAATTAACCCAGACGATTACTTCTTCTTATACATAAAAATGATCTTGACTCTGGCAGTTAGTGCTATTGTGTAATTCTACTGGAGACATGGCATGAATGTAGCAGTGTGTGCTAATGAATCTCATGGGCCAAAGCAACCCTATGTACCTGCATAGTAAGTTCTTGTCTATACTAATGATTCTTTGACTCTCCAAAACTGAGTGTTCACCACAGTCATTCCTGGAAGTCCACATATCCTGTGGGTCTGATATATAAGTGCTTTATTTTGGCATTTCTTTATAAGGGCCTTAAGATCAAACAACTCACTTCTGATCTGGTTTCTACCTGGTTTGAGCTCTAAATGACATCCAGTCTGCAGTCCCCAAAATGCCTGTGATTTCCAGGGAGCCTGGGTCTGGATGAACATACGCATTCAAACTTATTTCTTTCTCTTAATATCACTTTTCCATGTGGGCAACCATTGCCATTATCCCAAGCTGCAATATAATTAAAAAGGGAAGAAAAGGGCAGGTTTGGGTTTTGAGTGTTTTTTGTTTGTTTTGGTTTTGGTTTTATATAAAAAGAGACAGAGTAGTCTATGAGACATCAAAGCAACAGCATATACAGAAGTGCTTGAGGCTCCTTCTCTGTGTGCCACATGGCAGAGGAAATAAGAAATATTGAGAGGAACCCCTCTATACTCACTCTGAGTCTTTGGGTACGCGCAGCCACACCACTGGCTTGAATCATAGCAATGAAGATGGGAATATCTCCTAGCGGGCTTCCATTCCCTCCTGCTATGCTGATACCAAGTGCATCATTTGGTCCCTAAAACAAAGCAAAACAAAACAACATTTGCAATTGGAACAACTTGTAGAGGTCAATATTCAGGGTACACCACTAACTGACGCATTTATTTATGGAACAGGGAGAAAATAGATAGGTTTGACAGACACAGGCATCCTCACATGTACAGGTCCCATTGCAAAGGCACACATCCAACAAGCAACTGCAAACATAAATAATGCAGTTTTACTTCTGAGAAACACTACAAAAATTAACAAGTTCAGTTAAAGGTGTCAGCTTTTTGAATTGGTAGAAAATAACTCACTGACCCTTGTTATCTCCACAGTCCTTGGGCCCATATCTGCTCCTCCTAATAAAGAAACAAACAATTAGCTTCTGTAATTAAGAGATAATATAATTAAGAGATAACACTGTCAGGTGACAATGGTCCCTTGCTGCCTAGTCAGAGTTATCACCAAGCAGAGAGGAGCCTTCCTATGCCAAAGCAGGCAGTGCTGCTCACGTGAGGAGGATGGGATTTGTGTGTCACCCAGAGATGAATACGGATGCAATCACTGCGCTGACGGATGCCACCGTGACGCCCATTGTAGTGCAGCCGCTGCTCACCGCAATCTATTGAATAGCAGCACTCTGCTGGCCTGAAGAAAAGCCCTATTGTGCATTTCACTCAATTAAAGATTGGCTTATTATTCATAAATCACTGTGTCCCTACCACAAAGGGTAGGGCACAACAGCTGGGCTGAGACTGTTGAGGTTCCACTGATTTCCTCTTCTAATTTGTGCTGTACATAGGCAGACAGGAAGTCTGGCTGGCACATATCTAGCCATAGGACATTTAAAAGTACTCAAAATATTTTAAAAATATAGAAGAAGGAATGGGTGCCTCGAAGGAATCATTCAAACTGGGGCTAAACAGCCTAACAAGCTGGTGGTGTAGTCATGTCCTGGGCTCGGCTGCACCAACCCTGAATCTTCCAGCTTTAATTAAACTATTTTGAGACCCTTTTAGAAGGCAGGCAGAACGAGTCTTTTTCAAAAGTAAACAGTTCTCAGTGACACCTATCAGTGTTTCCCCCTGCCATGCCCATTGCTCGTGCACTCTAGGAGTGTGGAAGGCAGGATCGTGAGCCCAGCCCCAGGGACACCAAACCAGGGGGTGTGCTGTAGGGCCCATCAAAACGGCACAAGGAAGGCTGCCTAAACAGCCACACACCTCCTCCACTGCATGCAAACTGTCAGAAGAAACGCCTTCTACCTCTGCCCACGGTCAGACACGAGCAAAGGTCACCACCTTCTGACACAGGTCAGCACACAACCGTGCAGACTCTCCACGAGCTACCGCGGGCTGTGGATTTAGCACTTGCTAAATCTGCAAATTGCAAACTGAGCATTGTGACTTTCTCATTACAAAACACCCCTTTATACACTCAAGAGCAACAAAGACATAAATGAAGTGGTGGCAGCTTTATTCCCTGAGAAAACAGTTCCTAACACACAAACCTTGCCTGTGCTAAGCCCCCGACAAGGGCGCCGGGGAATAGCAGGGCACAGGAATTCCACACTTAAAATAGAGGAGCCATTACTCTACAAGTAGACATAAAAATAATGTCATCTGCTGGAAAGTGTTTGGGTCTTAAAATATCACTGGTTTGTCTTCTGGGAGGCTGAGTAGGAAAACCAGAACCAAGCGTTCAGCTTTGCTTTTAAACCAGCACAAATATAAAGCAAATAACGCGCAGCTATTCTGACAGCTGCCCAGACTATACCTGAGTTTCTCTGAGAGGCATCTGCTGAAGATCTTTTCGTGCTGACAAAATTCTGTAAGGTAGAGAGGACTGGAGCAAGCGCAGGGTGGAAGTGGCTATGGACACTCTGTTGGCTCGCCTGAAGTTAAAAATCAAATCCCGTGAGTCAGATCCAAACGTTAACTTTAAACCAGTTCCTGCAGCAGACTGGTGCAGCTGTGCTCTGTGCCAACCAAACTGGAAATACCACATTGGCCACGCAAGTGCAAACCCCTCCAGCTTCATTTCCAAAGGGGGAACCTACCAAACTCTGTCCCCGAGTACACAAACACCCCATTATGTGCACACCATACGCTGTTCGGGTCTGCTCTAGAGGGCATAAGGAAGCCAGATTAACCCCTCCTCTGCTTACTCCCAGTGTGTCCCTGAACCTGAGGAGAAGGGGAGATGATGGGTGTTGCTGAAGCTTGCAGACATCTTCTCCATGATGCACCCCAAATGCTCCTCACCCTACGATAAGCGTGCGTGAGGCACCCAGCAGGACACATCACAGCTCCTCTCCCACAAGAGTTTTCCCCCTGTACTCGGCACTGGTGAGGTTGCACCTCAACTACTGTGATCACTACAAGAAGGACATTGAGGGGCTGGAGTGGGTCCAAAACCAGGCAACAGAGCTGGGGAAGGGGCTGGAGCAGAAGTCTTACAAGGAGTGGCTGAGGGAGCTGGCGGTGTTCAGCCTGGAGAGAAGGAGGCTGAGGGGAGACTTTCTGCTCTCTGCAACTGCCTGAGAGGAGGCTGGAGCCAGGGGAGTTTGGTCTTTTCTCTCAAGGAACAAGTGATGGGACAAGAGGAAATGGCCTCAAGTTGCACCAGGGGAGGTTTAGATTGGATATTAGAAGAAATTTCTTCCCTGAAAGGGCTGTCAGACCCTGGCACAGGGAGTCCCCATCCCTGGAGGGATTTCAAAGCTGTGTAGATGTGGTGCTGAGGGCTACAGGTTAGTGGTGGCCTTGGCAGTGCTGGGCTAATGGTTGGAGTCAATGATCTTACAGGTCTTTTCCAAACAAAACAATTCTATGATTCTAATTCTAGGTTTCTAAGACAAAGGATAGCACTTACACCCACCTTGTCACTCAGCAGCCATCTACAGGATTTGCTATCTTAGCTGAATATATTGTCTGATTACTGATTGACCCTGCTCTTTTCATTTGACCAAGAACCTACTCTTATTTCCAGACTAACATGCCAGGAGACAAAAGTGACAGCCTTCAAGGATAGCTGCTTGTGCATGGTACCAATTCTTGGCCGTCCATTTCCAGCCCTCCTTTTCCCTGTCTTCATATCTGGCTTTTAATCCAGATTCTGCCCCTCGAGGAAACATCATTATCAATTTAGGAAGTGTGTCTGAACAACAGGTTTCACTGAGGGCCAGACCTTATATAAAACAAAGATCTGGTCTACACTTCTCCATCCACAGCAGAGCTTCTCCCTCTGAACGCACGAGGCGGTGAATCAAAAGCTCTGGCAGGATTTATCCCAACTGACCAGCGTGCAGCTGTCAGTGATGAACAACAGGCAGAGCACAATTTCTACCTCCAGTTGCCAATTCATGGGTCAGTTAATGTAATTTGCAATGCACGCGAAGGAAATCACTGTCCTGCACCACAAGGCTTATATTTCTACCATTAAAGGTATGCAGTGGACCAAGAAAAAAGCCAAGCAAGGAAGAAAGTTCTGGATCTCTTGGCCAGCAGCTTCTAAAACCTTGCTTGCAGTTGTGCAAATCATTCAAGCTGATTTGCTGTATTATCTGCCAAGATTTTTATAACTCTTGGAACAGTTCTGCTGAGAAACATTTATTCCGTTTTCAAAATCACCAAGTCACTTAGGAGCAGCGAGATGAAGGCTCTCAAATGACTCTGCATTAAGAGCAGCAATTAAGTAAGGTTTCTTGTATGAAAAGAAACACAGAAATTACCATGTTCCTGCGAAAGCCTCTTATGCTGCAAAGAAAGGGGGATGATGTTGTTTGATCTGATTTTTAACCGAGACTCATGTCAGATACTCTGTTTTTTTGCTTCCCTTTAGCTATGAGTTTTACATAGCAAAATTGGGTGGGTAATTTTTCACCATCACTGTTTGATTACATTGCTCTGCTTACCTTAGATAGACTGACCAAAAAAAAGCAGTATTCAAGACTGCTGTCTTTACTTAATGCAATCAAGTACAGTTTTCCTCCGTTATTCCTTTTCTCCTTGCCTGCTGCATGTGGTGCAGATGTTTCTCCAACAATATTTAGTCATTATTTTTAAAGCTGGGCTTAGCCCAGCTGTTCCCGCATGGCTTTAGCCCTTCCTGACACCTCACCCACCCAGACAGCGGGCTGGATCACTGCTGGCCTTCAGAAAGTTAAGAAATCACACCACATGACTATGATTTTGGCACCCTTTTTGGGTTGTTCATGCAAAGACAAGCCTCCCCTCTCACTGACCTCCTTAAAAGCATTCCTGCTTTAACTTACATCCCCCTAAGTCTCCTACGGTTTCTCTGTTTCCAAAACCAAGCCCTTCTTTTAGCATTTGTGGTGGCTGGGCTGGATCCCACCAGCGTGGAGTCTCTCCTGCCTGCTCACACATCAGTGAGGGCGATGTCCCCCAGGTCCCTGACAGCTGCCCCTGGGCAGAGAAGGGGCAAAATACACCAGAGCAACAGCTTTGCTGTGAACCACAGCTTGTCTCTCTCGGGGACATTGGCAACTTAAATATCGTGGCAAAGCAGTCAGTTTTCAGAAGGAAAATCCATTAACAAAAGTTTCCTAAGTTGTCTTGCCTTGTTCTTCTCCCTTGCAGTACCCAGAGACTTTAATACTAATGGTATCAGTGTCTGAGCTGATTGGGGCATGTGGGGAGAGGGGAAAAGCCCTGCACTGATTGAAAAATGAATTGTTGTCCTCGCTTCAGGTAAAAAGCAAGTGAAGCAGGAAATTGCTCTGTGTTTTCTTTGAGAGGAAAGCAGCTCTCATGTGGTTCTGCCATAAGATAGGCAAAGAGACAGTTCAGTTTCATTAACTCGTTTTGATTGACAAAACAGCTGCAGAAAATACATACAGCATTTTTTGCAAGGCTAAAAAAAATTTCCGGGCCATCATCGTTTGAGAAAGATACTACACATTTTTGGTGTGTCTCAGGAAGACACTCCTTAAACAAAAAAACCACATTAACTAGATCTTCTACTCAATCAGCATTTCAGCATGACACTTCCTTTGCAGTTCAGCACAGAGAATTATTGCAATAAAGTATTTTGTTCCACATCCTCAGCAGTAAGCGCCCTTCACAGCTCCATTTTATACACATGAATCTGTCACTAACCTGACTGTTTTCGGATGTTTTCCTTGATGACAGCCATGATCCAGCTCGCAATCTCCCAAGCTCAAGATGCACCAAGCCTTGGGCACACTTGGAAAAAAAAAAACCCACAGTGTAGAGCATTTAAGTAGTCATATAATATTTCATGCTCTCCTGGAGAGAATTATGTTTATACTCAGCACCACAGCTCCATGAAGAAAACCACAAGGAATGCTCAAAACATTAACATCTGTATTTAGACAATACAAAAAGTACCCATCCCCGGATTTAGGTTTATCCCAAAGATTTATCCTGGTTGCCAAAGTCAATGTGAATCTTCCTACTGGCAAACTGTAGATGGCCAATTACCCAGGAAAAATAAACAAGAAGCCCCCAACTCTTTATCAGACGCTTGCCACAAACAATACTTATGAAAAAAAAAACCACTTCGGAAGAAAAATGCTGCAGAAAAGGGGCAGATTTAAAACACATGGATTCATTAATAGGATTCATTAATAATGAAAAATAATTCAATTTAACAATATACCCTCAAATCACCTATTTCCAGTTCTTAAACAGGTAAACTTTTGGCCACCCGAACTCCACCCGAATGGAAAAAGCAAGGAAATTATTAGCCTTTCTCTTCAAGAATGCAAGAAATCATATGCAGAAACAGCAGTGGTGATGGCAGGGAAAAGGCCCCTATCTCCAGATGAGATTTTGAACATAAATGGGCCTGCAGCATCGCTCCCACCTGTCCTTTCATCCTTGGTGCAGGCCTGGGAGCCGTATGGAGGAGCAGACACACAGCAGTCACAGCCAGGCCATTCCCTGCCCTCTCCCCTGATTCAAGCAGCCACATGCTTTTTAGTGGAAAAAGGGAAATTCTCCCAGACTGCACAGCTTCAGAGTATAAAACCACTCCTGTAAGATGGAAGATGTGCAGAAACTGATGCAAGCTGCATTTTATAGCTGCAG
This sequence comes from Aegotheles bennettii, assembly GCA_013398125.1. Lineage (NCBI taxonomy): Eukaryota > Metazoa > Chordata > Aves > Caprimulgiformes > Aegothelidae > Aegotheles > Aegotheles bennettii. The sequence goes on along the minus strand of VZRW01001254.1, from coordinate 161,123 downwards.
GTTAGTGCAGCAAAGCATTTGATTTCAGTTCTGATTAGTATGACTCTCAGGTCTCCAAATATTTTTCTAAGGTATGAAATACACAGTTGCATTTTCAAATAAACACCTAGATACTACATGCATCTTTGTTTTCCCACTTCGTATCATCCCACTCCTAAACATGCATGGAGAAGTGACTCTAAGTGGATCTCCCCAAGTTATCTCAGATGCAATTCCTGTCTCAGTAATCAGTTTGAGCTGGTCTGCGTGTGTGTAAACAGCACTTCAGGATAATTACCTTGCACAGTGTCAGTAACTGCAATTCAGTATCTTAAGATGTATTATGTACTCACCTTAAGTATAGTGGCAACAGTCTCTTGTGAAGCATTTCTCATATCCTCTCCATTTACAGACAGAATCTGATCTCCTTGAATTAATCTTCCATCTAGGTCTGCAGCTCCTCCTTTAACAATGTCAGAGATAAACACTCCACTTCCATTTCTAACAATGCAAGAAGCATATGGCTAATTACACAATCCAATATTCTTTGGGAGACCAATTTAGATTACTTGCATTTAAGAGACATTCAAAGAAACCTGTGAGCAGAGGAAGAGCCAGTTTTGCGCCCCATTCAACAGTCTGAGTGCAAAAAAATAGGAGTTTTAAAACCAAGGCGTGTTTTGTTATATTTAATGCTGTCTTTCCCCTTGAACTGTTAGTTCTGACTGTATGATCATGGAAAATACCATTTGTATGAAAAAAAACAGGTCTTTTCCAAACAAATGGAGCTAAACTACCTCCTCATGGACCCGATATGAACTATGCAGCCTCAGATTATTTTTTTTTCCTATATTCCCTCTAAAGGTTCAGCTCAGTTTCTTTTCTAGAAGCCTGGAGGCCCCACACAGAAGAGCAGGGAGAAGTCTGCAGAAAAGACTTTTGTAGCTTGCACATGAGTTATGCAGCAGAAAGTCCAGCTTTGTGGACTTTGTGCCCCTGCAGACAGGGGGGGAATGTATTTATTTATCAGCTCCAGCCCCCTCCCAGGGGAGTCCCCTCCCAGAGGCCATGGGACCCCTCTGTGCTGGTGTGAGCTGGTGCCAGGAGTTTGTTATCCTTCAAGCTGCAGGACACAACACTTCACAACCTGAATTGTACCTGGGTATCATTTAATCAACTTTGGAAATCAAGCTACTTTTAAGGTGGAAATCCTCACCAGCGAAGCACTTAGCAATGGTACAGAAAGTTTTGCACAGAAGCAAACACGGGAGGGCTGGAGACTGCAATTACCATCTGCAGGGTAATTTACATAAGCTAAATTAATTACCCAACCCACAATCTGCTCACAACACCTGGGTTAAACATTGCCACTCTTGTAAAAAACTGCTGGGGAAACTTTCCTGATCATACACAGTCAGGATAACGACACGACGATTTGTAATTGAGAAAATAAATTATTTTGGGGCAATAGAGAAGAGCAACCATATGACTCTTACACACCAGTGCTGAACGAGTGCTCACCAGTGTCACACCATAAATCTCTCCTAGCAAGGAAAGATTAAATCTAGCAGTGATCTAACAGCAATGGTTTAGAAATGCATCACTAAAAAGTCACATTTTATTAAGTAGCTTCTACATACCACTGCATCTCCAACTGTGCTCTGTACTCACAGAGCTGCTGTCTGTAGGGTTGTGCTATCACTTTGATATGGTTCAGGATTTGGGTCTAACTCAGCCTCTTACCTTCCACTGACATTGGTCCCTTTGAACCCAAGCAGGACCTAGACCTAACTCTCACATCCATTTTCAAAGGCACATCCTGCTATTTGGAAATAAGGTTTCTCTCCCCATTTCAAAATCAGAAAAGTCATGGCTAGTGCTTCCAAGCCCTGAGACACAGCTATGCTGAAGCCACCCCAACAGTGAGCTCCTGGATCCACATGTGCCCACTTGGCCACACTCCCCCTGAGCATGACACCTACTCCATGCCAGGAGCCCTCCTGGGCAGCAGGAGGATTTGCATCTCGTTGTTCTGATAGAGGAGCCAAGACCTCAGCCCCAGGGCATCCTTGAAGATATTTCAATACAAAATTCTGTTCCTTACAGAGTTTTTCCTTTATTTCATATTTCATTCAATGGCTACAGCTGTTCATATGGCAAAAGGTGAAACATTTCTCATGTGAAGTGCAATCTTACCGTTTCCCAGCTATGCTCAGCCCTAGTCCTCGGCCTGTTTTCTTTTGGATATCTACATAGAAAACCTCCAAGTTTTCTTCATCTTTGTAATGTGCTTCATCTCTATAAACAACCAACTGCACCTTCTGGGGTGTCTGTCTCAAGGCAGTGATAGCTTCTTCATGGCTGGCACTCCGCAGATCGATCCCATTCACCTGAAATAATCAGTGTTTTCTTTCCAAATGACACGTATAAATGTTCTTTTCATCACACCCTGCCCTTGTGTGACAGGGCAAATTTGTCACTTTGACGCCCCTTGGCACTCTAATTTAGTGCTCCCATTTCCAGAGGGCTGAGCTCCTAAGGAATCAAACATTAGCAAATGGCAATGGTGAAGCCCGGGCAGGACCTGTTAAATGGTTATTTTGCTTTGTTCCAATAGATGGCACACAAGACCGCTCCCGGAGCACTCAATTACACTGCTCTTAAGACAACCTGAAAGTGTTTTAGGGTTTTAGTAATATCGGATAGAACAAGAAGTTCTGATTGAATGCTCAAGTATTAAAAAACCCAACTATTGCACCTTGAAACTTAATCTAACTTTGCCAAGCTTGATCCACAGATGCTCTTTAAGGTGTTTGCCAATATTCTGTTGACAAAATCATCCTTTACTTCTTAATACCAAAAAAATATTAATGCTGAAATGTTTTTGAAGTCTCTTTAGGAAGCAGCACGAACTGTAACTGAGTAACAATATAAGGTTAATCCACTTACATAACACGGTGAGTTTTATAGGCAATGAGGATATTTCTTGGTATTTCTAGATCTGCGAAGTTATAATCATACTTAATTTTACATTTGGATGATGAAGCCTGATCTGTAGTAATTATACTCTTTTGTACTAATTCTGCACACATTTATTTATATACTGCATTGGTATTCTTTTCTTGACATAGGCATCTACGTGTGCTTTATCGTACTAATCTGAAACTAATTCAGAGGCATCTTTTTGATTCATTATTACAGCTTTTAAAAGCTGAAGTAATAACAATATTATGGCACACAAACATTAGCACTTTCCTGTTTGGCCAGAGAAGAATTAATTAACCTTCCCCATTTTTATCCCCTAATTACTGTGCTCTGTTAATACACAGTTATTTATAAAACGAAAACAACATTCAGCCTTAACGCTAAAAAAAATATTTGCAGTGCAAGGGCTGTAAAGACAACTCCCCAAGTACCCCTCGCTATTTTTCTAACCCTACACACCAAAGCCTTAATGGCCATGCTGGGAATTTGTCCTGATCTGACAGCGAGAGGCTGGAAGCAGCTGCGCTGAACCCCTGCCTGACGCAAGTTTCATTTGCAGCCCAACACTTCTCTCTTAACCCTTTCCCTCCTCTGCTTCCCTGCTTATCTGTGGGAAAAACACTGCATTTATCCACGGAAATCATTCCGTGTGTTCACCAGGTTTATGAGCCGTGGCCTGGAGCCGGTAGCTCCGGGGGCTGTTTTCCAGCAGGGATGCTGGCAGCGATGCTGCGGCCACCCTGGCCCCCGCGCTCACCGCTGCGTGCAGAAAGGGACCGGAGCGGCGGCGGCGGCAGTGCAGGCCTCTGAATGAAAAATTAAACAGATGAATAATACCGAGCTATTGGACATGACAGCTGAACTATGTAATTCGAGAGCTGCCTTGCTCAATTAAATTTAATATATTCTCAATTTGTACCTTCGGTTTATATGAATATATAAGGAAATATGAATTTGTCAGGACGTTCTTAGTGACAGAAGAGAAGCTTCAAGTACTCATCCAACTCAACGATCTGTTTGCCCTACACTGCATTGAATACAACTACACATGACAAAGACACAAGCAAGTACATACAGAGACACTCATTTACCTCCAGAATCTGATCGCCGGCCCAAAGCCTGCCATCTCTGGCTGCCGCCCCTTCTTCATAAACTTCATGGATCACTATGGCATCCTGTGGGAAGAATCATAGCATCATGGAATCATTATGGTTGGAAGGGACCTCCAGGGTCACCAAGTCCAACCTTTATCTCATCACATTCCTGACCATTAGACCATCAGACCATGGCCTCAAGTGCCTCACCAACCCGTTTGTTGAACACCCCCAGGGACGGTGACTCCACCACCTCCCTGGGCAGCCCATTCCAGTGCCCAACCACCCTCTCAGTAAAGAAGTTCTTCCTAACATCCAACCTAAACTTCCCCTGATGTAACTTGAGGCCATTTCCTCTCGTCCTGTCATTAGCAATTCAGGAGAAGAGACCAACCCCAGCCTCACTACAACCTCCTTTTAGGTAGTTGTAGAGGGCAATAAGGTCTCCTCCTTCCTAAGAAGGGGTGGCATGAATCCTTCCTCCCAAACACCCCACAAACAGGCAGCCATGACCCACCCCTCACAGCCCACTGCCCCACAGTGAAAAGGCACAGCACTCCATGGCAGGATAAGCAAGACTGTAACATAGATTTCTATATTTTTTTTTATTTGGGGATAAGAAAATCAGCATATTTGCCACAATCAAAACACAGATAGCTCGCAAAAAGGTAAAAAATTATTTTCTTCACCACTCAGAGTAGTCTTGACTACAGCTTCTTAGGCTTCCATCACTTTTATACATTGGCATCAGCAGTACATGAACTCAGTGTGAACCATTGTATTAATATAGTCTACTTTTTATGATATTATTTAAAACCAGATTCTTTGGAGCTATGAATATTTTTAGGGACTTGGCATAGATCTCAGCTTTAAGCAAGAACTGAATGCCTTGTGGTAAATAGCGCTGGTTAAATCTGTAAGAAATGAAATCCAGAAGAAAGGAACAATGGCAAATGTTAGTTTATTACTGAGGTTGGAAAATGTAGGCAGTGGCAGATGTAGCTTCAGGGAAGGTTTCAGTGATTTAATCTTATTGCCAGCAATAGATGTCCCCAAAGAAAAAGCATTACAAAGAACATACTGTTCTCTTGCTGGTGCTTTCCCTTTGCATTGTTCTGGTTTGTTTCTGTTTTTTTTTTCCCCCCCTGAAATAAATAGGTGAACATCCTGCTACAGTGCTTCAGCTGCTGTCTCCACAGCCAGCAGGATGGGACACTTCACTGTGCAGAATGTGCTCCTCTCCCCAGGGTCACCAGCAAAGACCCAGAAACGGTTTCACTACAAACTTTAAAACGGCTCTGATGATTTTCAGTTAGCTATGTAGGTACCTGACAGTCCATTCTCAGACACATACACCCTCCAAAAATGCCATAGTTTGGAAGTTCCTTCACCAGTTTGATGTACAAGTCAAAGAGGAGACTTTTGCAACAAAAGGCGGCGAGGTTGGCAGCCTGCAAGCCCCGGTGAGCCCCGCTGTGCATCGCCTTCCTGGAGCAGGGGCAGGAAATAGCTGCTGGGGTAGAACAAAGTACCTTCGTGTTTTGAAAACACTGTGAGATACTACATCTCTCATCACCAAGTTAACTCCCCCCATGTTGCCTTGCAATCCTTTCCCAGCACACATGGTGCATGTTGAACAGAAAGAAAACTCAAATGCCCTTAAGCTAATGCTCTGATCAAGACAACACTGAGAGCATTATTGTCTTTCATTCCCACTACACCTTATTTAATGATGTGGACTTGTATCTAGAGCCACTCTGCTGCTGCTGGAGCACAGCACCACTGTCACAAGCTTCTTCTTTGATAGGTACACACCAGGCACTGGAAAAAGCCTGGAGGATTTTAATCACCAATGGACACTTGTATCAGCTGTAATCCCAGATGGGGGAAACAAGATTGCAATCTACATAAATGAAGGCAAAATACTATGAGCTGTGTACCGAAGTAATTAAGAAAATCAAAAGAATGGTTTGATTAAAAAAATTATATATATATATATATATATATATACACACACCACTGGCAACTGCACATCCATCTCAGCAGCGCTGCCAAAATCTTCTGCTACAAGTCTTAGATCTCTCAGTTGTGGGGTTTTGGTTGTTGTGGTTTTTTTGTTTGATTGGTTTGGGGTATTTTTTTTTTGGGTTACCTTTGTTTTAAAAATGATCATGTAAATCCAAGTCAACACAAGAGACTTTTGCCTGGGTGAAAGCCAGGAGGGTGACAGTGATGTATGTTTTTTCACCTGAGGCTGATCGTGGGTAACTCTGAGAAAAAGCTGAGTCTGTGCTTTAGAACATCCATAGCACGCTTCACTCTTACTTTTTTAAACACTTTACAAAGGAAGGCATTCAGAAGTGGCCAATGAGATGACACAAAATATCAACCAGCTTGTTAAGACAGCATCATTCCTCCAGGACACAGCAGGACAACGGATGAACACAAGGTTTTGGTAGAAAAATGGCAACGTGACTATGTAACAGCAGACTGAGCACGTACACAAGACGGGCACATCAAACACACTCAGATGTATTTAATCTGATATTACCTAACCTCTGAGCAAGGAGCTTTCAATCACATTTTCTTAAGTTTGTTTTCCATCTGTGGTTGCTTTAAAAATGGTCAACAAACTGGAGTTCCCAGCTCTGCTCAGTGCTGCATTATTAAATGTAAAACCACACATACCTAAAGCTCAGATTCAGGAACCTCTAAATGTTATCAGTTCGAATAATCTGCATCATCTATTTGAAAAGACAACAATTCTGTATTATACTGCGGTTCCTGCATGTGTTAGAAGCCAGACCTAGCACTAAAAATACATATGGCATGAGAAGGTACGTTCCTGTTTGGTCTGTGCCTACCCTGAAGGAGGAAACATCTCGCTGGCCTGCCAAAGCACTGTTTTCCTTAACTAGCTTGGGTTTTTTTTAAAGTAGTGTAGTTGAATGAGACTTATCAAATTGATTAAAAACAGAATGAAGCAATGTGTCCACAATGTACTGTAAAGATTTTTAAACAGTCCATAAGAATAAATATGAGTCTTACCTTCCTTAGCTCACAGACTATGACAGACAGACATCTTTCCTCTGATCCTTCTGGGATCATCTCAAAGTACATTTAACCCAGAAGTAATCTTTTTTCACTGGATCTAGTGGGATCTGGATAAGACTCTGCTAGTTTTCATCATCCATGACAAATCCCTAAAACCAAACTATTAATGTTATTGAACATTTTTAATGATATTAATTTTTAAAGAAGTTTACGCAGTAGTGAGATGTAATGTCACACTCCAACCATCTAAGCAAGCCCTCATCCGTCCTGACTCTAGTGACATACTACAGATTTAAGCTCTCACACCCCTCTCAGTGCCTCAGAAAGAAACTGGGATGTATCCTGACCAGAACAATACACAGCATTCATATAAAGGATGGGTTCTGCTTACGGGATGTCTGCTGCTCCTGCTCACCAGCTTCCAATACAGTTGCATGCCAGATATCTCTAGAAGTCAAGGCCTAAATAGTTCAAAATCAATCAACTGAGATGGAGGAAGGGAAAGTGGCAGCAACGTTCAGCTGAAGGTTGTGAATTCATGGTGGTTCCAGAGAGATTTTCACTCCCATCCCTCACCATCTCCTTTTGCTACCAGTTTCATATAGATTATGGCACGATGTGGCTTGGCAGAGTTGCAAAAACTGTTCGTGCAGAAGGGGGAAATGAAAACACTCTCATGTATCAGGAACAAGGTTGTTTAAAGAAAGATTTCCAGCTGCTGAAAGGACATACTTCATATGGTTTACAAATACATTAAAAAACCCCTGGAGCTTAAATATTCGTATATTTTGACAAAGAACACTTCGTTAGTCTGGGACCATTATATAAATCAGGAATTAATGCAAAGTTGGACATTTCTTGTGGGGGACAGAAGGATGCAGAACACAAGCCAGGGCATATAAACAGCATTTTAACATGCTAAACAAAGTCCACACTCACAGGTGTAAACCTTGACTATCCAACCATGAAAAGTCTGAAAGACAAAGTAGAGGGGAAGTGGTCTGAGGCTGTTGAACATTATTGGCTGAATAATGCTTATATCAAAGGTTATTGATGGGCCTGCAGTCCGGTGAAATGAAGCTGAATGTGCTGATACTGTCCACACTGCATGGCTAAAAACATCACCTAAAGCCAGAATAGCTCTCAAACACGGCAAGAACAGGTGTAGTTGGCATAGAATATGCACTGAATGCATTAACCAGAGGCAATGCTTACCAAACCTGCCAGACAGGGTGTTAGATGGTACTTGGTAAGGTTCAGGTTTGAGCTGTGGGACAGATACAGCTCTCACTCTCACTGTGCCAGCACAATACCTCTGTGATTGCACAGTCCTCTTGGCAAAGGGAAGGAACACAAGTGACAATTCTTACGGTGACAAAAGAGGGTTTGGCTGTGGAAGAAAAGGCAGACAAGCAGAAAAGTTCAGAGAGTCTCTTGGTCAACACCTGGAAGAACAAGGCTGGCGCAGAGTGGATGACCCCTGGACAGCGAGTGCGAGACAACCTTACAGAACTTAGGACCCAGTCTGAAACCCACTTATGGAAAACACAACTTGTAGAACATGCACAGTGTAAGCTACGTTGCTTTGCCTTCTATCTGAGGGAGGGGAGTAGCCCTGAACTCTGGGGAATTGCATCTCACCCCCCCTCCCCAGCTACGGATATTTTTTCTGCTTGATTTATAAGAACTTTGGAGACGCAGTAGGGGAAGGATATCAATTCACCCAGCAGCAGAGAGCACAAACAGAAATGCTCACGTTAAGAATTACATTCAGTGAGAGTGACAGCTTAATCTTTGTATCTTAAATGTCAAGAACTGGTATGGCAGAGACCCCAGGCAATGACCACATAGCATGGTCTTGATTGAGCCTTTGGGAGGAAGGTGGTAAAGTCGGCTTCCTATTCAGGGAAATCACTGACCAAGAGAACCTTAAAAGCCTGCAGGACCATAACTGCAGTGAGAAAGTCTCATGAGCTGTCTGGCTTTAGGCTTGGACTGCTCACACACGTTTTCTACAAATTTATAGCTTCTGAGCCAGTCTCTCCAGTGTTTCTTTTCTTCTGTGCAGCTGTGCTTCAGAAGGACAAGCAGCAGCTCTCAACACAGGTGCCCTTTGCCACTGAAAAGCAGCCCCCAGACTGTTATTTGCAAATGCTGGAAGTAGAGGGTGAGAGTAAAAGGACACAAGACATGAAGCAGGCTCAATCATTAAGTACCATGGCTATTTTGATATATGTGGTTAAAAGGTGGATCAGTATGCAAGAGGGGAGATTTCAGAAGAACTGGAGCAGAGAAATCCCCACATACCTCGTGTTGGATGGATTTGACACGGAAAAAGGTCTGAATTTTGGTAAAGACGCTTCTTGTATAATATTGACTAGTCCTTACCTACTGCTGATCATTCATGACAAGCCATTGCTTTAACTGAGCAACTTTGTTTTGAGTTTATTTTTGTTTCACTCTTTCAGTCTACAAGACCCAGCCATTATTTTGGCAGCACCAAAGGCACTTCCAAGTAGTAAGGTGAACCACTACACATTGAGGACTGCAGTAATCATCAGAACAGAGTGACACCGGGTAAGATACTCAGAAATGACTTGTTTGAAAATCCCAGACCATGTCTTCCAAGATGTGCATTTTAAGGTGGTTATCGTTAGACAAAAAAAAATCCCCCAAACAGTCTTGAGTAGAAACCAGATCCATTGTTCCGTGCTCTAGCTACAAGGCTATCTCTACCACCAGAACATTGCCAGCTATTTGTCCCAGACCAAGGGAGCATTATACAGGGTATAATGTTAATATATATAGATATATAAAATATATAATACCTTTTGTACTTGTCTCCCAGACAGACACTTCTGAGCAGACACAGAAAACAATGGTGAAACTCCAGGTCAAAACAGAGACGCCAGATTTTTGGGTTGGGCAGTGCTAGAAAGCAGGCAAGGCAAACTCTTGGAATTACTTGAATTTTACGTGCTGGTATCTCAGTTTGGTCTGTAGTTAGGTGAACGATTCTTACCACTAACCATAATTATGTATTCAGTTAAGAAACGAAGCTTTCTGCATGGATTAGACTACTTTCCTGAGGAAGCAAAAAAAGTACACTGTGTATAAAAACAGCTTTCAGGAAAAGATGCTTTCTGGTTTAGTTAACAAGTTGTGTTTTCCTAAGCTAATATTACACACTTCCAACAAATTTCCTACATAGCTACAAATGTTATACTAAATTAGCATGTATTAAAGAAAATAAAGCTACAAGGGTTTTTGCTGACTGCAGGATTACAGATTTATCTCTTTCTCAGGGCAAGTACAATATCATTAGTTACTTCCTTCTCAACTTCTATAATACTTTGTCCAGAGTAGTAAAATTGTCATTTTATTTTTACAGGCTGGTTCACAGATAGAGTAGAAATCAACTAGTTGCACAGTGTGCAAGAATTAGCCCCATATAAGAATCTCTCAGTAGTTAAAATAAATCCAGCTGCTGGTTACGTGTAGGCAGAGGAAATTACAGCAATTGTGTTATGATCTATGATCTTCCATCTGTAGATCTAAATGGAACCAAAAAGATAATGGTTCAGCAAAGAAAGCTGAAGGTCAATTCCAAGCAAACCACTTGACTTCTTGAAGGGGTTTATCTAATGCATCGTGCTGCATATACCTCCTCCTAACACTCCAATATTTTGCCATCGCTAGCATTCACAAACCATTAACAGGCACCCAAAACCCTAAGCCAAACACTACTGTAATAAAACAGGCTATATAATGTAAAAACGTATTACTGTGTTAATGTAAAAATGCTTTACATTGCATGATACTGAAAAACTTCTCTACTCAAGGTCAAAACAAAAGGTCTGTTTCCCATTTAAGAACAAGCCCTTGCAAGAGATGGCATTCACTTGCCAACTTTCATAAAAAAGATTAATCCACAACATCAATATGAATATAATTTTTCATACTAAAATACAGATTTATTTTAAGGAAGTGGATAATATTTGTATTACATTTTATAGGCCCCTATAGTTACATCTGGTCCTTATTTATTTAAATTTTATTCAGCTTGCATAATATTTTTGCTTACCGTTATATTCTCTAAGATCAGAAAAGCTAAAACCTGAAAATTCAATGGCACTATTCATTAACATTCCTTGGGTCTGCAGTCATAGACATTTGCAAGCTCTCCTTTGATTCTGAAATAATAAAACTAAGGTAATGAGATGTTTAGTGTAAAAATATATGACTTAAGTCAGAATGATAGAAAGAGCCATGTTTCTGTGAATCACATGCCAAAGCAAACCAAAGTTTTTCAAAAAGTATACATGCTCGTTTTAGAGGGAATAATAAAACACAGAACTACATGTTAAAATGTTAACTCTCTCACTCTCATTATTTTATCAAATAAAAAAATATGAAAACTTACAGTGTACAGTGCCTAACACAGGTTATAAAGAATGCATGAGATCCTGAATGCATATGACACAGGAAGCCAAAAGCCAGTTGTTTCAACCAGCAGCAAGCAAGATATTCCTGCAGTCCATTCTGACATGTCCTACTGCTTTTGTATATTGTTAGCTTAACTTTTATGGTTGATTTACACTCCTGGAAGACACCAACTTCTTCAAGCAAGGCATTGCTATGCAAGCTAGCCATACAGTCAGCTAAACCCTTGCCAAAGATCCATCAAATACAGGATCTGCAAAACTTACTGCCCTAATTCCCATTTGTGAGAACTCGTGTACAAAGCAGTTAGGTTTTCTCGTGCTGTTGTAAGCTAACATCCTTCTGGAATGATGATGAATCCACCGACTTCATTTTAACATTATCCTACCAAGAGTCAAAGCAACTGCTCATGATTTCAAGCTGACTGCATTCACCACTCTGTCATTAAATCGCCTTCTGTTTTATAAATATGGGTGATGGTTAAGAAGTGATCACATTTTTTTCCCTCCCAACTACAAACTTTTCCTCTACAATACCCACGCCACGATTAAAAACTCAGGGCTTCTATTACAATTTCTCATTCTATTGTTCCATTCATCGTGTGATAGACTTAACAGCATCTATAGCCCTCATATTGCAGAAACCCTCCTGAGGCCAATATCTTGCTTTTCATTTATAGTTACAAGGTAAGCATAGCCCACTAAAACAGCTTCAGTCTTAGCTGCACTTGATGCTGCCTACAAAGTCATTCAGACCTCGGCTGTCTATAACTGATGAAGTTATTTTTGCCTCAATCTAAATATAACTGAGGTGGGAGGGAGGGAGGAAAGAAAGCAAGTTCAATCAAGGGAGAATCTGTTTGTTCAGTAACACAGAAGTCACATCAGTCCTCCTGTTTAGGTAGGTCCCCACTGCTGGCTGCAGCACAGCACAAAACAGAGATATCAGACTTGGCTTTGGTATTAGAAACAGCCTGCTCTTGGCAGCACAGAGATCCTAGCAGGGTAATTAGCCCTCACAGCTCCAGGGGCAAACATCAGGTCTTGAACAGCTGCAATTTAAAGTCACAGTTTTCTTGATTATTCCCTTGCCCTTCTTTAACAGATGGGGTTTATGTAAGGTATGACTCACCTGGACCGACAGAATGAATCTAAATATTCTTCTGTCAAACTGCATCTCCACCATCCCGCAGCAAGCCCGAAAGCCTTCTGGGCTAATCCAGCTGATTAGAAAGGCTTTTTGCTCTCTGACTTCAGTGTTACCAGCTCTCACACTAACTAGTGTTGGTCATATTCTGTTACTTTCTGGAGCACTGTTAAAGTGTTCCAGTTCCCTGGCTTTGTGGATCACTTTATTTTATAGATGGAGTACCTTGAAGTTTGTTAATTGCCTTAAAAATGGTTCCTATTAAAGTCAGCTGAAAGCAAAAGGAAAAACAAAACAAACTTATTTACCAAATTCAAAGTCAGCAACCTAGTATAAAAAGTCTGCATAAGAGGTTTGTTGTTGATTTACACAGGATAAAGTATGCTGCTTTTCTTCCTTTCTATGCCAGGTTCAGCCAGTGACCACCTCCTGGCTACTCCACCTCCAGAGAGCCCCGAGGTTACCACTCCTGCAATCTCCTTTTCCTTTATATCATAGGTGCCTCTTCAGTACTTCACTGGGATTTCAAGCCCCAGCTGAGCCCCTGCACTCTCCTCCCCTCCCAGGGTTTGCTCACTCTGCCTGGTGGGAATGTCCCTGAACGTCTTAATCACCCAGGCAGCAAATACAGAGTCAATAACTATGAGTAATCAACTCAACCATTACGAAATTAATCAGCTGGAAGCAAGAGTGCTCCCACCTCCTAAGAAAACGTTTGTATCTTAGTGCGATGCTTTTTCCATGTGCTGCCAAGAAATGAATCCCTGTAAACTGACAATCCTGTTTTACAGAAAATCATAGAATCATCATATTGGTTTGGTTGGAAAAGACCTTGCAGCTCATCAAGTCCTCCTGTAAACTACATTGTTAAGTACCATATCTATGTGTCTTTTAAATCCCCCCAGGGATGGTGACTCCACCGTTCAAAAGTGGCTCATTGCAAGTTGCTCACTGGGTCAGACATGGCAGCATTTACCCACTCTGGGTGACAATGGGGTTCAGATGATTTAACCCCACATGACATCTGGAGAAGTACCAGGACACCTTTTTTTAAACAATTCCTTGATGCCTTGTTCTCAGATGATTTAAGAAGAAAACTTCATAGAAACTTTCTGGCAAAACAGTTCAGAGGAAAAAGCCCATTATTTGGAACTAAAATATTTGCCTTGAAAGAACATATGCAGAATGCAGTGAATCAAAAGCAGGATAACGAGGAACATTTCCTAAATTTCTGGTGAACAACTGGATGATCTGGCACTGCCAGTCCTGCACGTGGGCAGGGCTGCTCGTCCCTCCCGGCCCCGCATGGTCCCAGCCCGTGCAGCCTTGGGCTATGCCAAGGCTGGCTCACTGCTGTCAACACCCAAGTGGCAAAGCAGAGTTAGAGCCTCAAACCTCATCTGGGGACGTTTCTGAAAACTTTTTTTTTTTGTTAAATTCCCACTCCGAGGTTACTTTTACAAGTTTGATTGGACTTCAACCAAAAAAAAAATAATAATCTTCTTACAAATGGAAAGCCCTGTACTTCAGCCAGCTCCAGTCTGCAGTTTAATTGCTTTAAAGCAGAGGCCATGTGTTGTGTTCTCTCAGGGGTACATGGGAAGGTGAAATGAAAGACAGCAAAGAAAAAAATAAAAATAAAAATCAACCCTTAGAATAAAATGACATAAGACTGCTTCAGGGCTATAGCAGTATAAAGATCAACGACATGAAGACAACTCTCAAGGACAACCCTTCCTTCAGTGTGTCTTTTCTACAAGCACATCTTTCCAGTTGATGCTCTCCTGCTCCCCTAAGCACACAGCCACAGCCTTGGTTTATAACACACACAATTTGAAAGCTTTTTCAGGTTTAATGGGATGGTCATCCTCTCAACAAAAAACATTTCACAGGGGTTAAGACATCACTCTCCAACCTCCTTAACAAATAAACCTCCCTGCTCACAGGCTGTTTCAAGTCTCTTCTTGGTGATTTCTGATGAGATTCCTAAGGTTATGACTTAAAAGTTGCACTCTATATTTCATTTTGAAGCACTGTGTCCCTTTAGCAGGCTGCCAGATTTATTATTTAAGATTCATATGTTTAAGAAAGATCCAAAATATTCCAAAATGAGCTTTTTCCATCACACCTGGGCTGCTGTTGGGCACCAGTGCTGACTACCAGCTCTCAGTTAAACATTTTTAGATCAGGTGTATTTTAATACCACAGGGATGAGCCCAAAGAACTCTTGCCATAGGCAAGAGATTTGATATTTAGATTTGATAAGTTCTATCAAGGCACAGCCTCTCCCTGTTCCCCATATCACTAAATTACTTCTGAGATCCTAGAGGCTGGGGTTGATATCCTTCATGGTTTCATAGCCACCTACACACCTGAGCAGGTACAAAATAAAAACACCCCAGTAAACAACCCCAGTTTTCTCAGAGGACAAAAAGGCAAAAGGAAAAGTCCCTGCAGCTGTTTTGTGGCACATGCAGGCACCCCTCCCACAGATTCATCCCTATTCTGCCTTGACTTTTCTCATCCGTGATGGAGCACATTTCCATGGTCCCATCAGGGCATCTCACCCCTATCATCCATCCGAACCACGAGAGTATGAAGACAGCATGCCTGCAGAGATGTCTACAAACGCTGCTATTTCCATTCTTTCAGACTCTGATCTGACAATTCCCCTTTCAAAAACAGCTAAAAAACCAAACTTGAACTGCTGAAGCCAATTACAGCTTCATTTTCATTTCTCTGGACTGCAGAAAACAGTGGGTCTTGGTTATACAGCTTCTGCCAAATGAGATCTTCAGAAGTTATGAACTTCTACAGCACATAAGCATAACACACACACAAGTAGTGAAGCCGTAAGTCGACTTATTTTGCCTTTTTAAAAAAAAGACGTCTATATTCCCAAGTTAAGAGAAAATGATGGTGAGCAAGACAAGATACATCACTCAGCTCCCTGTACCTAATTTTGTTTTATTTCTTCTTTACTTCACAAAACCTAGAAAGACAGAAACTTTCCAGCAGCCCTGAGTAGTATTTTCTTCTGCCCCTCCTCATTTTGTTACGTGAACTTCATTTCAACTCTTTAACAAAAGGTTTTTTGCCTTCATGGCAAAAAAAAGAAAGGCATGAAATGTATTTGAGGGAGATCAGGAATACAAAGTAGGCAGAGCAGTGATGATCCCACCACCATAAGACACAACCCTGGCTACCTGCTTTGAGGAAAAGGGCTTGGACACACCATTTTGGATAAGTTATGAAGAATCCCAGAGTCTCTGCACGTGATCAGATGAGACTGGTCTCACAGAAGCAACTTGGTTCCTCTGAAACTGCACTGCTTGCCTTTGAATGAGCAGGTTCAGAAATATGAACAGAAACAGGGACTCGTTTTGGAAAGTCCTGTATTGCCAGGATCAGAAATGTGGGAAATCAGACCTCCCTCCCCTTCCTGAGTTTCAGTCACTGCAACCAACTGCATAGATTTTTAAAATAAATTCCTAGGAGGACACTTTAATGAATAAAATAATGAAAGTATAATACTTAACCAAAACCATTTACTCCATTTAAAGAACAAAACCCTTTGCATTTTTCTCATCAGCTCTGTAAAGCAGACATTTATAATTTTCATTTATTTATATTAAAATCTCATGAAAGACATGTACCAGATTGTGTCTGACAGAGTGCCACGTATTATTTCCAAATTCCAGTTAAATGAAAAAGCAGAGAGATGACTAATGCTGAACTACTTATTTGAATTTTGCAGTCAACATGGCTTTACCAAGGGTAAGTCATGTTTGACCAACCTTATAGCCTTCTATGAGGAAATAACTAGGTGNGTAAAGCAGACATTTATAATTTTCATTTATTTATATTAAAATCTCATGAAAGACATGTACCAGATTGTGTCTGACAGAGTGCCACGTATTATTTCCAAATTCCAGTTAAATGAAAAAGCAGAGAGATGACTAATGCTGAACTACTTATTTGAATTTACTTAACACCGAGGAGCTTGACAAAAAAGGGACTGGGTACAAACCAGTGCATGGCTGGGCAGAGTGAGAACCACAGGCTGATTTAAGCCTTAGACATAACTCAGATCTATCTCCACGTGAAACAGAGCAATCCATCCAAACTCGACATAATTGGAGACCTGGATAAATGGGACCAAAAGCTGAACCTTTCCCAATTTCAGATTTAATACTGTAAAAGATACAGCCTACATTTTGCAAAACAAACCCTTCTTTTTCCTTTCAACTTCCTCGTGTTTTTTTTCCTTCATTTTTTCTTGGTCTGGAAAAGGATTATTACACTGCAACTGTCTGTAGCTGCTGAGTCTCACAGCACTTCATTGCTTAATGATGCACCACCATGATATTTTTGGGAACAATTGCATGCAACAGAGCAGCTCTATTGCTCTAAGTGTCTTCGCAGCAGGGGATTCAGGAGAACCCAGTAAAGACACCTCTGCTGAGGACTTATTTACCAAAAGAACTGGATTTGACATTTAAAAGAAACAATCTGACATTCTCCTATACTGTAACAGCATCTCTTGAACAAAAAGTGGAGTGGAAATGGCAACAGCAGAGGCAGAGAAGGGTTCAGTATAACTGACTTGCTGAGTTTACACTTGACGTGATATATCTTAATTTAGCTGAATATATTTTCTTAAAAAAACAGCACAGCCAAGGGCAAGATTAAGCAAAAGAACACAGAAAATAATAAAAGATTACCTTTGGTTTACTTCTGTTCATCAAGGGCTTGTGCTGGCAGGGAGATAATTCACAGTTTGTTTAAACAGCTACTAAGCATTTCTGCTCTCAAGATGGAGGTGTCAACCTTGCTGAATTAGCTCTACCTTTGTGACATTCATTTCTAGTTTAACCATTCTGGTAACTTACCTGCTTGAAACTCTTCATTCACAATGGTTAAAAAAGAATACATATTTGTAAACTCTGACCATAGCAGAAAGCACTACTGAAACAAACACTTTAAACAGGAACAGAAAACAACTGATCAGATACAAGGCAAAGATTATCGATTTGTTATTGGCTTCTCCTCCCTGTACTGAACAATTCATTAGAGCAATCACAGATTAATGGCATCATCAGTTTCTGCATTTTCTTTGTCTTTGTCTCCCATTCTTTAACAGAGACAGTAAACACCAGTTTACCAGAAACTCACCAGTGGAGTGTCTTTCCCCCCGACGATGCTGAGTCCGAGGCCTGACCGACCCTTAGATATCTCTATAGTCATCTCCTGCCCTGGGATTATAGGGCATGTTGCTGGATCCACAGGCAATGGAGGTGGCAAGATGTCTAAGAACAGGAAAAGGTAAAGAAATAAGTCACATTCCTCAATGAGAAAATGAAAACCATGGAAGGAATCATATGAGAGCAGCTAATTAAGCTCTTGCATTTTGCTCTTCAACTTTACAAATCTAAACCAAACTGCTACTCTGAGTCACTTCTGAACTCTCTAAATCAGAACAATTCCAGAGATCTGGGGATAAAGGTTCAGAGCAAATGTCTGGAAGCACATTTAATTCAGTTATAACTTATACAATTCAGATCACCATGGCAAGGTGTATTATTCCATTCAGGACAGATAAGCCCATGTCCCAGCACTGTGGAACAGACAGGATGTCCCAGATTGCCTTTCCTTCTGTTTTTATTTTAATTAAATGGATGAACAACATCGTTGTGTGCAGGAGTCAAGAAAAACAAACACAGACATCTCCAAGCTCTCAAAAATTATAAAATGAGAGAAAAATACAAACACTTTATAAAATAACTTAAATTGGTCATTTGACGTTCAAAGGAAAAATCTCAGCAAAAGTTATCTGGAATTAAAAAAGACAAGATCTATCTTGGGTCAAGGTACTAAATATCTACTGTACTGGTGGAAAAAATAACTGGTTCATACTATGACTGGTGACTTCTGCCTCTGGAGAAAGATAAGTAGGTGCTGGCCCCAGGGGTATCTCCTGTAAGTTGACTGGTACTTTTGTTGACGTTTTAGATTGTTTGATCTGGTTGAGGACCTAAAAGCAGAAGCAAAAGAGATCAGTCACAGCAAGGCATGTTATGCTGACGTCATCATTAGCTGATTATCATACTTTATTAAATCTCCTGAGTCAATAGAAGGGAAACAAGCAATAAGCATAGATGAACTGAAAAGATTCAGTTCATAAATAAATGGAAAAATCAGGTTGACTTCCACAAATGCTCATGAAGGAAGTAGGGACAGGAGTTTACCTTTCTCAATTGTGCCTCTCATACCAAATAACATGAGTTGCTGGTTTATTTTTTTACTTTTAAACAGCAAAGAACATCCTTGACATTAGCCCATGTGACTATTCCCATATAATCAAAAAGAAGCAAGTAATTTTTAAAGTTTTCTCCCAAGAAAATTATTTTAATGTCTCCCCAGTTAACCCTTGCCCCCATAGATCACTGAACCTTCAACTAGATCAAGCCCCCAGAACCTCCCACCACACATACATTTTCTGGGAGCTGCTCCTCCACTTCCTGCTGATCTGTCAGCACAGGTTTGTCAGCTTTACATTTCACATCCTAAAAAAGTCAAAAAAGAAACTGAGGTGTATTGAAAAAGTCACATTAGCTTAAATCAGATATCCTCCCAAACTCAAAATTATGATTCCAGACAAACACAGGGATATTTCATCATACAAGTACTTGTAGCACAAAACAAAGCTGAAGCCCAGAACTTAGAAATGGAAAAAAATAGTATGAAAACAGGGAATATCAGGAATTACTAAAATCACACTGAACAGTTATGAAGACATAGAATGTAAGGGAAGGGTTTTGGGGGAGCACATTCTCACACATGGTCTATATTGTTCCTGAGCAATGAGAAGCTCTAAAGAAGAAGGAAGTGCTTCCTCTGGGGTAACCAGGCCAGCAATTCCCATGCTGTGTGGAAACATGCAGGTTATCTGTGTGCCAAGCCTCCAGCACACAGGTAGCTGAGACCTTTGGTGCCTACAGCTGGAAGGGATTCAAAGTCATCTGTTCTCTCCTTCCCCCTCCCTTTTCTGGTAGTCCTCAGTACTGCCAGCACTTAAATAACTGCTTAAAATGCATCATCCAGCCTTCAGTATCTCAAACAATGGCACTTGAATCACAGGCTCCACTTGTATCCTAATTTCTTTCCATATCCTTGCAATGAACTAGAAAATATTTTTTTTCTCTCCTACATCTACAACTGCTTCCAGGGGGTTACAGTGTCCTCCCCGTGTTAGCTCTTAGCCAAACTCAGGACACCTTGATCACAGCATTAATTAGTGATCTTACCCCATGTTAAAAAACCATGATAAACAGCCTAGTTTTCAGAAAAACTGAGCACCAACTTCAAAAGACAACAGAGATATTCTGCAAGAATTTCTTATTAAGATGATAATTCATACATTTTTTTAAAAAAAATACATAAATCAAAAGTTAGGTAACCAAGCTTGAAAATATTGGCCTTATTTCCTGGAGCTTTGTGATGTTAAATCGTACCAAGCCCCACAGGCTTTTTTTTTTTTTCCTGATTTTTTTCCCTGCATTTTTCTCCAGGCTTGCTGTAACAATACAACTGTAGCTATTACCCAAATGGCTAACAAGAAAAAAGATAAAGTGGTGATCTCATTGTATTATCAGAGGTGTCAGGGGAGAAATGGGACGACTGCTTTGTCATTTTATGAGATTGTTTCAATGAGCAATGAAAAATGATTTCATACTTCCCTTTTCCATTCTGATATGTGACTAATATCTCAAACTTCATCTTGCACATCAAGCCAGCACCAAGCATCACCTTTGAATCTCCCAAATCTTCTCCATTGTCTTGGTTTTTGCAGTTAGGGCGGACTGCAAGCCCCCCCAAGACAATAATTTATTGCTTACTATTGCTTAACACAGACTATGCTAGAGTTACCTGAGCAAAACAAAACTATTCCCAGCCCCTCAAGCACCGAGTTGTACACTTGGCATTTGTCACAAGCCTGCAACCCAGTGGGTTCAATCTCATTCAATTCCCTCAAATGCATCCAAAAGCATTTTTACAACGCCCTTCATCTTTGACAGTGTTTCAAGGACATGTTCTCTGTTTATGGTAAAGACAGATTATTGTTCCAAGTTCAAATCTTTTACAGAAAATGAATCCATTCTCACATACCACAAATCAGTTTATCCCATCCACAGGACACTGAATTACACTCACGCTCTGCCAGGACACCAATGATGAGAGGTGCTTCAGAGTGCACACAACTGCTCGAGCCATTTTCACCTTTGTAAAAGTGTTGAGAATATCTCAAAGTCCCATATATCAATTGTTTTCCAACAACAAGTTATGGAAACCAAGATAGTTACAGTCTCCAGAAAACCACAACTTTCTATGAGGCCACCTCAAACCTCAGCTAATAGGCAGGCATGCAGACTTTGCCCAACACTTCCACTGGCCCCAGTTCAGAAATAAAGTTGTTTTCCTTCCCCTCTCTTATCATCCAAGTCTACAGTGATGTCCATTACGTAATTTTAAACTTCTTAAAGTGATGAAGTGACAACAAAAAGTATCTTAGGAGAGACTGACAAACTTATCAGCAACAAATGAATAGAGAACAATGTGATTTTTTTATTTTATTTTATTACAGCTGGCATTTGGTGAGACACCCTGCCTGTGCTTTGAGCTGTACATACTTGTGGAAGATCTCTCCTGATAAGCACATACTTTGTATTTACTCAGTGAACTTGATCTTTCTTGTTGACTTTTACAGTCCTGATTTCTCCTGACATACAATTGAGAAATCTAACAACAATGGTGAAGTAGCATCAGGCTCTAGTAGCAACCACCATGCTATGAAAAACAAGGCAGCACTGCTTTCTTTTGCCTCAACAGTCACCAAAAGACTACAAGAGAAATCCCTTTTCCTCAAAATAATGAGCTGTCTTGTGCTGCACTGCAGTAGCAAAGTCTTAATGCCAATGTGACCACAAACCCATTTCCTTCTGGTCAGAAGGGACTGATGGCAACCATCAGCACCTACAGAATTAAGATACACTTAAAAATATTTGCTATGTAGTTTTAAAATCCTGACTCACAGAAAACTCCAAATATATGAAACTGGCTTTCCCCACTATTTTTCATCCTGTTATGCCTCTAAACCAAGGGTTGGCCCAACTGAAGGCATTATGGAAGGAGCAGTTGGATCTATAGGCCATCAAGTACTTTGCTATGGATCTACAGGCATTGGAATACTTTTCTAAATCCCACCTCCTAGCTCTTAACTTTCCAGAATCTATTTATCTAACGAGTGACCACTAAGCAAATATCCACTGAATGAAGGCAGGGCTACAGCTAAGCAGCAGCCAGGAGAGCGACACATTCACTGCCTCCTGGTCTCACCAGTGACCCAGGACAGGTCACTTCCCTCCCATCAGCACCTTCCATCCCACAGCATCTTCCCTCCACACCTACCTTGAATGGCTGCAACTCATTTTTTTTCCCCATTAAATTTGTGCTTCCTCTAATGCCTTTCAAAAAGCTGCACAGCACAATATCCTACACCAAGAGTTCATCTTTGTACAATACATTTTCTGTATTTTTATCCACTTCAGTCTTCAAACAATTTTTCATATTGCCTTGTAATCCCTTAAAGGTTTCTTGCCAAGTTGAGCAAGAACAGCAACAAAACCAGGTGAATTACACCTGCAAATACATACAATAAAACTCTGATTCATTTAAATTCCAGCAGGATTCTGCACAAGGCTACCAAATACAAATAGACCAACTTTTTTGTAATCCATTAGTAGCATAAACCAATCCATTTTACATGATTGATTAAGTCTGATGATTGAATAGGATGTAACACTTCCTAAATCTTGGAGTTCATAGACTCATTCCCTAAATACTTACTAGCTATAGAACATTATGTATATTCAATTAATACTTGCAAAACCCAGCACAGTCTTTGCAAAAGACACGATGAAGCAGGAAGAAGACATCTAAGAAATAAAAATATATCCAGAAACATCAGGTTTCCTTTGAGGACAGCACACACAAACTGTGCACGCACAGCAAGTCTCAGCCCATGCACTCCTTGAAAAAAGAAGTGGGCTGTTGGACAAAGAGACAACCTCAGCAAATTTTATGTACCTCTAGGTTAGTCACTTTTCAGCATGTTTAGTGGCTTTCCATTTTAAACTTTTAACAGAGTCAAAAAAAAAAAAAGAGATTAGAGCTGCACCCTGAAGGACTTTCAGATTTCTGATAATGCACAATCCTGACATACAAACCAACAAAAAACTCCATCTGTATCAATGAGGAGTTCAGTATTTATTACAGTGCACACTGACAGCACCACATTAAACCAGAAGTTATGGGCTTGATGTAGAAATTACCGAGAGTAACTCTATAGCTATGTTATTCAGGAGGCAAGACTAGATTATGATAATAGACATTTTGGCCTTAGAATTTATGAAGCTATGAATATAAATAAGAATATGATTTACAGACCACGCTTTTTTCTGCAGTTTGTCACACATGGACAGCAAGAGTGGAAAGTCAATCCCTTCACTGAGAAAGAACTCAAGAGAGGGTCAAAATGCTACATAGAAATGCTTATCTCAATATTTTAACAAATTATACTGACTGCCTGGTTCATGAAAACAGTCTATGAGTGAAAAGCTGAGAGCTTGATTCTGCTCTTACATGTACTGGATATTATTGGACAAAAGTGTGTTGCAATATTCCAACACAAAGGCACAGAGAAAACAGATCAAGCCCATGAGCCTCCATTTTCCAAGGTCTAATCATCATTAAATATTGCTTTAAGTCACTTACAGCTTTGTTGGATTCCTCATCAGCCAAACTTTTCATGACAACTTCCAAACTCGGGTCTCCTTCATTGCTTGCAGGTTCAGTGCCACCATGATCCTGGTAGAAAGGATTGATAACATTTTTTAAACAGCTATGATCCCCCATGATAGCTAAAGAAAAAAAATCAGATAATTTTACATTTTCTTTTGTTTTTCTAAACAAGTAGCAACCTTTAATTCTAATTTGGAGTTGTTCTCTCTTGCAAAGCAAACTAAACTACGTGCAACAAATCGAATCTCAAGATCTTCAGTCCCAGAAGCAAAATTATTTCTGAATTTTCATAGACATTTTACATTTAAGTACATAATGACAATTACACAAATGCCTCGAGCGCCACTTGAGCGGGTAAAGTACCTCTGCATTCATACAAAGGCTCATACAAAATATCTCCTTCTGTGGCTTTCTGATGAATGAAACTTTTTAAAAACAGATATTTTGCAGTAATTAGTATTTAATATACTTGGCTTCTGGCGGCTTGCCCACAGCATTACATGACAACCTAGACTTATCCTGTCTTCCAACTCCATGCAATGAAGCAAGACCCTGTTTTAAGGCATATTTACTGCTTATCACTTTCCATATTAAAATACCTTAATGAAGACAGAGATAAGAGGAAGAAAATTAACACGATAGCACACAGTAGCTATGGCACCCTGATATGCTGCTGCAGTAGCCAGGCTATTTCATGTGACCTGACAAGTTGCACGTACAAAGCTGGGAACAAATGCAGGTATTAAAGAGTCAACAAAAATCAAATGAACCTGGGCTCTGTACATTGTAGAGTGATTTGCAGCCCACCAGCTGTACCTGGGGCATGCTGCTTTTACAGCAGAGAGAAGGAAAAGCCAAAGCACTTTCCAAAAATTACTCGGATCCAAACAAAAACTAAGCAGCTCTATGCCTGTATGGAAGCAGCAATCAGTGGTAATATAATCTGGAAAGCAAAAGCAAGCATGTGAACAGGAGATTCATCCAGCGTTACCTAGCGTGGGATCACAATAATGTTTATTGAAATACCAGGAGTTCAGTGCACATTAATTTATCAATTCAAGGCAAGATCAAACCCCAATTGAATTATAAAACATCTTTTTGCTTTATTAGTTCAAATAAAAATAGAATTAAAAAGCAACAGCAAGGTTAACCATGTACTTTGTCTAGAAAATTCAGTTACACTGTATTGAGATGTCAAAATGGTAACAAAGTGGTGACACTGCAGGGATTGATGGTGCACGAGAGAGCAATCAGTCTGTGCTGGGGCTGAGATAGCAACTATAATGAAGAAAAACATTGGTAAGATTACCACACAAAGGAAGTTTTTATAGTGGAATATCGTATGCTACAACATCGTGTAGTGGAGCTCACTGCTTAAACTGCCCTCGCCTGCTCCTCCAGGAAGAAAATGAGCAGGAATGACAGAGTCCAATGCTGGGGCACAGAACAAAGTGGTGGACCAGGGCTCTTAGGCTGGGATTGTCTGCAGAGTCTCTTATAATGCAAATCATGTACACAGTGACCTCTTTCACCATAGATAGTTGTGGGTCATCCCTACTTCTTCTTTAGAGATGCCCACGGGAGGGTATTCTGGGGGAAAAAGAACTTTGAAAGTGGGAACTTTCCCCTGAAAAATGTTTTTTTCTCTTCTGTGTAAGGATATCCATGTTCCAGGCAAAGGATCCTCACCACAACTACTCTAACCAGCTGAAAAAGGAGCAGGATAGGAGATGGCAAGGGGTTCATTTGGAGACTTTTCTTCCTCCTGTACAGCAGTAACCTGTTCAGTACCTGTCGTTAATGCCATGCCAGCCCTTACAGTAACAATGAGATCAATAAAAAGGAGACAGGGGAAAATACATCTATTTGGTCAAGTTCCTACCCCGTGCATTTTATGATTCAGGGTTTAATTAGACAAGGTGCTCAAATTTATAATGAAGTGCTAATTTTGATTAATGTAACTCAGCAATCCCTAATTAAAAACAACAACCCACAAAGCTCACCTCAATGGAAGAGTGGGAGCTGGCAGGTAACGGGAAAGGAGTAACAGCCATCTGATTGACTGCATCTTCACTTCTGTAAAACAAACAACAACATATTACACATGAAGCCATAACAGCCAAACTTTTCTTTTGAGTTGGTTTTGCTCATTAAGAAAACATTCTTATTAGCATAAAAAGTAGCTGCTTCTTACCAGAAGTCAGAACTTCCAAAAGCACTTCATCTTTGCTTGTGTTCTTGGCTAGCAAACAGACCACATCCCTTCTTGGGACCACAGTAGCTTTATCTGCGACATAATGGCATCATTCTTTGGAAATCTAATTTTGTATGGATTACCAGGGGATGCAGTTGGAGTTTATGGTGCCTACACATCAATAGATGTGCTAATAATTTGTTAGCCTCTTCCAATAGTGTCTATGTTTGTAAACTCCTTGTTTATAGTCTGACACTCACATTACTGAAATATAATACCCGTTTTACTACAATAGATGGCTTTTTCTTTTTTGTTTATATTTGCTGTGGTCTTCTCTAAAAGATTCAATGTAAAAAGTTGGAAGAATTTTTATAAAATGCAGGGAGAAGAAAACAGATGAACATTGATTCCCCCTACGTACAAAGTGCATTATTTTCCAAAGATGCTTATTAAGTCTGGCATCTTTTCCTCTATCCTCTTTAAAATGCATTCCTAAGTTGACATATGATTATTTTGTAACTTTCAAAAGCCTTCATTTTTTTTATTAAACAGCATTTTTCCTTGTTAATGTTTTTCCTCAACAGCCATTTACAACTATTTGGCTTGTGGAATTAGCTCTGTGGTTTTTTGGCCCCTCTAAAACCAAACCAAGTAAAATAAGATTTCAGTTACATTGTTTAACGCAGATCTGAGGAGTATGAAAAAAAGACTCCAAATTTTGCTTCAAAAACCGTACAGATGCATCTCTTTATTTTCAGAGTGAGCAACTCTCACAGAACACAGGGACACTATGCAAACCCCATTTTGCTCAAGATTCAGTACAACCACACAGCCTCTGCTCACCAAGATGAGAGAGAGGAGGAATCAGGAACACTGCAACTTTGCAGATACGGAGCTTGAGATGAAATGACTTCTCATGCAGTGAGTCTGCTGAGTTTGATCCCTGGTCCTATCTACCTTCCATGTCCCCAGGTGTGGTCAGTAGGTCAAGAGAGGTTCTCCTCCCCCTCTATTCTGCCTTGGTGAGGCCACACCTGGAGTCCTGTGTCCAGTTCTGGGCCCCACAGTTCAAGAAGGACAGGGAACTGCTTGAGAGAGTCCAGCACAGAGCCACAAAGATGATGAAGGGAGTGGAACATCTCCCTTGTGAGGAAAGGCTGAGGGAGCTGGGGCTCTTTAGCTTGGAGAAGAGGAGACTGAGGGGTGACCTCATCCATGGTTACAAATATGTAAAGGGTGAGGGTCAGGACGATGGAGCCAGGCTCTGCTCAGGGATGGCCAGGGATGGGACAAGGGGGAACGGGTGCAAGTTGGAACACAGGAGGTTCTGGGTGAACATAAGGAAGAACTTTGTCACTGTAAGGTGACAGAGCACTGGGCCAGGTTGCCCAGAGAGGCTGTGGAGTCTCCTTCTCTGGAGACATTCAAACCCTGACTGGATGAATCCCTGTGTACCCTGCTCTGGGTGGTCCTGCTCTGGCAGGGGGGTTGGACTGGATGATCTCTTGAGGTCCCTTCTAACCCCTGACATTCTGTGATTCTGTAACACAAGCAATTTTTTTCCTCTTTAATTTCTGGAATAAAATATTAGATTAGTATGTGGTTTACAACACTTGATAGAAATGCCTGAAAGAAAAAAAAGTCTCATTTTTATCCCTCAAGAGTTAAACACATGAAGCTGGCATGTTCTGATCACTGACAGACAACATGTAAACCAATAGCTCTCAGCAGAGCAGCACATGGGAAATTCAGTCACAGGCATTTGAAATGATAAGTCCTGCAGGCAAAGGTTGGCAAATTTGTTTACTTATCTTCAACCAAACAGCCATACATTTCAAAGGAATTTGTTCTGTGCTGCTCAGTTTTGTACTCCCTCCCAGGCTCTCCTCTTGGCCCTGCTCAAAGCCTTGCAAGAGTCAGAAACCAGGCTCAGATCAGACCCAGAGCTGCCCGCGACGCAGACACACGCGTGCACAGAGCCAAGACAGAAATCTGAGGAACACATAGAATCAAACCCATGAATTTCATCAGCTTCACAATTTCCAAGTGCATTTTACCCCACGGGGCATATTAGGCAACGACATTTTTCCTCCTCTTATCTTCATGATACATTGATGTAATTATGTTGCTTTTCTAACCTATAAGAATAAACCCACAAACCTAAGTGTCTGTTTTCACTTGACTGCAGAGATTTTTCTGACAATAGTTTATATGAAGCACAAATAGCATGAAAACAAACTCCACCTTGCAATTAGCAACAAACTTGAAAATAATAATGTACGTCTAAACTTTTGTAAGAAATGTAATTCCAAAAATTGCTAAACAGAAGCTTCATGATGTGCATGATAAAGCGGGGTGTAATTAGTTATACAAATTAGCTTCTGCTTTGTACATACACACAAAATGTGGGGTTTTTCCCAATCATTGGGCAAACATTTTTATGCAGTTTTAAGTGGATGGTCATTTTAATTCCAAGCAATAAAAACCCACAGTAATTCCCTGGAAAAAAAAATGCAAAAAAAAAAAAACAATTAAAAAAAAAAGGTTACAAAGTGTCACAACTTGTAATCTCCCCCTGCTAGGTCTTGCACATATTTAAATACTTTAATGCTGCTTCAAACGAGAATGCTTCAAAGCAGAATGAAAGTGGGAACATATTTAAAAGTGACAGATCTAATAATAAATTGCTCTTTCTGCTCTCCACTTCCATAAGTGTCCTCAACTAAAACATGAATTTATTTACAACTAAAAGGAGCAATCATTTTCTTTTGATGCCAGAGCAGACAGCTTAGAAGTCTGAATATCATATTCAAATTACAGTGACTGCAAATGAGCATTCAATGTATTTGCCAATAGTTGCTGCAGAACCACCTCCGAGAAAGCTGTTCTCAGTTACCAGTGCTCAATATTGCTCGAGGTTAAGATGTCTAAACCCTTCAGAGTCAAGACATAGCTCTCTGCTTGCAGGGTCAAAGCAACATACAATGCAATTTATACAGTGGGGAGGCTCGGATTCTCCCCTCTGTTATATGCAGAAATTCTAAACCTCCATGGCTCTCCTTCCAGCTCTCGTACTGGTTCATGTAAGATGCTGGGATGGCAGCCCATCTCCTTGCTGAGTCTGTTTATATAGTTCATCAGTTACGTATAAACGGAATAGGGAAGGACCATCACTCCCACCACAAATACTTTTATTGCTTCTAACCTCTCAGGATGAGCTCCTGAGACAAAATGTGAATTAGATCTGCTCAGAGGTTAGAGTGCCTGCTGCCTGTACCAACCTCAGTGACTATAGCATGACACTGAAGAAACAAGAAGCTTCCCCCATCGCACAGGGTCATGGGAAGGAAGATCAAAGCCACATGTAAGTGGCAAAGACTCCTTAAGCTTCAGAAAAGCTCATACCCTTTCAGATTTATTTGATTAGATTGCCATTTTTTACTGCATTTTACTTCCTTTCTAGTCTAAATAGGACCCCTGGACATTCACCATCCTTTCTTGCTGACCAAAGAGAAGAACTTCTGGTGTTTTGCTCCATCTAACAACTGCACCTCTGATAAAGGGGAAGATGTGCAGCTTAAGCAAAGACAAATACACTTACTATTGGCCAATAATTA
This sequence comes from Aegotheles bennettii, assembly GCA_013398125.1. Lineage (NCBI taxonomy): Eukaryota > Metazoa > Chordata > Aves > Caprimulgiformes > Aegothelidae > Aegotheles > Aegotheles bennettii. The sequence goes on along the minus strand of VZRW01001254.1, from coordinate 131,751 downwards.
ACTACCATGAACACTTGGCACAGAAAAAGCCTCAAGAGAGCAATATGCAAATATAAATCTGAAGGGATTACTCATCCCACGCTGGAGGAAGCCTGAAGGGGAGTTACAGTTCTGTGCTGTAGGGCTTCAGCTAGGCTGCCCTGCAGCGCCGTGCTGTGCTTGTCAGAAAGCTGTCTCTGGCACTTGGGAGGGATGTCTCACACAGCTGGAATGGTCTATGAAGCATTCAGAAAGTTATCTTTATAGAGACGATAACCAGAAGCCACAGCCTCAGCCACATTCAGGTTTTGGGGTTTTTTTTCATTTGCTCATCAACCTCAGACTTGTAATTCTTGAATTCAGGTTCCCTGCCTTCCTTTGAGGCCATTTTCTGTTCCCCATTTTATTTACTCTTACATCTCTCAGTCTGTGATGGTATAAGCTCACTGTCATGTAACACTAAGACAATCCTTGTTGAGCATGCTGAACGAGATTCATTACCTGCCTAAAGCAGAGCATCTTCTCCAAGACAGTGTCCAAATTTCTTCTGTATTCAGTGTGAAATCAAGACAAATCCCAGACCAGATCCACTCAGAAAGGTAATTCATCCCAGCAGCTAAATGACCTAATTTAGGACAGGATAAACTGAATTGCCCTGTGGAGGTTCCTGACAACTGCTCACTAATCACAGAAGTCCAGATGACCTCTAGATGTCTAAAGTAAGGGAAATGAACCTCCTGCCAAACTACCTGCAACTACACAGTTCATCAGCACTAAAAGATCATTTGACAACAGCTCTGTAAGGGATAGTAGATGCTTTTTGGGAATACAAAGTACATCAAGAATCAAGAGGAAAACCCAACAGCTTTAAGAAGTTGCACGACATCTTAGTTGGAACAGATCTGCAGACCAAGCTAATGAACAATGTGTTGCCCGGTAACCCTTAGGACTCCCACTGGTTGTGACACCAGGATCTTGTATTTTCTCATCTTTGTTTTCCCTCTAAAAGTTCCCTTGGAAAAGAGGAGCTGAAGGAATGCTGCACATTGAAAAGGCACGCTGGATTTTTCCTTCAGCTGAGTCAAGGCAAGACCTTTGTTTTGTGCATCTTCTTGAAAAATCTCTCCTACCAGCAGCAAGAACAGTCTTGTTCTCCACCTCCCCTCCATCCACTCCTAACTGTGTGAGAGCCAAATGCATACAGATATTTTAACTGAACAATTAATGTTCATATAAACTGCAGCTTAGGTCATCAAAGGTTTGAAAGAGCCCAAATTACTTAACTTCCTCAACCGTGCACTTGTTCCCACATGTGTATGACAGCAAGGAGGAAACAGGTCTGAAGAAAACAGGAAAGGTTCCAGCTTGCACGCACGGTGTCTGGCAAGAGCTTATTTTAAAAGCTTTCCCACATGAAAGAACCTAAACAATCAAAGCAAGTAAAACCAGAGTTTATACTACCAAAATATGATCAGTTATGTAAGTTAGAACAAACTTAAAGCAAAAATAAGTTCTAAAGCATGACAGTGTGTGAGACTCTGGCATGTAATGTACAAGGTTACTTATAGAGGCTCTAAAAGAAGAGCAAAAACTCAGTGCCAAAGTCACAGCAATGGAGATCGTTAAACAGAGCCACGAACTGGTGGACCCAGGCACTGCCCTGGCTTTACCAGCCCTCGGAGTATCTGCACATCACCACAGTAACAAGAGATCAGTCCTTACAATCACAGCTAGAAATGGAAGGAGGGGTTAGGGAGGCTTTGCTGAGAAGCTACGATCCCACCACCAGAAAGCAACGATAGCAGAACTGCGTGCGGTGAGAGGACAACTCTGGACAGCCAACAGATGGTATTGAAATAAGCAATACCCTACAGTACTTTACTCTTAAAGCATTTCTCATGTTTCATCACAGCACAAGACAATTTTCTTTTAAGGAATAAAGGTATACCAATGAATGCAACACAGAACTGAGCACAATGGGGCGACAGTTTGAAATCAGTAGCTTCCACTTCGATTCAACCATTCAAACTATATTTGATCTGCTTATTATACCAACACTGAAGCACCAAAACAGATTAAAGGCAGCTAATTGACCATGGAAAAAACACTGAATTTGCTGAATCATAAAATTCTCACTGTAAAAGAGCATTCTGATGTAAACTGGATTTCCTGCTACAGATGTGAAATCTAATTATATTGTTTTATTATGCATCTTAAAGGATGGGCTTATAATACATGAACAAAACCCACAATGGATATAAACCCATTTTATCTTGGGAACTAGGGCACAGAGACTCCTACAAGAAGCAAACCCCTTTCTCATATTATTACCTGGCTAATTCCTGTTGTTGGAGACTCAGATCAAGAATTTCAAAAGGCAGCTAAGACCTTTACGTGCCCTATGGCTACTGACTTCCACTGGCACTTCCACAGCAAGCCTCCTTTATATGCCTTGGAAAGCTGCAGGCAAATTATTATTTATTTCTGATATTCAGAAATCAAAAAGACAACCCGTATTTGCTACAGTAGCTTGGAAGTTAATGCAGCAGCTGTAAGACTTTGAGGTCCGATAAAACGTGACGGGACACTAATCAAAGGAAGCACTCGCACCCGAGCCATTTCATCTCAGGAAAATCTTGCTGTGCTTGGGCAATTGGTTTGTTTGTTTGTTAAAGTGGGTGAGCAGGTTAAATGCATTCACATTTGTTACTGTAGAAGGCTACAAAGCACAAGATGCACTGAATATTAAAAAAAAAAAAAAGTGACACCATAACTGCAAATCTTTTAGATGCTATTACAAGCTCGTGTAATTAATGAGACCACTGGGAAGCAGTGCTGTGTTAAGACCTATATTTTGGAATCTGGCCAAAATCAACTGTTTTAAATAATCATCGTCAACTTAATTGAGGAAAAGATGCTTATAAACCAGAGTGAGAAGCCTGCAAATATAAGGGGACGTCTATGATTCTCACAGCACTTACTGCACTCTGTCTCATCAGCAAAAATTACAGGAAAGGGTGGGAATGCAATTGTAACCCTACCTGGGTATAAAAAAAAAGTGTGAACAGATTGTTACAGTGCAGATGGTAAGTTAGGATCTAAGTAAAGAGTCAAAAAGGCTGAGGACACCTTCCATTCTTTAATTTTCCCTAGAAAAAACAAATGTGGCTGCAACAAAACCAAAGTTATTTAATGATAGTTACTACAGTTCTCACAGAAAGGCTTTTCTGTGCCCAGGAATTTCTGGGCTTCTTTCGTAACTGATTAAAGAGTTTATGGAAACATCCCCCTGCCCTGCACATGAACCAAAACACCAGGAATAGGAAAACCTTGATGCTGTTTCCTGCTTCAAAACAGCATTCTTGTCGCTGAGCATCCTTCATCTGAGGAAAATAAGGCCTCAGGATATCAAAGAGAGCACTTTTTAGTAGCAGTCCATGAGTCCCACCAGGTTTGCTTTTATGTCCTAGGTCAGCTCAGTCAGGCATGGAGGAACTTTTTAGGCTGCAGAATGATGTGTTTCTGAAAAACTGCAGCCTCCTCAGGCCTTCTGCTGCTGAAATTAGAACATTCGTTATCTTCAGGCACATGAAGTCCAAACCCACCTCTCTCATAACTCCTGCAGTACACTTTATTCTGCTGTGGTCTCTTCCTACTGTGTGCTCCACGCTGTGTTTTGGCTCCGTTACGCTAAGGGGCTTCTACCTTTAAAAGAAGTTGCATGGCTAACAACACCCAGGAGGAGGAAAACAGTATTTCTGTTGCAACTGGCTTCTCCTCATTTTCAAAGCGTAACAAATGTAATGGTATCCTGCTCTTTCCACATCATTAGAGCACAAAGGAACATATCTGAAATCAGCCAAGCAGCAAACCTACCAGGAGAGCTGAGTCTGCTACACTCAGCGCTTTCTTCTCAGCTGGAAAAGCTATTGCACATGCATATACAAGAGATGGATGGAGATTCAAGATGCCTGTTGCTGCTCTTATTTACTACAGCTAGCACCACAACGCATTGAGCAGTGGCATTTCAATACCTCCATTTTATAATTTTGAAACACGTTGATACAGCAAGGAAGAACGTTGCCTACCAAACTGCCCCACTGACACGACCCCACAGTCTTCTGGTTCGTGGTTTCCATCAATCACATCCACTGGTTTTGTGGTCCAAGGTATGGGAACTGGAAGCACCAAGACAGAATGGGCTCATGGAATATTTTTTTCATGAGAAAAGAAAATTCTTGTTTCTCCTTAAAACTCACCTTTGAGAGACAGCCTGATTTGGCTTTGCTAGACACCCCTCTTACTATGAGAAGGTGACCACGTATCAAGAAAAGGCACCATCAGTTTTCTCCCTGTGTTGGAGTCAGTGCTCTGCTTACTAACAACATCCTCTCAGTGGGAGAATTTCCTTTCATTGCTGTTCAAATGGCTGCTCAGGTCAAGCAAACAGAGCCATCAGTTGTCAGTGTACTCTACTGCAAGGCCGAGAGCAGTGACAAGATGTGTGCTCTTGGGAATGGTGAAGATGTAAGTTTACAACCTCAGCATGAGCATTTAAAAATGGAAACTTTTTTTTAAAAAGCTCTAGAGACAAGATTTATCCAATGGTATTTCCAGTATCTACTAGTTATGATCATTAAGACAACTTTTTGCCTTGAAATCCACTTCTACACAGACAATCTGGCCATGGGAACCATGGCTAAGAACTTGCATGGCCTTTGTCTGAAGCATGATACAAAATACACACCAAGGATTTCCAACCCATGGGCGACTCGAGCTAACACACACCCTTTGCTGCAGCTCTGCAAAGTGCTCTGCAGTGCAGGGAAGGTTGAAAGAAGCCCAGGCTCTGTGTGCTGCCCTGACAGCACTAAACCCAGCCCTGGGTTTTGGTTTAGTGAGTTGTGGTTCTGCCTCTGGAGCTTCCAACCAGACACATGCAATTAAGTAATGGTGAGTGAGTTGTTGTACATGACGTTTAATTTTCAATAGCTGGGGAAAGTAACATGGGAGCTGCAGGCAAGATCATTAATCTCCTCCAGATTCTCTGTGCTGCCAAGTATAGCAACTCATTCTTCACCGTGCTAATGCTGCTCTTCCATCATTTCTGTGTATGCTGTACCAGACAGAGCCGTGCCAGTAAATGTACACATTTATATGCATTCACCCACAGATGATTACATTGTTCACAGGTAAGCTGTGTATGAGTGAAGAATATAAAACAATATCAAGGATGCTGTATCTGTTGGTGGGAAGACCACATTATAATATAGCATGGGGATAAGAGCCCAATGAAAGCCACAGCTGGAATAGATGCATTTATGGAATTCCAAATAAAGCATATTGGAGTCTCCTTCGCTGGAGACATTCAAACCCCACCTGGATGCGTTCCTGTGTGATGGACTCTAGGTGACCCTGCTCTGGCAGGGGGGTTGGACTGGATGAGCTTTCGAGGTCCCTTCCAACCCCTAGGATTCTGTGATTCTGTGATATACGAGCTCTGGGAAAGAGGCAGCTTCTTCCCAGACCTCCCACCCAGGGTTATAAGAGTAACGCTTCCTGAACTAGAGTGATTGCATGGAGGTGTTTTGGCATATTTCCTCCTACAGAAGCCATCTCAGTGCTTACTGTCAGTCAGGTTCCCCGCCTGTACAAATAAGCCCTAGCTCACCTTTTATATCCTCTTTTGATGCCCATAAAATACTACCCCTCACACGCCCATGCAGCCCATGCTCCATGTACTCCATCCACACTTGCTTGCTCCCCTCACAGCAGCTCCCTCTCCAGTCCCAAGCCTCTGCACCATTTTCACTCCCCTCTGCCTGTCTGGATGAAGCAAGCTGCCCATCCCATCTTTGTGCTGGCAGAACCAACCTAAGGCACTTCACTAACTTCTAGGGGAAGGAGCTCTTATCAGGGTGCTCTCAAACCCAAGAGGGACAGCTCAAGTCTTCATCAGACACCCCTAAAATAGGAATTCAACCACATTAGATCTTATTTTTTTACCTTATTAAGGAGAACACTCCAACAGTCCTGAGATAAATAGCCAAGGAAAAGTTTTATTTCCCTTCAAAGAGTACTGAGGGAGTTCTGCATCTTCAAAACAGGCTGAATGTGTAAATGTGTAATGTCACGTAATAGACTAAAGTGCAAACAAATGTTTTGATGAGAACTGTTCTTACCGTATGAAAACCAGCTTGACCTTGGATGGGGCAGTCTTAATGATTGCAGAAGCATTCTGATGACTTCTTCCATACAATATCTGGTTATTTATCTGTTAAATTAAAAAGATTTTCAGGTAAGGACATACGCATTGTTTTAATTTATACCACCAAGACTTGTCTGCAAAATATGCTTTTGAGGTTCTTACAGACAGGCATACCTTACCTACAGACAACTGGAAGTTTAGGAAAACTTGCTGTTAAGATTGTGCTGACTTCTCAGGTCCATGGAAAGAAGGAAAGAGAACTTATAGCCATGGGGACAGACAGGGCAATTTAAGGACATGCCACATCAATTTTGCTGTGACAGAACAAACACCTAAGCACAGCAACAGACACAAAGTACACCTTTGGATACTTGCTGTATGTTGTTTTCAGAGGGAAATAGCCTGGCTTTAATACAGCATACATATTCTTTCTGTAGGAACTAGAAGTTTTTTTCCAGTTTGAGGGAGAAATGATGCTGTCTCCCAGTGCCACGGTCAGCGAGTGGGACTTCAGCAAGGACAACAGCATCTCTGAGATTCATATAGTAGTTATGTTCAAGTCAACCAAAAGCATACTCAGTATCATACCCCAAAAATAACCTGCAGTGTGAAAATGGAATATTTAAAGCATTTCATTCATTTCACAGGCAGGGCAGGGCTTGTGTTTAACACTTTACTCCACCTTAGGCTGCCCACAATGCCCTGAGTTGCTCAGGCTTCAGCTCCCCTTCAATAATGCCTCCCACCTCAGAGGATGCTCGTCTTTCAGCTCAGGCATTGCACAAACCACAATCATGAAGACCATATGCAGAACGTAAGGTAGATACGAACACCACAATAAATGTAAAGAAAATAAAAGCTGAGCTGAGTATGATGGGGAAAAAAAAGACTGCATCAAGGAGATGAACAAAACCCTTGAGCAGTCTCTTAGTTGTACCCTGAGAGTTTCCAAATTTAAAACAGAGCTGAAGCAAACACTCAGCAAGGTGGTGGAGGAAAGCACCCTCCCCTGACAGCAGCAGGCAGGACTACCAGAGCTGCCTTCTTTCATCTTCAACAACTCAGACTGGAATAAGCACCAAGATAACAACATTCTGTGGAAGAACAATTATTTACCTACATCTGAAAACCTGTGAACAAGGGAACTAATTCACAAGCTACATTTAACATCTTTTATTTTGTCCAGAAAAGAAGGCAAAACTTTAAAGATGAAGAAAAATAAATTGAAATTAATAGTATCTGAAGTCATGATGCTAGTTCAGGTTCACAGTTCAGTTTGTGCTGTGGCTAAACAAGCACCAGAGGCTTCCAAGCGTGCAGAATAATCTGCTATTTAACTCTGTCAAAATTCTCACTCAAAGCATCTTGATTAGATGAATGCATCTCTCTAGAACACACACCCTTCCAAAGTGAGCAGCCAGCTTCATTTCAGTACTGCATTATCTTCCTTCCACTCTTCATTTACAACATAATATTTACATTTACATTTGACACACCAATGCCTTTTAAAACAATAATGATAATGGAGCCCAGGGACAATGACTACAGAAGGAGTTTCTGTCACTGAAAATGTTTGTATTGGATTTTGGTTTTGTGTTCTTAGAAGATTTTTGCATTCAAACAAGGAATAACTGGCCAAGTCTTGACAGCCTTGAATCACACAGCCCATTTAGTCACATCACAATATCCCCATCTTATTTTCAATGGGCCAAAACAACTTGCAATGTCATCAGTTAAATAAGGACAATGCAAGGACAAGAATAAAACCCCTCACACTTGATTATTCCCGAAGACCAAGTGCAAACCATTTCCCTACAAAGCTGCTCAAACCAAGAAAGGTCTATGAGAGCCTGAGCTGGCACGAAAGGATCAGCATGGAGGAGACAGCACCATGCCAAGACTCGTAAGGGTTTAACATGGTGCTGCCTGCAACTGTGGCAGGGTGAGAAGCAACATCCCAGGCCATGCTTTGGTAATCAAAGATAAAATTCCAGTGGCAAAAATGAATGCTTAGTTGCATTCTGGCTTCGAGCTGGACTTGAAGCTTTCAGCGAGTTTGTTGACTTAATTTCCTCTAAGTTCAAAAATAAATTATTCACTGGGAATACTGTATGCTTTACAAATTGTTTGGATTTAGTTAAATTACCACCAATTTTTCTAAACAGCAGACTTCTTAGATTAAAATTTATAGTCTTTACTCTGGGTAAATTAATCCTGTTCAGTAGAAGTATCAAATAGTTCAAAATTTAATTAGCTGTGAGCTGGGTCTGTAAGTTATAATTATTTAATTACACCAAAATGAAAGGATAATCAAAGTAATATATCTCCACGAGGTTTTGGACTGTCCCACATGGTTATTACAGCCAGTATTACTTTTTATTTTTTTAAAAAGAAAGGTCACTTTCTTTTGCAAAGTAAATTCATGTTCTGTTCGCTTCAGATACCACAGTGATGAACAAAGCACAAAAGCCTACTTAAATAAAACAAAAAAGGGAACAGCTAGGATTTCATAAAGAATACCATTTAAAATCTTTCAAATTAAATAAAGTAACATGTCAGATTAACCAAAGAGTACTCTGGGAGTCAAACCCTATAAATCTGTGCTTTACTTTTTTCATTAGAGATTAGAAAAGAAAAACAAAACTTTGACTAAGCAAAAGAAATAAACTGTTCTAAATCAACCTCAACTCTTCTTTAAATGTCTCTTTACATAACTTTTTGGAAAGATGGGCGAGAGCAGAGAAAGATAAAAACACACTACAGGTATAAGGTCAGGCCAGCACACTGAAGTTTGATCTTTAATATAACCCTACGTTGCTTTATTGAAGATTTTATCACATATCCCAAATGCACTGTTGCCTTCACCTAAAAAAGTTTTGGTTTACAGTTTCATACACTAAAGTAGCAGAAAGTACAAACTGACTGAAATCTGAACTCTTAAATTAAGAGGAAAAAAATTAAAGAATTGTTTGCTTCTCAAACTTTAATTTGCAGAAGAGAAACATTAGATATGGATATTGTAAAAAAGAGTACTGTTTTTACTATGTGTCAGTAATGGAAATCCATGAAATTAGTATAATGTGATTTTTATGAAAAGCGAGTTAAATGATACCCCAAAGCTAGTAAAAGAACTGGCATAGCTTTCTATAGTAGTTATTTATTGTACCAATGCATTAGGCTCCTTCTAACCACAGGAACTGCAGCATTTTGGGATACAACCAGACTCAAACTATGGGGAAAGTCTCAAAAACTTTTTGATCAAATTATATAGACTGAAGCGCCATAGAATAGGCCAAACCCCAAATAATAAGCAAGAGGAAAACACCAGAAAGAAGAAATAATTCACTAGAATGTTTGTCCTTCCTCACCAAAAAATAATAATATCACCACCAGAGTTAATTATTCAAGATGACTCTTGAAAACCCCCACGTGAAAACCCCAGTCTGTTTTAATGCAAAAACCCCATCTTTCCATGTTTCAGTAACTGCCCCTCCTGAGGGATGGTGCCACTTGACTAATCCAAAGTAACTGTCTTGAAACAAGAAAAACCTAACAATCCTACGGCAAATAAATTGAAACTAAAACACCAATCCCCTACATTCTAAAGCAGAAGTGGCATCATGAATATGGCTGGGTAGTTCATTTACTTGGGCAAAATATTGGTGTATCTATTATATTATTGCAGCATAACTTCTATTTTTCTAAGAATCTTAAAATAACAACAAAAATAAATTCAGCACAAAAACCCTCTGGCTTTGAGCTATGACAAAAATGGCACAAAAAATGAAGAGGAAAAAAATTGCTTCTCATGCTACAGTCCAGAATGGACCATGGGTAAATTGGTACAGCACTTCTTGCCTACAAAGACTCTTTCAACAAGTGCTGTGGCCTCCTAGAGCAAAACATCCCAACAGGCAGTTTCCCTCCACCTCCTGCCCCATTGTCAGCAAGACAAGCAGGGACAGGAAGATGGCAGAAAATCCCAACATCAGTGATTTATCATAACAGGGCTCTGAACAGCTCGGTTTATTAACAGAACACAGCTGCCTCTCTTATGGAGAGATGATAATAATAATTGTAATAACAGGATGGATTATTCAGTGTGAATAAAACCTACCAAAAGGACAGACCCATGCAGAGTTCATGAGCAGCAGGGCTTAACAGCACAGGTACAGCTCTGTGTGAACCTGCTGCGGGCCATGATGGGCACAATCAGCCGTGGGACTAAGCCCAAACTAATAAGATCCGAAGCAGAGCAGACACCTGCACTAAAACAGCAAGAGGGCATGGCAGGAGCACCACAGATGGTTTCTTTGCTTGGAAAAAGAACGGAGAAGCAGAACTTGTGTCATGTAAAATAATACATTCTTTTGCACAGGGACCAAATTCTGACCCAATTAATTTTCCTCCATATATGAAAGTCAGATGAAAGGACTTTCTCCCTCTAAAAGCTGTTTTCTCCAGAAACATACCCACTCAAAACAAGCACGAAAGACACATTCAAGAAATAATGATTACATACAATTTTTAATATGACCTGCATTTCACTGAATATATAGGCTGGACTGACTTTGAAAACAAGCCAGGACCATGCCCCCAGAAGACAACTGTTGTCTGCAGAAGCTAAAAGTGAGATGATATTTCATTAATCCAGTGACAAAAGATTTTATGAATAAGGAGCTAAGGCAGTCTGGCAGCATCCCACATCCTTCGATTGAATCCAATCAAACTCTAGTTCAAAAGAAAAATGAAGAGTTAATATCTGTCTATCTATCTAACAGTGGGCAACGCCCAGCAGCTCCATCTACCTACATGCCATGAAGAGAAATTAAATTGCTTCAACAGTAAAGATTGTCCACATAGGTCTCTGAATGAGAGAAGGAAACCATGGGAGAGACAAACACTTCTCTGACCAACAACCATACTCACAGTCTTTAATTTAATGTCTTTAACTGGAGAAAACCTAACAATGTGGACTCTGTCATTCCCTAACTTCTGAACGCTTGAATTTGCCATTAGTGCTCTTTTAATATATTTTGTTGTCAAAGACCTGAAAGCAAAGCAAGTTGACCACCTTGACCTCTGCATTACTGGCATGGAAGTAGAATGAAATCATACTGGAGATATTAAAAAGCTGTCTGGACACAGTCCTGGGCAACTGGCTTGAGGTGGTCCTGCTGGAGTGAGAAGGTTGGACCAGCTGAGTCCTGGACGCCCCTTTCAGGCCCAACCACTCTGTGATATTCCTACCGTGGTGACCTGTATACTCGTTGGGGATGAGGATTCCTAATGGTTACTGAAATAACCTAGTTATTGAATCTAATGGTGATTGAAAAAACCCCACCTGTCAACGTAAATGCCCATTAGTTCCATTTCAATGCTATTCACATAACACCAAAATGCTTTTAAAAGACAAAAAACCAGAGCTGTGAATAATTGACCACTGGGGTGAACATGAGACGTCTGCAGATGACTAATGCACAACCCATTCCTTTGTAATACAGGATGTTTTGACACTGGATACGTGCTCACTGGGGACCAGAATGAGCTCACCACATCCTTTCATATAAGCAATCACACTTCTGCCCACTGGTGACACACCTTTAATTTCATTGCAAAGGTAAACAAGAGAGGTGGTTACTGAAGTCTCTTTGAACTTGAGGTTTATTTGAAGTTTTTGAGATGGTGAACATCACTTTCCTTCCACTGAAGAAAAAAAAATCATTTTATCTCCAACTTGACAGGGAGAGGAATCAGGGCGACACCACCACTTTAGAAAACACTACTTGTAACATGGCTCATGCATGTACCTCCTGAGCCTCAAGATATATGTGATTAATCACAGATGGTGCATCTTCCCCCTGCTAGAGATACCAAACATTAGATCAAACAAACACTGCAAGGAATAACTCAAGAAAACTTTGGTGGATCCCTTGTGGAAAAGTATTGCTACAAAAGGCTGTACCTTTCCTCTACCACAAACTACCTGGTCTATGATATGCACAGAGGAAAACAGTAGCATGAGTCCTTTCAACTGGTATACACTCAAAATTGCCAATTTTAGGGGTTTTTTTCATCATTAGAATTTGGTGTCGGGGAAAGAAAGAACATAAATTTGAAGGAGAAAGTCATTTTCCTGCCCTATTCCACTATGGTATAGACCTTCATACCACTTACCACACTTAAAAAGAAAATACTAAATTTCAGATGGTGTTATTATTATAGCAAAACAAGTCTTTCTTGTACTATGTGTATTGAAAACCCATAATTACAGAACTGTTAGACAATGACAAATGCTTAGACAATTCTGAGTACTCCTGAGGTATCCCCAGGCAGTCAAATTGCTCTTTTTCCAGCCAAGAAACATGAGAAAATAGGTGGTTCTCTGAGTTGCTGAAAGATCAAAATATCACCACCCACAGAGAGCAGTGGGTCAGCGTATACCTGCTCTTCAGTGAAAGCCTCTCTCCAAAGGAAAGGTCCCCAGGGAGGGTTGATTTTTTTAAACCATTGAAGCAATCAACATAGGGAACCACTGCAGGTACAAAAATGTCATTTTACAACAGCCAAAAATCAGACAAAGTGTAGGAAATCTGCATTTTCAATCTGAAGGTGAAGCAAGGAGATGGGAGAAGAAGTGAAGACAAAATCCTGTACTTGCTAACGAGTCCTCTCGCCTCCTGGGTGAACTCGTGCCAGACACGGCTAAAGAAAACGAAGTATTTTAAGTTACAAGAGGTCAACACAGATTACAGCACAAAATTTTATTTTCAGGATGGGGAATATCCCTGTCATCTGTAAAAACACATATGGTAACTTTAAGGGGGTTTGGGTTTTTTTTAATGTAAGGTGTGAATTTCCCTGTGAAACCACATATGCACTGCAAGGACAGATTTACTGTCCCCTTCCTGCCTTTCAACAGTCCCTCCCTAAGCAAAGCTTGTGAACATGCTGAGAGCACAGACTTCACAGACAAGACATTAGTTTTCACAGGCCAATGATTTTTGTTTCACTGAAAACACATTTACCTGCCAAAGGCCAAGTTCTCAGTTGGCATAAATCAGTGCGGCTCCTTGCCTCAGCCACCTAATTCTATTTGCAGGCTTTATTTAAGGTTCAAATGATGGCTTCACATATGCCTCTCCCTCTCTCTGTATGAACCCTGCTTGGTAGTTAAAGGAAACCCTTACCTCTAGAAGTTCATCACCAATATGCATCCTTCCATCTCGTCCCGCAGGTCCATCTGGATTGATACCAACTACGAAGATGCTCATACGAGAGCGGTCCTTGTTGCCAGCCAGGCTCAGTCCTAGCCCATTTTTGTCTTTCTCGAGCTCAATAATGTGCAACTCTCCCGGTAGATCTGCATACCTTTGCCTGATTTTTTCTAGAAAGATAAAACAAAGAGTTATAACGTGAAATAACTTACATGCAGATGTTCAAGAACACACAGAGACGAGCTGGAAATTGATGGCTTCTTGGCATTTACTATTTGGTAAGAGAGGTCTTTCCAGCACAGACTCTAAAACACCATTTCCTGCACCTATATCCCTCACACAGCAAAATGCAGCTGCAAATATGATTCACAATAAAACTGCACTATTTTAATTATTTGTACAAAAGGCTGGTTTTAACCCAAATATATTTTGAAAGGAGGGCAGAAAAAAAAAAAGGAATTCCAGAGGCACCTCGATCTTACCTTACAAAAACTATCAATTTCAGGAAACTCTCATAAAGTTAGAGCTGGTTAATTAACCACCGTGGGAAACTGAAATGCTTACATTGCAGGCACACTGCAAACTCACAGCTCAAGGCAGTGTCTTTCACTTCTGCTTCTTTCTGGTGACTCAGGAATATCCTTTCCATGCTCTGCTTAACATTATGTGCTACTGTGCGGATGATTACTCAAAGCAGATGTCAGTGACAATGTATATGATTGATTACATTTTTAAATGCAGCCTCACTTGATATTAAGGTGGTTATTTGTCTTTCATCTACATTTCAACCGTTCCTGTGACAGAGTGCAATATACTTACAAAGTTATTTGGAGCACGTTGCCTGCCTGTGGATGCTGACAGTTCAATCTGAATGTCTTTTCACCACTGGCATACAAACATCTATCACTATGGCTTGTGAGGGTCAATCACAGCAAGACTGAGTTGTTTTTTTTCCTGTCTGATTGCCCTTTGCAGATTTTAAAGACAGCTTCATAACACCACCTGCATCCAGTGCTTCAGCTGGGCCACACATTAAAAAAAGCAAGCCAAAGGATTTTTGCTGTGGCTGGATGTCACCTTCAGTACAGAGCCCAAGGTGAAAGAAACTGCTGCATTATGCATTAAGAAGAGAAATAAGAGATATTATATGTTCAACTATATCCCCGAGTCAGCAGCAGCAGCTAGATCAATATTAGCTATTACAATTCTACGGGGGAAGCATATTTTACTAGCATGATTTAACCACTATAGTGAATGTTCCCATGAAAAAGAAGAGGGGAAAGAGCTGGAGAAGGTGAGAAGGAAGCAACTAAAAGTAAATAACTGCTGAGAAGACAGACAGTGAAGCTGAGGTGTTTCTGCAGGCTGCCAGGGTGATTTAGCTGTACTTGGGTCCACCCCAGCAGCTCTCCTCTCCAAGGGTCCTTCTTCAGCAACTCTCCCAGCTGCAGCAGCCCCTTGTGCTTCAGCAGAGACCACTGGGACAGGGGCAGCAGTCTCCTGTCTCCAGTCCCAGACGCACCCAAGAACATTACCTACACTCAGAGCAACAGGAACAAGACCAAGCTCTCCCATCGCTGTATTTACAAGCTGGAATTTTCCTGCCGTGCTCAAAATCCCTGGTGGCCTGGAGCCTGAGCCTAAAATCCTGGGGGCATATATTGAGGGTGAGATGTTATCCATGGAAAGCTGTAAAGCCCTGCAGAACTCTGCAGAAAATCAGAATATCATAAAAAATTAGAAACCTCACTTGTTACTATCAATTATATGCCAAAAATTCATATAACTGTATTAAATGATAATCCATGACACTGCACAGTTCTTTAATATATTTCTTAACTAATGGTGCCAAAATGTAATTAGGGGTGTGATTTGCTACTTGAATTTGGAAAGTGTTGGGTTTTTTCTGCTTAGTATGCTCCTGCTGAAAAACAGCCAGTGAGGAAAGGTCTCGAAACCGGTGCTTCTGGAAGTACAGCAGATCCAAGCACATGTGCAGCCAGGCGTGTTTCATCCACACTGCTGAGGTTTAATGTACTTTTCCTATTAAGTGAAGTCCAGACCTGAAGAACACCAAGACATTTTCTGCCCAGGGCAATGAGACAAACAACTCATTACAGCGTATTCCAGCTGTAAGAACAGTAACAGGTCATCACCAGAAAAGAGATTTTAGTGACCACACTTTTGTCGATAACACAAAGAAGCAGTGCTCTGGAGGGATGCTGTTGACTGACCATTGCTCTGCCATGGTTCCTTCCATCGCCTGTTTTACATGGACAGCACATCTCATTGGCATTTGCCAGGGGCAAAGCACATCTACAGCATGTTCTCAGCAACTCGTGGTCAGATGCAGAGAAAAGAGGTGAGGGAGCAAGGAGAACACACATGCTTAAACACCACACAGATGATGCTGCACATCTTCAGAAACTGCTTCAAAACTGCTTCTTGCTTGTCATTAAAGCTCCTTGACCTTCCCCCAGCAGAGTTTGATGCAAGAGCAGCTCTGTGCCACTGCACACAGACACATTGCTCCAGCCACCATCTGCAGACAAGTGCCTCCTGACACTGCCAGGGCCAGGACCTCACAGAATCACTGAGGTTGGAAGAGCCTTCAAGCTCATCCAGTCCAACCCCTACCTACATCACCACTAACCCACATCATCCAGTGCCACATCCAAACACATCTTTGAACACCTCCAGGGATGGTGACTCCNGGGCACGGCAGAAGAGACCGACCCCCCCCCTCACCCCAACCTCCTCTCAGGGAGTTGTAGAGAGCCATGAGGTTTCCCCTGAGCCTCCTCTTCTCCAGACTGAACACCCCCAGCTCCCTCAGCCGTTCCCCATAAGACAAAGACATTTTCCAGCCCCTTCTCCAGCTCTGTTCCCTTCTCTGGACACCCCCAGCCCCTCGATGTCTTTTTTCAAGTGAGGGGCCCAGCACTGACCCCAGCACTTGAGGTGCAGCCTCACCAGTGCCCAGCACAGCAGGACAATCCCTGCCCTGCTCCTGTTGGCCACACTGTTCTTGATGCAGGCCAAGATGCCACCTGGGCACACTGCTGGCTCATACCCAGCCGGCTGTCACCCAGCACCCCCAAGTCCCTTCCTGCTGAGCAGCTCCAGCCACCACATCTGTAAACTTTGCAACGTTTCCTCCCACTGCAGCAGCACAAGATGTGTTTTCTCCCATGGGAAAAGCATTACCTGTACAGAAGTATGCATGCACTCCCCTTCCATGCTGGGCTGAAACTAGAAGTAAGTTTTAGTTCTCCAAAAATCAGCAGTTAATGCAACTGCCTGGGATGAGGCAAAGCCCCAGTAAAGTTTCTGGTCTGCCTGCCTTGGGACTGGAAACCTGGTGAGCCCATGTCCAGCTCAGCACTCCAGCTGTGCCAGTAATGCCCCACTGTGGGAACAACTCTTTGAGTAAAGAAAAGTGTATCTGTGCAAAAACCAGAGACCAGCTCCAGGGGTCGTCAAGTTGCCTGTTTAGAGCACTTTTTTTTTCTTAAAGGGTTTTTCCTGCTGCTTGTTTTTGTTTGATAAAATCCACACTTACAACAGAGGCAAACCTCTGTGTGGACTAAGCCCTTCATTCAACGATCACGTTCATTTATGAAGCAACTATTTGAAATGGCTGAGGTGTCTGACGTGGTGAAATTACAGAGGAAACAATGAAGATGCTACGTGCCAAGCACCACTTCCAGCCTGGCAGGAGGGCACCGCTATCGAGCGCCGCCGGAGGAGATGCAAGCATGTGTGTGCATGTTCATGTGTGCAGGGACAAGCAGAGAAACCCCTGCTTTTAAAATCAAGCCTTCCTTAGCAGGGTATGCTGTCTCCTCCCTGAAACAGAAGGTTCTGGCTCTCGCAGGCCCCACCTCCTGCAATTAAACACTTCCAAGGGCTGTCCTCAGCAGCCAGCCTTGCAGTGTAAATGATAACGCGCTATTCCCAGCGGTCTCGTTGCGTTACTCATCCAATCTGCATACAAATATCCTTTGGGCATCCAGCTGACTTCCTATAACACGGTAATAGTATTCTCAGTTTGCCTCTTAGTAAGAATCTCGTAAGATTATTTTAAACAAGTATTTACTGCTTAAACAAACGTGCATCTAAGGCATCTTCTTTTTAATGCCTTTTTCAGCTGTTTTTTCTCCTCTCCAGCTGGTATCACTTTTCAGTTCCCTGCCTAGCACTGGGGAGCCAGTTAGCATCTGCTTTTGCAAAGAATTCCATTATCTGCCTTCATTACCAGATACTTTACACAAGGCAATTGTAATTCTGTTGTTGTTGCATTACACATGGGACACAGCGTTTCTTGTTTTGGCACTACACAGAGTTGTTTCCCCATTCGGTGACAACATGCCTATCACAACTTCTGCAAACCTCTCTCACCAACCATATTTAACTGGCTAAGGTTGGACCCAGTTTATTTTAAAAAAATACTTTACAGATGTAATGCAGACTAAAAAGCACAAGTACATGCTTTAGTGATCACTCCTGCAATAATATTTCCCAGTTATATTAGCAGACAATCACATTTCAAAGAGAAAAACCCTGGAAATGGAAGACAACTGCTTTCAGACAATATACTATTATGCTGCTGCATATGTTTCCCTGCTTCAGCCTCTATTCCTATTCTATTAAACAGAGAGATAAAAGAAATAAATGAGGACAACATGGTCAGGATATTGGAATTTGCGTGATCTAGTATTGCAACAAATACACAATTTATCTGCATGGGGGAAAAAACAGACACCACTTCTCAGGAAGGCAAAAGGCTCTTTAAATTACAAAGATAATATAAAGCACTTGTGAACAGAATCTAGTTGGGAATGGGACAGAATCTAGTTGGAGGACTGTGACTAGTGGAGTGCCTCAGGGGTCGGTACTGGGATCGGTGTTGTTCAATATCTTCATCAACGACCTGGATGAGGGTACAGAATGTATCCTCAGCAAGTTTGCTGATGACACTAAACTGGGAGGAGTGGCTGACACACCAGAAGGTTGTGCTGCCATTCAAAGAGACCTTGATAGGCTGGAGAGTTGGGCGGGGAGAAACTTAATGAAATTCAACAAGGGCAAGTGCAGAGTTTTGCATCTGGGGAAGAACAACCCCATGCACCAGTACAGGCTGGGGGCTGACCTGCTGGAGAGCAGTGTAGGAGAAAGGGACCTGGGGGTCCTGGTGGACAAGAGGATGACCATGAGCCAGCAATGTGCCCTTGTGGCCAAGAAGGCAAATGGCATCCTGGGGTGCATTAGAAAGGGGGTGGTTAGTAGGTCAAGAGAGGTTCTCCTCCCCCTCTATTCTGCCTTGGTGAGGCCACATCTGGAGTATTGTGTCCAGTTCTGGGCCCCACAGTTCAAGAAGGACAGGGAACTGCTTGAGAGAGTCCAGCACAGAGCCACAAAGATGATGAAGGGAATGGAACATCTCCCTTATGAGGAGAGGCTGAGGGAGCTGGGGCTCTTTAGCTTGGAGAAAAGGAGGCTGAGGGGTGACCTCATCCATGGTTACAAATATGTAAAGGGTGAGTGTCAGGATGATGGAGCCAGGCTTTTGTCAGTAATGACCAATGATAGGACAGGGGGCAATGGATGCAAACTGGAGCATAGGAGGTTCCATGTAAATATCAGGAAAAACTTTTTCACTGTGAGAGTGCCAGAGCACTGGACCAGGCTGCCCAGAGAGGTTGTGGAGTCTCCTTCACTGGAGACATTCAAACCCCGCCTGGATGCGTTCCTGTGCGATGGACTCTAGGTGACCCTGCTCTGGCAGGGGGGTTGCACTGGATGAGCTTTCGAGGTCCCTTCCAACCCCTAGGATTCTGGGATTCTGTGATTCTGTGAAGGGCTGCGGAGCCTGCTTCCCAACCTGCCAGTCCTCCAGTTAAATGAGCTGAAAGGGAAGAGGTGTTTCTTTTGAAAATGGTGTCTCTGCATGATGCAAATTAGAGTCCATCTAGAAAGGTAAAAAGAGGAAAGAAAAAAGCTCTGGATGACTCAGCTCCGTGATTCGTTTTAGTACCAAATGCTCAATATTAAAACTGTCACAGGAAAACACAGGGAAAAGAAAAGGGGAAAAACACCACAAAAAGAGATGACAGATGATACTGGCATCCAGGAGCTGAGGATTTTACATCCCTCTTGCGTTACCTCAGATAACTATTAGCAACATATGCTGGCTTCTGGGGACTACAATGGTCTCATTTATCAGCCTGTGTTCCTTTTAATGGTTTTAGCTCCCGTTTTTATCACATATCACACAACGTGCTTCCAGTCTTAGCCTTTCCCGAGATTACTCTGCTCAGACAGCAGTGCTGCAGCAACACAACCACTGTTTTTCATTTAGTAATGATAGATATCAGAATGCAGCCAGCATCCACTACGCAGAGCCAACCTTGCATATCAAACAACTAATTCCCTTCTTGATTTCACTATAAACATTAAAAAAAAAAAGAGTAGGAAGTCCCTTGAAAGCTAACCCTAGAGCTGTGAGGGCAGCATGTCTAATTTACTGATTACAATTTACAAGAACCTAAATAAGCATATTGAAGGGACCATAATTGAACAAATGGGGTTTAGAATTCTCCCACCACTAATAATATAATAAGCTTATTGTTTTAATCTTCCCACTAGCCCTCTATTCAACTCCAAGGAGGCAGACAGTTCTTCAAACCTTATCTCAAAGCGATGTACTCGTCTGTTTTCGTAAGCTTTAAACTGAAAAAAATAGAAGAGAATTTCTGTAATTCTTTCTTAAATTCCACAAAATATTCCAATTCCTCTCTCAGTGATCAGCCTGCACAAGGAAAATAGGGCAGTTGTATTCAGAACTGGCAAAGCTCAATGGAAGAGCCAGAGATCATGTTATGACCAGTCCCCCTCCCTGGGGCAGTGAGAAGCAAGGACAGATTCTGCTGGGGCTCACACCTTTGTAAATGCCCTTATCTTCAAACCTGTGGGCAGGGAGCATCCCTGCCATGGGATGGGGCAGCTGTGGGTTCCCCATCTGATCCAGAAACTCAGCATCCCCTACAACCTCCCTTTGACAGCCACCCCAGCCCTCTGGCAACACTTAGCTTCGTGTATGCCATTTGGAAGTCATTTACCAAAAGTGAAGCAATGATTTTCAGAGAAAAATAAAACCCAGCATTTCTATTTCTCTGGCACACTTCAGATAATGCTCCCACCCTCAGCCCAAGTCTGTCATATACAAGGAAGGATTAAAAAAGAGCTCCGTGGCTGTATCTCTCCCCTTTCTCCCTGAAATACTGTGAGTCAAAATACTGTAACATTATTGTGAAGTACATGCACAAGGTGCTACACACACAAAGGCTTCTCTAGATGAGCAGCTGAGTCTGGGCTTTCATATTCTCGCAAGTACAACTCAAGCTCAAGTGAAAACCAAGCATGCATTAAACTCTCCTGAGCCAATACCTCTTACCCTAGCTTGAAGACTGCCTCTTTTCTTCCTTTTTCTTTGTGTGAAGAATTCAGGCTATTTCTGGGGATCTCTGTTTCTTCTCTTCTAACTGCTCCCTTCAGCTCAGCCTCCCATTCCGTTTTGCTCCTCTCATGCCACGCAAACACTTGCAGCAGCTTCTCAGCTCATACAAGAAAACTTTCCTTCTCCTCCAACCTCTCCTTAAACGCCATTTGTCCCTCACATCACTCTTTCTACAGCAGAAGGTAAAAACTTCTGCTGGTGATTTATAACTAATCCAGGAAGAAAGGTATAATGAGAGTCTCCACAATCCATTTCGAGCAGGAACATTTAGAAAGAGTTATAATTTATTTTCTTCTTCCTATGATCAAGGAATCATCCCACCCAAAGAAAACAGCAGAGAGAAAAATGACATTTAGCCCTGGCTGAAAACCAGGGTACCTGCAGCCTGGAGCATCAGGGAGCATCTCCAGTGCTTGCACCATCTCACCTCAACATTTGGAACAAATGGAGTTCTTGCCAACAATTTTTTCCTTATTTTAGGCCCAAAGCTTCATTCTAAAGCTGCAGTTTTGTTACAGAACATTTAAGTTCTTTGTGGATGGGATACTGTACGTTTTTCTTCTTTAATCAGATGATAAGGACATGATGAGTCTATTCATATGGGTGTTTCTCTGAGATCTGTAACACTTTCAAGTGGAGATTTAGTGAAAGTGTGCTAAGCAGAGTGTCCTGATGCTAATCATTGCTGATTATAAGGGAATCCACCTCCCCTGCACACAACCCTTCCACTCATTTGCCTTTCAAATGATGCATTAACCCTCATCGAGCACTGGGGTTTCCTCAGAAGTGACCTCCTCTGGGTGCTGTGATCTCGCAATCAGTCGCTCCAGCGGAGCGCTGGGGCTGAGCTCAGAGTGCTGCTGCACCACTGGACCATCCCACTGACTCACAGCCTTTGGAAGAAAGCACTGACAAAAGCTGCCCAGGTGTTCCTCGCCTGCTGCTCAGGGGCAGACAAGCTGGTTGTTTCCCCTAGATAGGAGACACACCAAAGGGGTGAGCTGCTGGAGCATCACACTGCCACCAGTTGATTAAATACAGAGAAACAGCAACAAAGGCATTTTGCTTTTGATGAAACGTCCTGTGAGGATGCAAATAATTATGTGCAAAAATATATTGCATCGTGGTTGATGTTTGGGCCCACAAAAAGCCCAACTGAAGGTATTTGAATTAATTACATCTTTAAAATGCAGGGTGGCCTCGAAAGACAGCTGCTGCAGACCCCATTTTTAAGCTGTTGAAAAGGTAACTGAGAAAAATCCCATACAAATACCCTGCTGTATAATATTGGAATATTTTATATCATACCAACGCAGTTTAAGTCATCTAAGGCCAAAATACTGCAGTCTTCAGAGCTTCCCAGCCCACTCAGTGATGATGGCACTGAGCAGCTGGAGATAAGGCCAAGGTATCACAGCCACCAGGCTCACGCACGGCCCTGTTCCTACTCTGCTGAGGCTGCCCAGTGCAGTTCTCTGGAAAGCTAGGATGTGTTAGCAGGATAAGAACGTTAGAAAATACTGATTCCCATCTGCAAAGTCTCCAGGACATTTGAAATAGCTCTGAATGCACATTGCTTGCCCTTCCAGCCTGCTGCATGGTGGCCTTCAGCTGGAGCTGAGGTGCCCACCAAGTGTCAGTGATGGGTGAGGATGCGCGATGTGCACACACTGAACCAGATCCCCAGATGCTGTGACAGATGATGCTTTAATGACCCATTTTATGATGCTGTTTTGGAAAAAAAATAAATTAAAATCTCATAATTGGGGTAGAAATTTGTTTTCTAAGTTACTCTTTCTGGTAGGAGCAGGTTTTCTGGTTTGCCCCCACTCACATTGCTCTCCTAAGACCTGTAATCCATTCCTTACATTTGTATTTGAAACCTGCTCACTCATTTGATGGAAGAGCAAGGGTGTCTGAGACCCTTGAGAGAGAATATTGGGGAACTCTAATCCATTGCTTTGCTGCTTGGTCTCAACAGGAACAAATGAATGTTGTGACCATTTAAATTCTTCTTCCCTTGACAGTAATACAGCGTAACTCCACAGTGTTTCATCTTTAAATAATGATGTTCCCACAAAGCGACTGGCACAGTCATTATCTCAGAATCTTTCTGCACTGAGTCTAATTAAAGACAGCAGCATCAGACTACTGTCAAAAACTGGAAGTTTGCTTCCTAACAGAGGCTTTTATGGGCCCAAGCCCAGTGATAAGTAAGCCAAGGTGATGGGACACTTGTCACACAGGGATTCATTCTGAATTTAAGAACCTGTGATGAGAGCCTGAACCTCCTCCATCTACACAGGGACAGGATGAGAAAATGGAGAGACTTCCAGACTTAATAATAAAGACTTTCTGACCAGCAAACATAACCTGTACTGATGAGCCCAAAGAGCTAAAGAAAGCTCTTAAGGGAAGTTCTTCAGGGGAATTGCTGCTATTTGTGAAATGTAGACCAAAAAAAAGGGTAAAGCTTCAAAAAATCCCCAAAATAAAAAAGACCAAGGAGCTGGTTGTGAAAGAGCAGGTGAAGAGGAGGAAATGATATTGTGCAGCTGGGATAAGAGACGGTGGAGAGGAGATGGCAGGAAGAATGTCCCAGCCCAACGCCTGCTTTGCCACAGCAGCACAGCCTTGCAACACAACCAAGCTGCGTGAAACCAGTGTGACTTGACAGGGACTGAATTCATTTTTCGGATTAAAAAACCCCACCACAGTAGTTTAAGTTTGTTTGTGCAGCAATTTTTAAATATGCTGCGATGGCGATTAGGAAAGATTAAAGTTGGATGAGTCATCTGGGACTGTAGAGCCCAGGAAAATACCCATGGAGCTATGGTGCAAGTCCTAACAGTGAGAAGAACCAGGGAAGACAGATCATGATCAGCTGCTTTAGTTGTGATTTAATTCAATGGTGATCTTAATGATAAATTTTAATCCTGTTTATTATTTTTAGTTTTCAGTTATTTTGCTAAAGCTTGATTGTAACTAGTCACTACAAAAATACATTTATCTGCAACAAAAACTATATTCTATATAGTTTATAAAACTGTATCTATATTGTGTGTTGCTTTAGGCCAACTATGAGGATAAAATGTTGTGTAAGTGTTTAAGGAAATATAAAATTTACTATACATCTGTTGAAATGCTCAACATTGACCTCATATTTCAGATACTGTGAACAACATTCCTTCTATACTATATATTTTTCCTAACAATATATACTGTTTGTATTTGGACAGAAATTAGAATGCAATTAAAATATAAGCAGCAGCTTTGTAATAAAAATATTGCATACAAATATGCCAACTGTGATTAATATAAGAAAAACATTCCTATGTAAATGTTTTCATTTAAAACTGGAATATTAAACAAAAGCATTGTTATTCTCACAGTAGATAATGGAGGTTCTATAGTGATCAAACCCATTTTTAAACGGTCTAATTTCCACTTTGTCAAGGATTTCCTTTTGTCTGTCCCTGGGCCTTCAGGAACACCTAGTAAACGATAAACGTCGGGCAGTGACCTCGGAGGAGGTTCTGCCATCACACCATGGCCACAAACACTTCCATAATTTTTCCAACTGACAACTCTCAACTTCACACTCCCACTTTTTATTCACAGACCAGAAAAGAAACATACCCTTTTTCAGCTCCTAATAAGTTGTTCAAGTTTGATAAGCTATTTTCATTCCCACTGAATTAGTTGAACAAGCTGTAGAGAGAATAGGTCTTTGTTTCAGGCAGCTGAATAAAAAGTCAAAAGCTGCCTTTTTACTACAGTCAGGTCTGGGTCCAGAGTTCTCTCAATTCTCTGGGTGCACACATACTTTTCCTGAATAGTTTTTTCACTTAAATTATGTTAGTAAGTTACAGTATGCTCAGATCTTTACGTAGGTTGCCATTTAAAGCTTACAATGCATGCTAAAAGCAGAAAATGTTTGATTTAAATTAAGTGCAAATCCAATTTAAATTAAAAAGCAGCTAAGTATTAAAAAAAAAGATGCATATCCAGCTTTTAGAGGACAAAGTGACAGAGCATGCTCCACTTACAGAACAGCCCCACGACACTGATTAGTATTTTTTATCTCTTTTTTCAAAAAGAAAATGAATAGGCAGCTATACAGAATCAGTATGTTGTTGGGTTCATACTTGGTCAGTCTTTCACCAAACTGATTACAGCTCCTCAAACACTCACAAACTATCTGATGACTTTTAGGACCCTCTGTGCACAGGACACCGAAATCTTGCTCTCTGATTCCCCAGTGCTGCTGAGAGGTCTGGCAGCTACTCAAAGACCATCCCTGCACTGCATTTGGTGTGCTACACATCCACCTCATCGCCACACACTTCTGGGTATGAAGCCAAGAAAGAAAATATTAGATGAGGAGAATAGGGCGAGCCCACCCCACACCATGCCATGGTCCTATAGAGCCAAGAAATGTCAATGGAATAACTCTGGGTTGGTTCTAGGTCCTGGTTTTTTGAGCTATCAAATTGCACTGAAGTAATTTCCAAGCTTTTTACAACATCAAGCAATCCTTAGAGGCTTTGCTTCTTTCAGTATAAACCTGAGTTTCCCAATGTCATGGCTCGCCTTTGATGCCGAGGCAAAATGAAAAATGAAAAAGAAAAATGACTGCAACACCTGGCAATGCTGCAGACTACTGATTTCTGTGCCTTTGCACAAACCAAACATGCACTTGTAATTTCACTCTAAAGCCTCTTCTACTAATAAAAACCCAAGAATAATTATACTACTATATTTTTCTGTATCTCCAGCTATGATGTGTATATTCCCTTTATGATGTCTAATATATTACTCACAGTGTTACATGTGAAGCAGCTCCACAAGGTAACAGTATAGACACCACCAGGCAACTGTTGGCTTCAAGTCCAGAAGAGACCCGCAATGTGGAAGACAGAGACCGACTCCCACATTTCTGAACAATGTTTCTGATACACAGCTTGGCTCTCCCACGAGTAAGGGAGTACTACTGGCAACCTTTGGTAACATTAATCCACAGGAGCCCTTTCCCAAGCTCCAAGTCTCAGCAAAGAGCTGGTGCATCGCTGTGCTCCTGTCCTTAACGTGGCCCCATGTTCCCTTCCCTCTGGAGAAGAAGCAAACTGCAGTTCCCCTTTCTGTGCTTTGGTTTCTCGCCAGCCCGGTCCAGCTGGCAGAGTGTTGTGTGAAGCAGTATTTGCACAGCTCACGCCTCCTCATCACTTGCTTTGCACTCAGCCTGTACATTTCACTGCTGAGGTGGCACCTCAGCTCAAGCTGTACCTCCAAGCTAAGACCTTTTCCAGCCTTATGGAGGAGATGATGAAAGAAAGGGACCCAGAGCACAGCACTCAAGATTTTAGTTCATGGGTGTAGCCCATGAGAAGTCCCACGTGAAGCTGAGAACGTTCTCCATCCCTCCTCTGTTCAATGAGTTGAACCGGCTGAGGAAGGGAAGAGCAACAAGCATCCAAGTCCCATGAGCAACTGGGGAAAGTGGGAGAGGGGACAGGCAGATGGTGATCACCACTTCATCTCACGGCTAGGTGGTCTCGTATTGTGGAGCTTCAGACTAAGAAACAGCAGAACAGTAGATGAGGATGAAAAAGTAAACACTTCCATACAGCTGAACAACAAAAATGCAAACTTCCAGGCTGAAAACATGCCAGTTGATTAATGCTATTATTCCAAAAGAGAAAGGCACCAACCAAACAAAGAATTAACTCAGATGTCTCTTCTAAAAATGAGAAAGCAAGGCTTCACTACTTGGAATAATTTTAAACTGTGATATGTGATATAAACTGAAAACAAGGATGCACGCTGTGCTAATAAGGACACAGGTTTTTCCACCACTGCAAATATCAGTCAGACAGCAGCTCTTGCATTTGCCCAGCCAACTCTGCCATTTCCCTTTCCATCAGGTGAGGCGGGAGGATCTGGACAGAGAAAGGGATAACAATTCCCTCCCCTCAAAAAAATCCCCCTTTAATATCACCGTGAAATCATAAACCAGTTGTGTACTCTCCCTAAAGAAGCCATACATCTTATTTAATCAGCTGTCTTGGGAGTCTATTCAAGAAGTTAATCAGGTTGATGATGCACTTATGACATCATAAAACCTGAGAGATTTGATTAAATCAGACAATATTTTGTATCAGAAATTCGATTCTGATTGTTTTTAATCTCTCCAAAGGACTGGGTCCAGCAGATCTGTTTTCCCTTTCACAATGAGTGAAATAAAAGGATCAAGGTCAGAGAACTTTGCTTATACCACATTTCAAGTAAGAGGTGATCAGCAAGGCCTTCGTTTCTCTGCAGAAAAAAAATAAATAAAGTCACAAACAAGCGAACAGAGTACTTGAACAGATATTTTTAGTATCAAAATATGTTATTAGGTAACAAATAGCTTCTCTTTAATGTATTTAATGAAATAAAGATATTAATGCATTAGGCTTTGGGCATTTTTTAAATGTGAGCACAATTATGATCAGGAAATTGATGATGTATGCGAACAGAGACTTCCAACATGTCAAGCGCTCTCTCTTTTCCTCTGGCAAAAGAAATCCATCTCCAAGGATTTATCCAAGAGGAAGAGCTAAACGGATAAACTTCACTGTATTAAATAGACTTACTTTTTCTGCTCTGACTGGAGCAGGAAAGAAACTAAGAGAAAATAAAAAATCAAATGCTTGAGGGGAAAAATAAGAGCGGGGTACGGTAGTTTCTACTGTAATTATTTTGGATTTTTCTCTTCTGGAATTTAGTCTTCAAAAGTGACAATTCAGATGCATCCATGACTTGCTCCTCAGGAATAAACACTGTCTTGTGGGTAAGCTGGAACTCCATGGATCTTGCTTTTGGTTTTATTTGATTTTCAAACGTAAACAGCCATCTAACCCCTAGAAACCCATGGCATGGTGCACCAGAAGGCTCAAGATGCTTTGTGTATCTTACAACAGATGGCCAACCAAGACATCCAACAGGCGGTAACCAAGCCAGAAGAGATCTTCCCAACTGCAGTCCGGGGGTTACGCTCTAGTGTTTATTAATTATATTTTAATCTCTTAATAGAAATTAAGCTTATTTTTAATACAGTAAATCATTTTATTCTGTTTTCCTACAGGAACAAAGCTTATGCAATCATACCCTGTGCAATCCCAGCTCCCGCCCCGAAACCTTTGAACCCGCTGGCCAATTTGAAGCAAATCTGATGGTGGACTAGGGGTCTCAAAGGTACTATAAAAGGTTCATTAAAATAGGCAGCCATGCAGAGGAGAGAAACCTGATAAATACTCTGACTGGGGGAAAGGCTTTGGTGTGAGCTCACACTTTATTAAAGCGTCAAAGAATTCACATGAGAGAAAGCCCTTAGAAATGCCCCAGCCACAGGAAAAGCTTAAATCGGAGCTCACACCTTCCTCGACACCCCAGTCAGTCAGACAGGAGACACAAATCTGTAGGAGTCCATCTTCATTAGCTGCAGCACTCACACAAGTACTCGTTAAACTCCTCACAACTCTGCACTCGAGAGCACCAAACCGGTACCTCCGTCCTCCCCCGCTTCCAACATCTCTTCTGCGTCCCTCTGAGCAGAGTGCAGCAATCAGCCAGCACGGAAGAGGTCTGCCAACACAGGGCTGTCAAGGGACAGGGAGGAAGGGCCGGAGCAGATGTACCACCTGGCTGCCATACAGACCCACCCAGGGACACGGACAGGGTTAGCCCATTGGTTTGCTCCGGTGCCAAGAGCATCCGCTCGTGCTGCCAGCAGCTGCCGAGGGTCCTGCCCGCTCTGCCCTCCCGAGCCGGTGCTCTCCCTGACGTGTGGCACTGTGCAAGTCCTGCTCATTTACCATGCCACAATATGCCTCCTGCACACACAAAAGAATGGCCACATAATTCTGGCCCTGAAAGGCTTCGCTGAACTCCCCATCCCTCACAAAATCCCTTTGAACCTTTTTCTTGGCCCTCACTCCTCAGCTGCCCGTGCTCACCCTTGCATACAGCTCCACTCAGTCCCTCGTCCATCACTTCCCAGTCTCATCTCTTTTTTTCCTCTTTCACTCTTCCCCCAGCCCTTCAGTGATACCTCACTCCATACCACACTGTCAGGCTGTTCATTGATGGCTTTCATCCCTTGAAAAAAACAGTATTTCAAAAATCACATCATCTGTACTCTTAACAACTCGATCCTGAAGTGAGCTCTTGCTGTAAAATTCCCACATTGCCTATTTAAATACATCAGTGATACACAACAAAACAACACTGTACTTGTCCCCAAATAACAGGTTACAAAATGGAGGAGGTTTAAAACAGGGGTTTTTTGCCAAACACTTGAAAGAAATACAGTTTCTGGCTCAGAACACAGTTTGTGTTAAGGTTTACAATTCCGTGCAGGAAAATGTCCCCATTTGAAGGTCTGAGTGGCAGATGAGCCTGGCACAGGGAGCAGGAGGCTCCAGCACCCAGGGAATCTTGTCCCTCCTCCTTCCCTGGGCATCCAATGGATCTGCTGTGGCTGCGTGGGCCCGATGGATGCGGCACAGAACAGCCATGGCTCTACCAGACAGGACAATCTCAGGACCATTACAAGCTGTAGTAGTACAGGATACAACTTTGCTGTTGTTTTAAGGTACAGCAAATGCTGCTGCTTGCTGTTTACCCCCAGAGCAGCTGGAGGGATGGAGACTTAGTACCATAATATCTTTAAGAACCATGTGGCTGGTGTAATCCCTCTCTGCTTTCACGAGCACAGCATAAAGAGCAATAACTCAGCTCCACATGTATGTGCACACACAAACAAATGCCTTGTGCCTTCGTACTTCCTGGCATTTCCATCCAAATTCCTCCCAATTTAGGTATGTGGTAACAGCACATTACAAATATGAGAACTTATGTTCAGTATCTCGTAATGTTCCCAGGACCATCACACCATGGGAATTATGACTTCTCACCTCACTTTACAGAGGACCTGGTTCAGTATACTATATAGGCTTAACATTTACAGGTCAAAAAATGCTACTTAAGCTTATGGTTCTGAAATCACAGACAAAACATGTAAGCAATTATAAATGTGATAGCTAATGCACTTGGTTTTCAATTAAGGGATACAAAAAAAACCTCTCAAACTACCTAAAGCATTTAAGAAAAACCCCAAAACAACTGTTAAAAGCACTTGGTATCTACTGAACAATCACAAAATGGTCTGGCAAAGTCAAGGTTTACCACTTCTGGCTTTAGACAAAGTGCATGAAGTCGCCTGTAGCCCTGTGCCCTGGAGCAGCACACTCACTGCCTGAGCAGGACTTCCCAGCTCTAGCTCACTCAGCTACAGCTGCTGGGACAGTGGTGGCCCCTGGCTCTGTGCTGGGCTGTCTGCATAAGGACACACAGGAGAGTTGGGTCCTCCTCTGCACTTAAGCCTTGTCCTTCCCCCAGACCCAGACCCCAAACAGTCCCTGTTAAGTGCCCTATTCTGTTGCATGTTCCAACTCGCAAACCCCAGTACTCCACTCTGCTGCCCCTTCTCCCTCACCTCCTCAAAACAAGCCCAGAATGTGATGCCAATACCAACCCTGCTCCAGGATCCTGAATTCCAGTGGGGGATCCTGCCTACTTCACCTTATCAGCAAGAAGTTTTGTTATGGAATAATTCATTCCTTTCCGAGACGGACAAAAGCTTCCAACCATAACACCAGTGGTGGGCAGGGCAAGCAGAGGGCTGGGAGCACACAGCACTGCGATGCCACCGGTCGGTGGTCCCTGACATGTTGGGAACACTTCCCCATTCCTTGAGGTGATCTGGATTAATGGGTGTCTCAACAGAGGTGCTCACCCTTGTCTCTTGGGAGCACATGAAGGGCCCACGCAGAATGGGTGGGAGGGATGGACACAAGCTCTGGAGGGCATTGCTCCTCAGACCCCTTCTCCATCTCTGCCCAGCACACCTGCACACACACCTGCACTTTTTACAGTCACAGCAGCAGAAATTTGCTGTTTCCTTGATGATCCCCAAAAGCTCAATGCTTTAACCTTTCCTCCTGTAACTTTTGGGGGAAGCAGAGACAGGAAAGCACAAGCTGTGATCTCCAGGCACTGATGAAGCAAACAGATATGCCCATCGTCACACTAATAATAAAAGGCTCATTATTACTTCTGGGGTAGCAGAAAGAACTACCTGCCTTTTAGCCAGTTGCTACATCTCTTCTAGCTTCAATATGGCAAAAGGATTTTGAATTTGCTGATAAAATAGAGATGTTCATCTGACGCAGACAGCAGCCTTTTATACACACGCACACACATATATATGATACATATATCTCATATATGATATATATATGATATATATCTCATATAGGATATATATATATGATATATAGAATATATATTTACACACATATATGATATAGTCACATATATGTTATATATATACGAGAATATATATGTGAATATATATATATATGCAAATGTGCATATACGTCTCCTTCCTATGGTCATTGGCTTGCTGGTAGTTTTCAATACACATGTGGCCACTGCAAGGCATGAAGCAAACCTTTAATGATCTGTCACAGTGCATCACAGCTAGCCTACCTACAGACAAATATTCTGGATTGCTCTTTAAATGCCAGCTATCCTGACAAAGAGCAATTACCTACCTGCACAAAGCAGAGGGTAAATTGATGACGAGCCCCTCAGCCACTACACTGAACAAGGGAGAATCAAGCCTTAAGATTGAAGAGCAAAAGATAACTTCAACTTTCTCAAACAGTTAAAGAAGTTACACTGGGCAGCTGTCCCAATTACTGTAACACTAGGGAAAAGTAGGTAACATCTGTAAAAAATAAAATTATCGCCGTTTAACATTTTTACTTTCCCTTCTGTTAGAGGCTCACTTCTACTACATATTCGGAGCAGCTACTGTTTAAACCAAGCAGAACAGAGCTATTATGCAAATAATCTATTCTGTATTCCAACTAAAAGCAATGCTGTGCTAGTCTGGACAAGATATGGTGCACAGTAGAGTTTCTTTTTATTTTTTTGTGTTGTGCAGTGGAGCACCGTCACTTACGATGTAATGACGGAAGATATTCCTATCCAGAAATCAGAATATAAACACATAGCCACCTTTTATGGGCTAGTGTTTGCCTTTCGTTGATTTATTTAAATATTTACATTAAATATTTACATTATTTTACGCCTAAGTCATTGCAGTGATATTAAGTGCTCTTCAGTGACAGCAATATAAAGATCGACTTGCGTTATCCTCCCGGCAAGTTTGGACAGTGAGACCTGTGCATGCAGATTTATACCACAGATTTATATCTTCTATCTGTGAGTTATATGAAATGACTTATCTGTAACACCTGAGTAAGATCAAAGATCCCAAACAGCATCAGCCACCTGCACCGTGCCTCAGACAATGTAATAACCTTAAAACATCGAATCAGGATATTTCATGCCTAGAATTTTAACGCTATTCTCCGGATACCTGGCTCGTGTTGGAAGAAAAGATCATACCTAAGAACAAATGCAATCTAAGGCAGTATTTAAAGATTAGATTATCCTTCATTGCAAATAGCTCATTTGTTTACTATCACATTGCTTTATTCTCGTTTTGCCTCCTTATACCATGAAAATGCTGAATATTCAGTTTAGCTTCCCCAGCAGCTTTTTATTTTAGTCTAAAAACATTTACCTAACACATCCTTAACAAGCAAAGTGAAGAAAATTCAGCCATCTGTCTCTACATTACAATAACAGTTATGGAAGAGTAGATTATTCTATATAGCAAGAAATTTAATGCTAGGAATTCTTATACTTTAAGCACTGCCTGCTCGTGTCAGTTTTGTAGATAAGAATGTTGCACACCAATGTACACAGAAAGAATGATTTACAAGCAAACGCAAGAGAAAATATTTTAAAGGTATGAAATGCATTCAATATTCCGATCGTGCTATATGTCCATGCTTCAAACCGAGAAAAAAATCATCTCTGCTATTATTTTCTTATCTCCTGCACTTCACTAGTTCTGAATTATCACTAAAAACACTTAAAATGACTTGCTGGAAACAAACACAATATATAGATAGAGCCAAATCCTTACCTGGGAAACCCCCTTGTACCATTGCTGTACCAGCATGTACTTCAAGGTATCTGCATTCCTGACAAACATTCAGTGCTGTAAGCAGCTCAAATCCTCATCATACACAGACTCAGTGCTTGCCTTTCTTCTGACGACCTTGGGCCTATTTTTCTGAGATTTTTCTCTCCTTAAGGGCAAACCGTCTGTTTCTATTATGAGATGCCATCAATTATATTAATTTCGAGCTACCCACAAGCTAACAGTTACATCTGCCAGCAGATGAAAGCTGCCTATGAAAGTATGCAGGGAGCAGCAGATCTCTGGTTTCCCACATCTGACCCACTGATGCTCTCCGGCTGCTGTTTGTGCACTGCCTTACTCTGCTAGCATTCGAATGACATCTCTATCCCCAGCCACGAGTCACCTCAAACATTTGTTTAGATGGCTGTTAGCTGCAGGTACCATCACGCTTAATGACCCACTGCACGGCGAAGGAGCAGTTAATGGGCATTATTTATCTAAGCATCCTTCTCATGTGAACTACAGGGGTTAAAAATGCATTTCTCTTCATCAAACAGCTTCATTAAATGTGTTATTTTCCAACGCTGCAGATCTTGTGGTTTCCCAGCACTGGTATCTGTCCGTGGCACAGGGTTTGGTTATTGTTTGGGGTTTTTTTAGTGCCAGAAAACCAAACCAAACCGTCATTACAAGCATAAGACAGACTCAAACTTCATCGTAACCTGTATTTTACTGCAACTCCGACCAAGCAGTGTCAGTTTTACTGCAATGAGTGCTGAACTGAAGCACTGAAGAGACTCAAAATCCCTCATTTAGCAATTAAAAAAAAAAAAAGCAAAGATAAAATCTCTCTCTAAATTTCTAAACATACTCAGTCATTTTGGGAAGCGCTTCCTAATTCTTTCCAAATGCTGCATTTAAAACAACTCAAAATACTCAGTTATTTCGTTAATACCATTAATTTGTTCATTTTTAAAGTTCATTGTCCTTTCTTTAGAATATGTATCACAGCACACACAAAGCCATCTGTTCAGTGCATTATGTACAAGCACACAGTAAAAAAAAATACAAGAAGTCCCAGCTGCAATTTTACTATTAATTCATCACAAATGTAATTTCCTTTTGCAATACTTCATCAGATGATGAGAACTGTGCATGCGGTTCACAAATAGAGTGAAAAAAAACCCAGCTCAATAACAAAAACCCAAGCTAAACCACAACCTCAAACTACAATGACACCAACATCATAATCTATCCTCATGTGGCACAACAGCTTGCGAGGCTGCCCAGCACGCACAGCCCTTCTGGATCCCACATTAGGGCTGGTTACAAAACTTCCCTATTTTAGCTAATTATGGGTCAGAACAAAAATGGGAAAAGAAGATTAGCAGTATAGAGTCATATTAAATAGAGATTAACACAGAGCTAAAAAACCGAGAGTCACTGGTCTATGTGTTTAATCCTGGCTCCTGCATGATCTTTGGAAATCCACCATACCGAATACACTTCCTACTAGGTTTAAGGAAATCAGTTATTGCAATTACTATTTTGGGAATATTTTATTTTCATAAAGCTTGAAGCATTTTTCCAAGCTACATCTTGCTCGCTGAACATCACCCCTGTTTGCTGTTGATTGCAGTGACATCTATTGGAGAGGCAGCGTTTGGCTGCACGAGCTGCCTCACCTCAACATCACCCTTCTCGGGTGTCCTCCCACCAAAACCTTAACATAAAATTAAGAATTGTTTTTCCTCTGTTTTAGCACAGCTTTGCATGAAGCAGACTCTAAGAAGTCAGAGCCTCGAGAATTGTATCAACTTATCAGTGGTTTTGGTTTTATTGAGTCATTGTTAATAAGTCTGGCATCGTTCCAAAGTGCCAATGATCCTTTATCCCATCCCATCTTCACCCATGTCAGTACATGGACACTTCCTGAGGTCTTTTTTTTTCTTGCACACCCCATATACTTCACCATACCTTCTACAAAATCTCAACCAAACCTTATTCCTTTTTTTGTTTCACCTCCTGTTTCCAATGAAAGCCACCATCCTCTCACGTGCGTGCGGGTATTGTTGATGCTATGGAAGCTGCTAAAAGCTTTGGGTGTCCTGAGAGCACTTTGCTTGCCTGGCCAAGCACTTTCTAACCCCAACAGACAACAAGGTGTGGGGCTGGTCTGAATCAACCTACACACAGATGCACGTTGTGCAAGATGCTCTTGCACCCTTCACAGCCACAGATTTATCCCAAGGGGGGACGCAAAGTCGAAACACTGGAGAAGTTTTAAAATCTCTTGTTTTACTAGAGGAACCACCATTCCTCAAAAAGCATTTTAGGAAGACAAATCGTTGTGCTTTCTTACAGCTTCATTGATTTCTGCATTATCTAGAAACAAAATAAAAGGAAGGGGGCATTATTATCCCCTTATTAGATAGAGTTAAATGTCCCCGCAGACAGGGAGTCTGAGCACAGCAGTGTCTAGTCCATTATCTTAGCCACCTATCACAAATTTTTTATTATTATCTATTTTTATCATTTTTAACTTACTTGAAACCTCAGCTCAATCTCACTCAACTAACCAGACAAAAGCTTTTACTAAAAAAATATAGTATCAATTGAAATGAAGGATTTTGAGTTCTTCCAACAGTTGTCTTTTTAGTTTTCTTATAATGCTTTTTAAGGTCTTTCCTATCCAACTTATGATTGCTTCAACTCCATCACAAAAGTCCATCTAAACTGTACAGTTATGAATGCCCCTGGGAAAACCCTACCAAACATTCCATTACAAACTACTCGGCCCATCCATTTCCTCTGCTTCTTTTTACTACCAACCCCTCATTAGAGCAATAAGCCTCAACAGGGTGCACCTTAGTCTATTAGCAGATCCTTAGTGCACACCTACAGTCAGCTGCCACTAAAGGAAAACACACCAATGCCTATTGATGCAGGCTGTAGCACAGCTGCTTGCAAGTACAAATAGCTCCTTTGTATGCTCTGCCCTCCTTTTACTTGTTTTGATTTTAAAAAAACCCAAACCAAAAAACATCCCTACTCAAAACCTGATGTTTTTTAAGGTTTGGGAAGCCTAAAAAACCTCTTCGTGGAGAATGAGCTCCTCCAAAACCTCTGTCATGGAGGAGGCATTTCCAGCATGGGGAGGAAAAACTCCAAACACATGTAACATTTTCAGGTCTTTAAGATGAAGCATTTTGAAGGTTCCTTTTGCAGCAGAACGCACACGCTGCAAGCTTTGCAAAAATATTTTCAGGTGTAAACTGAAAGGCTTAAAGAGCAAAGTCAAAACAAAGAATAAACAAAACCCACATCACTCAAGGTTAGAGCTGAATACTCATAAAGACTTAACAGTATCACTAGAAGAAGAAATAAACCACCTTCAAAGTCTAGCAAAAAACTATGTAAGAACTTAGAGAGTAATATGGGAAGTAATGGTGTTCAAATGAAACTGAAAATAAGGGAGAAGCAGGGTTGAAGTTAAGGGTACAAGAAGACACATTTGAAAAAAACACCTGGAACTCCTTTGAACTTCTTAAACCACGGAAACATGGGGGATATCTGGAGGTCCTCTAAACCAAGAGCTACCTAGTAGTTCTATCCCCAACTCTACCTAGATCAAAAATCACCTTTGAAAAGACAAGACAGAATATCTACAAGAACTGACTGTTTGTTACAACTCAGCAATGAAAGCTACAGTTTCAGTGGTGGAAAAGCAGAAATAAGAGAGCACTGCCAAAAGGCAAGTGGATTTAAATCCCACGGGGGAAATTAAATCAATACCTAGCCACTTTAAGGGGAAAATACACAAAACATGGGGACTGTGAGGCAGTACATGTGGGACAGAAGGGAAAGAAAAAAATTCTACATGTGGTAGGGAGGCTAACCATGCTTTGCTTTTGTTTTCTGTATGGAGAATGAAGAAGGACGTGGAGACAAAAGATGAAAGCATGGGTTGAAAGAAGTGACAAGCAAGGAGGAAGAACGCCAAGCGGAGCAAGTATTTCTGGAATATGAAAGAAGTTTATGAGCAGGTTCACGATGCTGCAGTTTTATTAATGAAAATGCTACAAAATAAAATAAACCCCATCAGGAGCACAACTAGAGTACAGATTTAACAGCTGTCCCACCTCGCTGAGGCCTTCCACACTATTGGCACAGACTGAGAACTACAGGGTGTAAATGAAAGGAGAGGCTTGAATTTACCTGAGCTGACACCACTCCCTTTTAAGACACCTGATCTTCTAAATAAGGAAGACAACAGATCTAGTTCACTTTTTCACTGAAGCTCATAAAATTATTAGTTAAGTTTACAGAAACAGTAAAATTAGTAGGATAAGTGGGTAAGGAATAGATCAATGTGAAAATGCAAATGGACAGTGTTAAAAAGGTAAATACTGGCCTGGACTGAGGCTTTTGGGAAAGGTGCTCAAGAATCAGGACAGAAGTTGCAAACATCAAGTAGTTCATAAAAACAATACCGTGCTAGAATTTTCAGAGAAAACTTTGTGTTTCAAGTGATCACAGAAAGGAAACTTGTGAAAGCCCATTCCACAGCTGCCAAGATGCCTAACAGCATTAATTACAGTCAGATAATTTCTGACATGCTTTTTACTTCAAGGGCTGAGGTACAAACTTAGTTTAAGCTTCCTCAGGCTGCTTTTTTGTTTTAAGGAAACAAAATGAAGCGGGGAAGAAGAAAATGGAAAACACGTATCTCGGTTTTCCAAGATTCACAGGAAAGATGGTGGCTGCAAAACATTCAGCTTCAGTCTGTAAAAAGGGCAGTGAGGAGATTCATCTGAATAGATCTGCTTGCTGCTGCCAAATCTGGCAGGATTGATGAATTTAATATCAGAAGAAGCTTTACCTTTTCAGCTCTTAGACTCAGCTGGCAATTAGCAGTGGCAGAACAGCTAAAAAATGACCAAGCCCATCAATAAGAAATTATTTCTGTGCAAAGTATTAACTCAGGTCTAGCAAGCACTCAGACTGAGGCATGCCCTAATCAGGTGCTAGGCTACTTATCAGATATATCCTTTAATTGGGAATTATAACTTTAATCACAAGCTGAAATCAGCTTGCTGCAGTTGGAGGTTTGCAGGGTTGGTTTGGAAGCTCACAGTCAATCCAACATCCACCTAGTCTGCAGTTAAATGCTCCTTCTGACTACCCCTCCCTACCCCACCACTGAAAAACCTTCTTGAGGTAACTATGTGGCATACTCCAAACAGAGGAGATGACAACTCCCATAGCCAAACACCCACTTCTGTGCCCCCATTAGTGTTTTCATGAGAACAACCCTCCAAAATCCTTCTCATCTCCACCAAAGCAGCCCTATAAGTGACAAACCAACCAAACTCATTAATTATCTCGGCTTCAATGGCACGCCATCTCCAAGGAAATCAGCAGGAGCAGCTGGAAGAGCTTTCCCACCAGCAGGCCCCAAATTAGGAGCCTCCACTCTGAATGGGAGCCATGGTTGCTTCAAGGTCAAAAGCTACAAAGGCATCTCTCTGCTTTGGCTTACCCGTAATTACTGCAAACAAAAAACACATCAAGACAAAGGATTATGGGAAAAATCACTGTAGCAAAAAAATCCAAACCAAACCTGAACAAAAACCCACATTTTGTGTGTGCTGATTTGCTAAAAGAGAAAAAAATTCAAGTGGGGTAACTGATTTTAGAAAATAATTTAAGACCAACTGCAATTTCAGTATTCCTAAATTTTTTTTTGGAAGATAAGCTACGGATAATAATATTCTGTTTATCTGAAGTTGTAATTAACAAAGCAGTACACTGGAATCAAATTCACACTGCTGGAAGCCCCCAGGTTGCACTGAACTCTACTCTTCCACAGAGAGCATCAGCACCATAATCCATCGCAAAACCCAGAACTGGACAACTGCAGAACCTTTCCCCTAAAGGGTGCCACAAATAAAAAAAAGGATCCTTTTTTCAGTAGAGTACTGAAACAATAAATCAGCAGATTTTTCTTTTTAAAGGAAAATATTCTGCTTGCACAGCATTGTCTGAAATCAACTGCAGGCTTTTCTGGACAGGGATCATGCACCAGTGGTTCTCAACCTACGCCTGCTCAACTACCACTGCAACTACAGCAATAAAGCACAACACCTGCCTTTCACTGCTCCCAGCACTGCCAGAGCAAGTTCTCTACACATTGCTTAGCCTGAAAATAAACAAAGGGGTTCCTACACCTCTTTATTCTGAAGAGGTATAGGAGCCTGGCTGGGAAGAGAAGACTGTCTAAGTCACAAATCAGTAGCCCTAGGTAAGAGGCTGAGGATCAAATGCTGTTGTCACACTGAGCACTGCTTCCCATAATACGAGCAATAAAAGGCAGAAAAGTTTCCCGGAATCTGATTGTGTTCCATAAATGCAATCTGCTGTAATGATTGTGGCACTACTCACTCTCTGGACAAGCATCCTCATCCTCCTCTTCATCCACATTCGCTTCCTCTGCACGCAGTCTTTCAAGGGCTCTGTAAGGAGGTGGCAATTTCATCGGAGGCGGAGCCCCATATTTTCTCTAATGGATTCAAAGACAAACAGTTACACGTTTTGTAACCTCCACACACAAGACAAAAACTCCTATTGTCTACTGCACTGTACGTGTACATACACAGCACTTAACTACAAAGCTCAATTCTGCAGCGCAGGCTTTTTATGGAAGAAAACAGAACAAGAGGTGACACTGAACATCAAAAAAAGAAAATACAATTGTGCAGGCACATTTACTTGTTGACAAAGTACTTGTATATCATCACAAACACAAAAGTGTGAACATTAGTCAAGGGTTAAGTCTGCTTTAGTCAAGGTTAGTCCGCCCGGAGGATTCAACCCGGCGAGTTGCATGTTAAAAATAAACATTAAATTATACCTCATTTCCCATTAGAGACAGCAACAAAATTGTCTGGTATTGATAAAAGTCAAACTTTCAAATACAAAACAAAACCTCTGTCGTCTTAGCGCATCTAAAAATATTTAAACATAACAGTTCATCTAGATTTTGGCTCAAATTTAAAAAAACATTTTCAATTATGACTTACAATAAAATTCTATTACCTCACATAAATACAGGCAGCTCCTATAATGATGCATATAGCGGCGCATAGCAGGCATGAAGAATAGGCTCAGAATCTAATGAAAACAGGCGCTTGTGCGCCCGAGCAGCTGTTTTTATAGCTCCAAGTAACTGGATCGTGCCTGACTTTGTTACATGATTTCACTAAATTACAGTCAACTGCATCCCATGCAACCCCACTACTAATAGCAGGATGCACTTTAGAAAGGGAACACTGAGTACAATATGCCATTAGAGCAACCAGAATGCCCGTAATTAATTTCTTCTATAGCTGGGAAATACAACTCAACACCCAAACATCAAGCTCAGGATAAAATTTTTTTCACAGGGTTTTTACAATGAAAGCTGAACCTGCATATGGATTTCTAAAATCTTGAGTCTAAATTTGTATAACAGTGAACTGCAAAGCAGGGTATGCAGAAAATTTTGTGAGATAGGATATACACCATCCCATCCATTTAAAACCATTACAGGAAAGTGCTGCACTAAAAACAGCATAACAATAATACATGAAATTTATTCAATCCAGTAGTACAGTAGTAGTAAGAGTGTATAATAAGAGCACTTGGAAACAGGACAGCTGTTCCCCCAAAGTACACAATACACCAAATATTCCTCCCACTTCTTGCCTGACTTCTGCAAAATCCAGAAGATCCAGGAAGTGTGAGAGGACTCACATTCTCACATTTACCAAGCAGGTAAAGCCCCACTTCCACCTGCCTGTGATGAATCAGTAGTATTGCTATAATTTAGTAATAACTCATAGTCTAAAAGTTGACCCTTTGGCTTTTTAAGACTTTAAACATCTGTTAGAGAGACTGTGTGAAATTACACGAGACATTGAAGCACATCCAGCAGCTTGCGATGGCTCAGAAGGAC
This sequence comes from Aegotheles bennettii, assembly GCA_013398125.1. NCBI lineage: Eukaryota > Metazoa > Chordata > Aves > Caprimulgiformes > Aegothelidae > Aegotheles > Aegotheles bennettii. Next base: position 90,726 of record VZRW01001254.1, on the reverse strand, counting down.
AAGGTTCTCTCATCTCTCCTAACCCACTGCAAAGCCCGAGAAGTAAATTGTGCCAGAGCACTCCATCACACCGTGGTGTTGTATGAACACAGCTCTTTCCAGCACAGAGGTAAAAGCACAGTTTACAGAGCTGACCAGCAAAATAATGTTAATATCTGGTTTGTCCACAAGGAGCTCAATTGTTTTAAGTGTTTTATGTAAACCACTTCAAGTGGTCATTTTTAAACAAACAGATCAATAGAGGAGGATAAACACCAACAAATCACAGAAAACCTTCAGTATCGAAAAGATATTTCATCGTACAGGAGCAGGCAGATTTTCCAGCTGGATGTGGCTGCTTTAAAACCCAACTCTTCTATAATACTTTGAAGACTGGACTAGAAATATCATTGATTCCCCATAGGGACACAGCCTAGTAATCCACTAGTAGCAACCCTTTCCAACTCAGAGATGCCCCTACTGTAGCACAGTATGACTGCTTTGTGAATCAACATTCAAAGCTAAAAGGGAGTTACATATTTATGCACTGAAGCTCTTCTATGTTCCACCCACCAGTTTCCAGCACCAATAGATGAAAAAGGTTTGAAGAAGATTAGGCTCCCTCTTCAACCTCCGAATGCTATAGAATGCAACACGCTGGAGTCCTACAGATTAAAGGCAGCACGTTGCAAGAGGATGAGTGCTTTTGAGATTAGAAATACAGATAATAAAACCAAGAAAAGGGGATTGTAACTGCTTCATTTTAAGTATGGCATGAAAGCATGACTTCAGCACCTTTCTTGATTTTCTTGAATAACCAAGCCTCATAGCTTCTGTATCTGACAGGATCTGAAGGGACTCCTACAAAAACTTTCGGAGGCAAGAGGGACTTCTCAGCTACCCACCACACACCAGACTGCTGAGCAGGATCAAATGAAAAGTTCAACCTATTTGTAGTTGGCATGTTCAACTGCACTGGGCCAAAGTTATTGTCTGCACTAATTCTGCCTCTGCCCCTCCAGTCCTGACACTCTCAAAGTACCTGACCTACATCCATCAGTCAGCACAGCTCCCACAGGGAAATACCAAGGCCGTTAGAGCAATCTGGCTGGGAATGAGAAATCAGATGTTTTTCCTTATTGCAGCGATTAAAACAAATCCACTGGTTTAGACCAAACAGATTTTTTTCTCTTTTAAATCTGCTGTGAAGTTGCTTGAAGGTTACTGTGCAGTGATTGCTTCACAATTAGCTGCCCAGCTACAGATCACTCGGTCATTTCCTTGTTTTACACAGCAATGGGAAATGTTGGAGACTTGGTAGATTTAATTATCCTATAACATGATTTTACTGAATTTCAGCCAGCCTCACATCAAGGATATCATTTGTGTACACATTATTATTTCTCTGTTTCTGCTGAAAAAAAGAGAATGGAGGGAAGCAGATACTTCCAGAAAGATGCCAGTGAGGAGCTGCAGTAAGTACAGGGTTGCAGCACCCAGGGGGGAACCCACAGAACATTGGTCAGAAACCTGCCTTGTGTTCGGCAGAAATCTGGCAAAAATTGCTTGAATCAAAGATATTTCAACAAAACACTTCAAATTTCATTTCAGACTTCAGGGAGGGCTTATCATAGAGTTATAATGCATGCTATTATACCTTTTGTTTTAGTGAAACTTGGATATAGCATTGAATGGAATAAATACCTTTTCATTCTTATTTTCTTTGTCTGCATCCTGGTCTTTGCTGACTTTGACTCCCTTAGGTTGTACGGTGGAAACCACCTGAAAAGCAATGCATGTATTACACACGTTAGAAAAGCATTATAGCCACAAAACAAACAGCCAAAAGTTAGGTAATGACAACAATAAAGCTACCCAGCACGCTCTTCATTTTGCCCTATGTAGAAGAGCATTGCATTGCAGTTTTAAATCACATTTTTTTACTGATTTTACAAACATTTAATACGTTTTTTTAGTGGTCACTGTTTGATATCTAGCCCCATCTCTTCAGAGCAATGTTTAATTGAACGAAGGCAACAATATGGATGTACATCCTTGCACATCCTGAGCTCAGTATGGACTCCTGAAGTGTCAGTTCTTAATTATTCAGATGGAGACCACTGTCCATGCACACAGACACCTGATAAAAGAGAGCGTGTTTAGCCTCCACATAATATTCCTCCTTGCTGTTCTTTACTCTTTTAAAATGCAATACATTCCCACTCCCCTGGCAGCACCTTACTTTGGTGAATGGGAGTTGGGACCATGCAGCACTGCTGAAAGGCTGTGAATGTCCCACTTCCAACACCTTATGGTTCAAAGCAACTCAAATTTCAAGTTACCCGTCTTCCTCTTGATCTCTCTAGACTGGCTAGGAAAGCAAGGGTCAGAGATGCTGCCAAACACTTGAATGTTCTGACAGTGGGTTTGGATCTTTTCTGTGAAAAAGCCAATACAGAAAGGGATCCATCTCAGTTATCACCACTGACTTTTGCCATCCCTGCTCGAGCACCTTCCCAACATAGCTGGTGAAAGTCCTAATAGATTTTGAAAGACTCCCTGGAGCACTGGAAAAATAACGGACACAGTTGTGCCAGATTTGTCTACAGTTGGTCTCCTCAGGTCTACTAATGCACCAAAAGTCTCAATTAAATTGTCAGATTATACCAAAAGTACATAGAAGTCATGGGGGCTTTGTGTGTACCCCAAGGCAGCAGAACTGTATGCCTTTTCCTACTGAGGCATTAGAAGGTTTCTTGCCTTGGCCTTGCAGATGAGAAGGCAATTTAATCTCTTGAAATGTAACTTGATCCCAAATAACTACTTCAGGTCCCTTTGATGACATATTTTACATGGAGTTGCTAGTGTGAATCCTTCTAATTTTAATTACACTTTTGTTCATTTGGATAACAGAGTATACTTTTAGGTTATGAAATATGGACAAATTAAAATACACAGGGCCAGACTCAATTACACAGGTGGGAGAACTGAATTAACACCTAGCCAACAGGTTTACATCTACTTGATTTACACCGGAGAAACAAGGTCACAAATCAGGCCAGGCAAGTAATCAATCACATGGATTCTAAGCAGAAACTCTGACAGAAAAGATGGACACAAAAATTGATGGAACTTGCTGAAAGAAATTTAGCCAAGTTTAAAATGAGCATTACTTATTTATTAATGTTTGGAATAAAAATAGAAATAAACTTACATTTGGTATGGCAGACAAACCCTGAACGACAAACACAACAGGATTTCCTGCATTCTTGATAGCTTCTACTGCTTCCTCATGTGTGGCGTTCTGTAGGTCTACCCCAGAAACCTAACAAACAATGTTTATTTTTATTAGGTAGCTCGTGTTTGGCACAGAGTCATTACAAGAGATCACGCACATTCACAGAAGGTTCAGCATCTCTGAAGGAAGTACCAAAACAAGTCAACAGAAATTATTTTTAAAGTATATTTCCGTGATGGATCAGGAATAAGTATATTGCTCAGTATTCATAATTAAACGATGGCCATATGTTTCCCAAAGCAATCCTTCTAGATAAAAACAAAGACTAACATTGTCAGAGAATGCTAGATATAATGGTAGGTAGCATACAACTCTCTCAGATTTTGCCTGTTTGTGAACTAAACCTGATTTGAAACAATTTTGGATTTTCCCCAAATAGTAGTTAAACAGAGTGTTAACTATTCCAAATTCACACACACAAAGTAACAGATTAAATTTCAGTACAAAGAGTCTGTTCTTATATATATTATGACTTATGCTTATAAAGGTATGCTATAACTTATTACTCATTTATATGGGAAGAAGGCACTCTCATTTTTTACTTCCCCCACCAGATACCAGGACCTATCTTTTCTTAAATATAGAGGAGAATGTTAAAAGAGCTCCATAGTCGGGCCTTAAAAAAAGAACAGATGATGCCAAGAGTTTCTTCTGGGTTTCCAAACAGTGTCATCAATACTTCATGAAGTGGTGGTGGTATTTTGCTCTCCCTCCTCCCAAACCTTTCTGAGTTAATCTTTATTCCTTACAATGAAAATGTAGGTTTATCTGCATTTACCTCAAGTATTTTATCTCCAGTTTTTAAAGCCCTCGTTCTTCCTGCTGGGCTGTCTTCCAAAACTTGTTTGATAAAGATCCCTTTAAGTTCTTCTCCATTCTTCAGGCGCTTTATGACAGTCTGTCCACCGACAATACTGATTCCAAGAGACACATGAGGGTCTCTAAAGATCTCAACACTGAAAAAATACATGTGATACTTTAACAGCTTGAAACAGTTTTTAAATTATAAATGCAAAGCCTTAAATGTAAACTTCTGGTCTTTCAAGAAGATTTAATAAAGTAAAGGGATAAAGCCAGAAAGCCAAGAATGCTCTCAACAGAGGTGGCTTTTTACCCTGAGAAGACCTTATCCAACAAAAAGAACAAAATTCTGCTGCCAACTCATGGCCACTGCCCCTTCCAGTAGGCTTTTATTTCAGAGAAAGTCAGGGTAAAACAGGCAGGTCTTCAGGTGAGCACTCATCCTCTTTCATTTTGAGGAAATTGTTGGGAAACAGCAAATAAAAAAAAACTTTTTCACTGTGAGAGTGCCAGAGCACTGGACCAGGCTGCCCAGGGAGGTTGTGGAGTCTCCTTCACTGGAGACATTCAAAACCCGCCTGGATGCGTTCCTGTGTGATGGACTCTAGATGACCCTGCTCTGGCAGGGGGGGTGGACTGGATGATCTTTCGAGGTCCCTTCCAACCCCTTAGATTCTGTGATTCTGTAATATTGCAAGAGGTACTCTAGACAAATAATAAAACACACATACATACAAACAAACATACAACTTTCTGAACATTGACTACGCTATATCAGGTGCATATTAATCAGCTTAAGCAGAACTTTTCTGATCATATTTTACTCAGGACCATAAAAACAATTCACTTAAAAATGTTAACAATAGAGCAAGGATGTGGCTAAAACTTGGCTTGGCAATTTGGAATTCTGCCATTGAGTTTAGCAGAGAACCCACGGAAAAGGAGACAGCAGCACTATGTGCATTGTTCACACCTAATAGTTATTAAACGAGCAAGAACTTGTAGGTCATCCACAACGTAAACCCGCCAAGCTTTCCCAAGTCAGCTGTATAAATAGAACACATAATTCTGTGGAACATCTGTTAAAAATTCACTGTATCTAGGAAAGCCCAAGGTAGACAAGTACCTTAAAGTTATTGGCAGAGGAATGGAGAAATAAAAAAACAACACGAGAACTAATTGGGCTCACAGAAAAAAGACAGAAGGTAAATGGCAAGAAATAATGTAGTAAGATGAACATACGTCCGTGGTGGTCCCCAGTGGCTAAAGTTTGGAGTTTCTTCTCCTTCTCCTTCTTCTCTCTCAGGTAATTCACTAATTGGGGGCAGAGGGAGGAGAGGAATAAAAAAACAAAAAAGTCATCACCCATGCCAGGTCGCAATTCCTCGCATGTTTTGTATCTGGCAGAGAGACAGCAACACCTTCTCACACTGTCCAGGTTAAACCAAACGTGCAGAGTCAACAGACTAGAGAGGAATTTTTGTATTTAGGTTTAAATGTACTTAAGGAATGCTCCAGAAATAAACATGATGGGCAGACCAAATTTATAAGCTGCTCTGTGCTACACAAATCTGTGCTGCGTTTACTGATTTGAAATTACTATTTAAGCAATTAACGTTTCCTTTCTGATAAATATGCTGTGATTCTTAGAGGGGGATATAAACATGATAAAACCAGCCTAGCTCACCAGAAAGCAGCTCATGATGCAACTGGGATGCATGATGCAAATGGAACCAGTGTATTCCATTAAACACCCCAGAACTGGGTGTTAATTAAACTTTTACACGATATGTGACTCACCTCTTCACAGAATGGGAACGGAAGTATGGAATTGCACGCTCCCACAGAAAGGTTGAAACAACAGACCCTTGCACACATTTTCTGTAGATCCTGAGAGCTGTAAATGCTACTCTTATACTGCAAAAAGGAAGTAGGATGCTGGAGAAATAATCCTCTCGCCTTACTTTTGAGCTCCTTTCCCTCTGAGGGAAGGTTACAGATGAATAAGGGAAATACCAAGGATTTGAATCAACAGATCCCAAAAGCAGATCGACTGCCCACTCACCCAAAGCTGGTGGGGGAAGTATGGGACACTTAGGTAGGTACCAGCTCAAGGCTTCTCAGCAGCACTGGCAAGACTAACACTTCCTGCACAGGTCTGAAAGCCATGGCTGAACTGCTCTTCCCAAAAGGAAAAACAAAGGAAAGGGAAAACCAAGAGGACAGAGCTGTGATAAGGAGCAAAGGGGGGGGCTCCTTAATGACCAGTGCTGCCATAAAGGCTACATCCCTCTCCTCCAGGCCACATCCACACTCCTCCCACTGTGGAGAAAGTGGAGCAGGTGGCAGAGCCATTTGCACTTTTCTGTCCCCAGTACTCAGGAGAGGAAATACAGGAAGTAAATATTTAGTAAGGTTATAAGGCAAAATTTAGCTCCTTGGGCAAAAGTCACAGAACTGGCCATCTATATCTTACTGTTTCAGAGAGATTTTTATGATTAATCAGCTAAGTAAAGCAAGAAGAAAATTAAGAGTATTAATTGAAAATCATCTGAAAACTGAAATTTCTCTCTATACCTGCACGATGTTGTTCTAGACTGAGCTAAGGTGATAACTCTCCCAGATTCCTCATTCTTGGAAAAAACATAATCCTCTCCTTTTAGTTCTTCCTTTTCAGTAGGCTCCAGGTCAACAGCAAGCCCACGTCCTTTAGAGTCAATCCCAAGCTTTGTACCTGAAGAAGAAAAGGTGTAGATGTAAACTGCTGCTTCCTCTGTCCCTGCACCTACCAGTTACCATCCTTGGAAATAATCCCCTTAGCTCATCATGCTCCAAACGTGGACGTTGTGTGACAATCAAGAGGGGAAACCTGGTGTCATTTTGGTGACCTAAGTATCAACATCAATTAAACTACCAGAGTTCCTTGCAGGAGTCCTCAGTCTGCCACTGCAGCTTACATAGTGCTTGCTATACAAGATGCAGGTGACAAAGAAAGGAAGCAACCCAACCTCCTTTCTTCCAACCAGTGAGTGCTATCTCAGGCAGGCTGATAAATAATTCCCTGATGATCTACCAAATTATAAACATCCATGTCTGGCCATCTGACATGTCTGGCCATACCTCCACAGCTTGTCACTTTTCTTTTAAGTGCAAAAATCTATAAAATCAGCAATCGAAAGTGACTGAGACAAGACAGAAATGACAGGCATGAGCTATTGTACTTCTGCATGGGGTCCTACAGTGGACATAGGTATGCAGAAGAAAGTGATTCTCTGCAGGCAGGACAACACTGCAGCCATTTTCAATATCACTTGTGACAACCATAGGTAAAGATTTGGAGGAGGAAGCAAGAAGCTGAAACCTATTTGAAGCCAGACTGTCTCGAGCCTGCAGAAATCTTAATTTGAATATTTTATCATTTGAACGTATTTGTGTTTTGGTATAAGATTTAAATTTGTAAATATGAAATTATAAGATAAAGAAAAAGCTTCTTACAAACCTAAGTCCATCTTGGTTTTTGCTCCTGACCGGGGAGTTTCAGTATCAAATATGTCTTTTTGGTAGCCACTGTGTGCTGTGGTTCCAGAAGATAATGAACTTATACTAGCATTTTCTTCACACTTCACAGAGGAGAAAAAAAAGTAATTAAAGTTAGAAAGCAATAGCATCAACTTATACAGGGGTATTTGACATGAAAATTTATTTTTACAGCATTCACATTTTCTCAACTACATTCATACGTATTCAGATAACTATGAAACACTAACTGCTCATTTATGCACTATATTAAGAAAAGGCCTGAAAAATGTTATGTGCAATTGCAACATAAAGCAACTGCATCTTTCTACCTGCCTGTAATTCAGACAAGAAGTTCTGTACTCTTGCTCATTTGTTGGTTTTGAGTGACAAATGTATAAATTTAATATTGTGCATTGTGCCAATAGTGGCAACTGCCACTAGAAGCTGCACTTTAGCCTGTTTATGTGCACAGTGCACAAGGGGACGAGCCAAACAAAACCTGAAATGGTGTGGTTGTAACATTAAATCCTTTTCCACTTCAGTTTTTTCATACAAAAGCATACATGTCAGAAGCAAGCCAATGAACAAGGACTCAAGAGGAAAAAAATTCTCAGACTGCTTGAGGAAGACATAGAAATGAGTTTTGCAATTTACCTGAAGCTCTGTCTCCTACTCCTTCAGCCACTAGGATGCTTGTTACAATTGGTTCCACCATATCATTTTTCCCTCAACTGCACTATCATCTGCTTCAAGGGAGTGATTTGGATTAAAAATAATGAGAAAAAGAGGGAGCTCCTTTCACTGACTTCGCTGCCGAAGTCTCTGGACTATTAAAACCACAAACCAACATTCTGCTGTTACTGACACACACCATATTAGCACAGCTTGCAAAAAATAACTGAGCCCTCAAGTGAGAGATGGCAAAGAACACACAAGTCCAGGGTGCCTGTAAATCCACCAGCCACAGCACATACCTCACTCAAGCAGTTATATATACAGACAACTAAGTAAGAAAGAGAAGCTTCCAAAATGTACAAAAGGATAGACTTGGTGTTCATTAGAGGCACCCAGATCTCATCTGGTAATTAAGGCACTAGAAAGACTCCTAACAGAGTTTAGGTCTGGAATTTGCCTTGAGGTATGGGTCCCATGGCCAGGGTAAAGCACTGAGGCCAGCACAGCATTCCTTACCATTTGATCTTTATTGAACGGATATTCCAGGGACTGTTTTGGACTTAAGTTAACACTGGATCTTAAGTTTTCCATTTCACTAGTTTCAAATTGCTTTGCCCAAGGTTCTGTATCGAGGTTCCTTTCTAAAGTTGCCTTCTGTCCACATGATGAGTTATATTTCAGGAAGTCTGAATCTTCATACTCATCATCCACCAACATTTCCCGTTCTTCATCCATCTCTTCTGTTCTGGGTTTCAGAAATTCCTGCATCTCCCAGGACTCCTTCTCATACTCATTGTCATTTTGAGAAAGCTGAAATGACCTTCCCAAGTCCAAAATTGGTTCATCAATGAGTTCTTCTTTAAAAGGTGTTTCATCTCTGAAACCCTGCATGAAACATTAGAGGAATATAGATTTTACATTACGTTTCTCGCTAAGTTTTTATAACTATGTTTTATGGTAGGCCCATATTAAAAGTACATCCTGATTTTAAAACTGAAAATCTTCTACCTTTTGCACTTTCTAAGAGAAAACACACTCTCTGACTTATGATTTTAAGACCAAAAATAGACATTGCTATTTTTTTTTAAACATAAAGATATTTAAGCTGCACAGTTTACATATTACTGCAGCCATTCAGAATAACCAATCTGGACTGAAGTCAGGGAAAGGGATTTATTAAATAGCACTAAAAAAGCTACAGGAAAAAGTAGATATAAATTCAGCTAAAGTATCTCTGTGCTCCAGATTTATTTGCTATCACTTTATGAATGCATGTATGTTTCTTAGAATACCATCAGTTAAATAAAAAACAGCCTGAGAGTTTGCTTATGCAACAGTAGCAGCAAGAAAAGAAAAAACAAAACAAAAGCCCCACTCATTTGTCCCTCCCTTAGCTATAGCATACAATATTTTATTCTTGGGGAGAGGGGAAATGGACAACTCACATCCTAAAAAAAAAAAGGACATAACTGACTGTTCATTGTCTTAATTTTTTAAAGAGAAGAGTGCTCAACTTTCTACTGAATTCAAACCACAGAGCAACAAACCAACCAACCAAGAGATAAGGTATTAAAATCCAGTCGGAGAGATCTCACTCAACAGTTCTTTTTCTGGGATTTGTCACGTGTCTCCGCTATTTCCAATGCTCTGCATTTCTCCTAAATCAAATGGGGTGCAATTTATTGACTCAGAGTGAGTCTGCAAAGGTAGCTGAAATGTTATGCCTTGCACTGCTACCAGACAGCTTGCCACACACAGAAAACTCCTTTCTTCAGACCACCAAGTTTGTATGTCCAAATCCAATCTTCCAGGCACCGAAACCCCAAATCCTGAAAATAATCTACAGACTCAGGGGTCCTCCATCAAAATGTTGTTCTTTTTATGCTTCCTGCCCCTTCCCAGGCTCCCCAAGGTACTTCACCATTTCTGACCTTTAGGTCAGAATCCTGTTTTGTCAGGTTTGTACAAAAGCAGAAGAAGAAAACCCCAGCACTGTCAAAATGTTCATATAGTTCAACTGAGAGGCAGAAAAGCAAACAAGGGACAGGCAAGAGCATAAGGAAACAATGCAATAACACTAGCTGGCATGAAAGCAGAACATTAGCCATCGAGAAATTAGCACATTTTTCATAAGCATTAAACATCCCTTTAATCTATTTGACCTGTGTACCTCAACCTCAAAAAACACCCAGCCTGAAGAGATTGTCATTCTCTCCATCTTTACCCCATTTAATTTCACTTCACTCCCGCAGCATCATTCCCCAAACATTTCTGTAAGAGGCACCAACTCCATCGCTGTGTAAAAGGGTTGAGGTAGCTCAGAACCACGCAGCCATTTGTACAACCACCTCCTGATCCAGCACTTAGGTACGTGCAATCACAGCCTGCTGCACTGCAGCAGCAGACACTACCAATGGAATACTGCAAACATGACAGTAAAGTCTACTGGTCTGGCATATAAAATCTTCACGTCCCTTTTGTATTTTTTCTTTAAAGTTAGCTTTGTCAGCACTATGCCAGTGCAGAAGAGTGAGAGCCATCACCACACACCACTCTTGGCTCTTACACGAGCAGGTAAGAGAAATGGATGGGAATTTTATACTACTGCTCTAAGCTACTATCAGTGCTGTCGTACAGAAGGTAAAACAAAATACAAGCAAATACCTCCGAGTGTATTTTTTACAAATTCATCACTCTGGTTTCTATATTCAGCAGGACCTTAAGATAAATGCTTTATTTAAAAATACTTAATAACATTCATTTTATTTAGGAAGCAGAGAAACAATCTGAGTTGGCAGAGGGTTCCTCTGCCAGGAACCCGTCCTATGCATCCCAAAAACAACAAACTACATTTTACATCCTGAAATTCAGTAAATATCATGTCCAAGCTAATTTCTACATAGCATTCCTACATCTACCCCATAATATTGCTCCTTTTGCTGGTTCTAAAATACCATTTCAGCATTAAAGATATGTTTGTATCCAGAGCCAGGTAGACGTGTTTAGCAACAAGAAAAATCTAGAATTTACTTTTATGCTGCAGTTCTGGATGGTTCTTTATGCACTGTCAAAAAAGAATGCATTTACCAATGTGAATCAAGAGTAATTTTGCAAAGCACTTGAGAACAGATGAAAATCAAAAAATATCCACATGTCTCTCACTCCACACAAGGCAGTGTTGTGATATGATTGCCTGATACCCTGGTATCTGAGTTTCTCATGAGGTTTAGTGCCTCACCCTCTCACAATAAACAAATTATTTCTCAGAAAATAAGAAGAATTGAGAAAGAGTAATCACTCCAGACCACATAGGAAGCCCATGAAGAAGAACAGATTCCAAGCTTGCCATACATACCAGACTACTTCTTCATTTTGCTTCATTCTAATAAAAAGTATTCTGCTCCCATACCTCACTTTCTCTGCAAAGCTGAACCAACTGCTTACAGCTACAAATAATGTAGCATTCCTATTTCATATCCAAGGTAACCCGAGGTATTTTAATGACACAGTAAATTTGATAAGGCAGTCTGGGAACTGCATTGGTAAGTGCTAAGCTTATGCTTAGTGTGCACAATACAGTTAGCATACAGTGAGCTGTTAGAGCCTTTTTCAGAGGAAATCCAGCCTGAAGTCTATCCAATACTTGAGTCTTATCTGAAGGACACACTATTTTTTTACTTTAAAACATAATTTCCTGTCCATACAAACTTAAGCTGAACCAAAAGAGTAACCAAATACCTGTGGTGCTTCAAGTATTATAGAGAAATTAATATTATCTATTGGTTCTGAAGACTCAGGGCTGGTTTTAACGTTGTTGGTATCCACACTGTGCATGTTCTCCTCTTTGCTTTCTCCCTAAGAAAGGCAATCAAAATGATGAGTCAGGAAAACAAACCAAAAAAATCCCACTTTTCAATAATCTAAAATGGAGAGGAAGAACCAGCCATTAGAAAAGAGATGGGGAAAAGTTACAGAATTATAAAAAAGGAAAGTAAAAAATGGAGGAGACCAATACAATAGATTTTATTCTTTTAAGATATCAGTACAGATACAGTTAAAAATTAAGAGATGTGTCGGAAAGAAAGACAAATACAAGCATATAAACAATGAAATATCACCTTTTAGAAAAGGAAAGAATATATTTAACAGCCTTCCTACATTCCTATTTCACCACTCCTCTACCAGTTTGAATTACAAGCACTTTCTATTAGATGGTGCTTTACTTTAATTAATTTTGCCTGGGTGCCCTTGATGAACAATACTGCAGTGTTCTCCAGTAAACCACTGTCTGTTCCAAAGCCCTGATTCTAGAAAAAGGAAATTCTACTTGAATTTACAGTCTTGACTTCAAACAGATTAAGTTTCTTTGATGTCAGTGGAGCTCAAGCAAGCACTTAGCAGTGTCTTAGAGTGAAATGGACTTCAGCACATATTTAACTGATTTGCTGAATTGCTCCAACCACGTTACACCTATGAGCAGGGCCAGTGCACATACGTTTACCCAGACACGTCTGCTGATTACACGTGGATGTTCTTTCAGGAGGAAATTGAGAACACTGGTTTTCCAGTCAGACATTTTGGACATCGAGCTGCCCTTTCACCAGCTATCCAGAATTTCCAGACATGCTGATGGGTGTGCATAGCCACTTAGTTGCTTCCCCCACACATACATACTTCCACCCTGAGTTTCCCCCCGACCCCAAATAGAGCAACCCAGTCTACACATGCCACAGAATCAAACAGAAGAAAGTTAAAATCAGTCCTTACCACCAAAGGCTTGCAGATTCCAAGAGAAACTGTACCTGGGGGCACAGATTTCAACACTTCCACTGCCTCTGCTAAAGTGGCACTGTACAGATACTTCTCGTTTACAAACACCAAGCGGTCACCGGGTAAAAGCTCACCCCCACGCTCAGCTACTCCACCTGCCACCAAAGAGCTGATCACGATGGCTGTTCTTGTTGGATCCAAGGGATCCTGGAAAAAAAAAATGGGAAAAAAATAGTCAAAGCCCCCCAGGAAGATGATGTTTATTTTGAGTATGTAAAGAGCACTTAAGCATGTTCATCATCTAATATTACAGGACTGAAGCTTGCTGAGACGTTCAAAAGGACCCTACTAACACTGCCAGGGCTTGCAGTTTACAAAAAGAAAGGTTTGCAGTGGGAAGATATTCTGTCACTTGCCTAATCCATTAGAAAATGTTCAGCTCTGAAAGCTGACAGATACCCTGCCTGCCCTCCTCTTACATACACAGGAACAGCCAGGCCGACCTGCAAATAGAAAAACAACACTGGCACTTTTCCACAAGCCTCCATCCAGCCTGTTACGTGCTAATTCTGCATGCCACTCAAGAGCTTCAGAGCAGGAAAATTGATGTTAAAAGAAACCATTGTAAGATGAGAGATTTAATTTAAAATAGTATTAAATTAAAATTAAGAATCAAAACCAAAACATTCAGGAATAGTAGCATACATTTGCTTTATTACTGCAGTGTTCCTGCTTTGCCAAATCTGCACAACAACTTATAAAAGACATTTTGTCCACCCATGAAGCTTCCTCAACAGAGAATACAGGGGACAGCAAGGGAAAAGATTATTGCTGAAGACAGGGAGCACTGTGGTGGCAAATACAGAGGAATGTGAAGTAGAAAATATTCTACAGATTGGAGAGAATGTAAACTGATATAAAGATATTCACTTCACTTATTTTTTTTCCAGTATTAGCCTTGGTGTTGTGTCCTGAACCATTCCTATCATGCACTCAGCCATTTAAAAATTCATCCTCAACCCAATGAAATGATCAGAAGTTATCATACAGTGGCAGAAAGATACACAAAACAAATTTGTGGGGGTTTTTTGTTTCCTTGGTTGTTTTTTTTAAGATTAGAATTAGCCTTTTCCCCCCTTGCTAAGGGCTCATAAAGTTCAGAACCACTCCTTGTATGCACCAGGTCTTCAAATGCATAATCATGTACTATTCCTCCCTCAGGACTTGCATCTTATTCAGAGCACGGGAGGGATAAAAAAAAGGACAAAATCCAAATCACAAAGACCACCACGAATTCAGCACCTCAGTGCTAATTTGGAAACAGGAATGCTTGTTTAACTCTTTATTTTTATATAACTATATACATTGCTTTCCAAGGGAAAATGTTTTTGGTTGGGTTTTTTTGAAGGTATGTGCAAACACACGAGGCAATGAATGCAATATCCCTAAATGGCTGAAATTAGAGAACTGAAATTAGAGCTCAGCAGGAAGAGCCGTGCTGAAACCCAATTCGAGTAAATACATATTACTAATATTTCTCTGCTCTGCTGCTTAATCCTGCCATTTTATAACCTTCCCAAACACGGGGTATCCACGTCGTAGAGAAGAAGCTTCCTCGTGAGTATCATGTCTTGATAATGAAGCCCAGCAACCTCCCTCTGCCTGCTGAATCGGTGCCAGCGCGCCGGGGCTGTCCGGCTGTTTGTGCTCAAACCTGCCTCACACGGTGCCAAGGGGGAAGGCTTTCCTTTGTCTCAACCAGCATCCACGTCGGCAATTCTTACAAACAAAACAAACCCAAATGCAGCAAGTCCAGAAGAAGAATCAAAAGGATTCCAAGATGTAAAAAAAGACCCGAAAAAGAGGTTTTGCTTTACGAGTGTTGAATTTTGAAAATGTAAAGTTACTGCCCTTTGTGTAGAGTCAGCTTTGCCTGCCCTTGCCGACAGAACCATGTGCCCAACCACCCTGATGACAGCTGACCACAGAACAAGCTGTCTGTTTGACACAGACTTTAGAAATGGGTTTAATTTTTGGGTTTGCTCCAACGCAAAATAAAAATAACCTTTTGGACCTCTCTGCAAAACCAGGATCATGTTGAGGCAGCCGTTTTCGAGCAAGGAAGGCACCATTCACATCAGGAAGGCTTTGCTAATAGAACTAAACCAGCAAGTTTTCCTATCATGGGCTCATCTTGCCATGGCAAGCAAGGTTTATGCTGGTTCCCTAAATGGGTGAATGCTCTCTCAGCAAAACTACACCTTTGCTGACATGACAGCTTTTATAATATGACTTTTGCTGGCTTAGCTATATTGATAAAAAATGAACAACACAAAACCAGCACTCGTCCTTACTGATGCAGATAAGCTGACAAAAATTTGCAAGTGAATGACTGGCCCAGTAATTATGGGGCTGGCTGAGAATGCTGGAGAACCAGGTTCAAATCTCTGCTCTGTCAGATCCAAAGCTCCTCTTTTTTTTGGTTCTAGATCAGAACCACTTTAGTAGGACATGAAAAATCTCAGCATTAGCTTCTTCTATGCAGATATCCAAGGTCAGTGGCCTAAATACCACATTTCTGATGAGAAACATTCTTGTTTCAACTTAAATTTTCACTGAAATGAAAACATTTTGGCTTTAATAAATCATCGTGTTTTGATAAGAGAGAATTTAGCTGGAAAAGTGTTCCAATCAGCTCTAATACCCATGCTAAAAACGAAGGCAGAGCTTCTGCAAACACACACGGTTCCTGTGCAGTAAATATTTGAGAATACCACAGGTATCATTAGCACTTTTCAACATGTATAAGCGTGAGCCATGTTCTGGAATTGCTTCATGAGGAGCAGCAGCAGCAGAGATCTTACAAAAAGGTGCCCGTATCAAACCCCATTGATCAGGCAAATACAAAACAAGGGTTATAATCACACCGCTGTTTTCAAGCAGAGGGAGCTATTGTACAGGAAGAGAAGAGCAATATAAACCACACAGCGACAGGGCTGAGCCAGGAATGGGAGCAGAGCTCTAAAACCCTGAGTGTTTGTTACCAGGGTCTGGAATTGCCATGAGGAACGCAACAAAAGCTGCACTTGAGGACAGGGACCTGCTGAATTTCCAAGTGTAATCATGAACACTTATCATCTTAATACTTATCATCTAGGATTTAATGTGAAAGTGATTGCAATGGTGGATGGCACCAGGCAGCTCTTACCAAAACAAAAGGAACAAGGTTTTTTGTGAACTTTTTTTCAATTTACACTCAAACCCAAATACACCCTCGAGAACATCACCTGCTAAAACAACACTGAATTCACAGTCATATCTTGTAATTGCTGAGTGCAACTGGACCACGTGGCTTGTTGTCTCGTTTTTGAAGGAAAGCAGTGCTAGCAGAGGGATGAAAAACAGATTCGTACCTTGCACACTAACTTCAAAAAGCAAGTTCACTCCCTCACTACCCTGACAGACCTGGGTCACCTCCATGTTAGCAGACCAGCTAAAGCCATTTGAGGTTAAAACTCAGCAGTAACTGCGACTGCACACCTACCCTAAGGCTCTTGATTCACTTCACTTGGCTCACATTAAGCCAGATAATAGTGATTTTTAGTCACTAGCAGTCAGGACCAGACTTCAGTCTCTGCTTTAAAGCAAAAGGCTCATTTACTTGGATGGAGTTCACAGGCTGGGAAGAAACCCTCTCCCCAAACCCAGAGATCAGACATTGCAGTAATGGTACTTGGCTGGAATATGGAAGTGACTCAACTTCAACAGTTCAAACTATTATTAAATGACTTTGCATTATAGCAGAGGGAGTGTGCACAGGACAGCCCCATGGAATTTGGTCATCTTAAAATGGGCACAAACAGGGCTTGGTGCATTTAAAGAGGAACTTTTAACTTCAGTTTACTGAAGGATTCCTTTACACAAATGAATAATTTATGACCAATGAGGAAAGGAGCTGGACTCCAAAGTAAAGGCTATTAAGAGACAAAACCTCTTAACTCACAAGCACTGACACAAATTCTTTTTTTTTTAATAATCACATGTTTAAAAAATTGCCACTTCTGTAAATGATGAAAGTTGACCACTGCCATGCACCAGCAGCAGCCCAGGATGCTGGCCTCGAGGTAACCCTTTGAGGAACCAGTATGTTGTAGCTGTTGTCTTTTCCTTTGTGCTCGAGCCAGCCACGGAGTATATGAACTTGTTTAAAATAGTCACAATTTATTCATACTTAGCACACCATATATTTAACTACGTTGAACCATAGGTTTTCCCTTCCCTTCTACTGCTCCTCATCAAAATCCACAAACGTTTCCTGGACTCCAGGTGTCAAATTTTCCTTCTTATTTTCAGAGCCTCATTTGTTCTGGATTCATTTAGCAGTGCAAAGAGTCAAGCAGGGGCCACTGCAGTTGCTGCCTCTGGGATCCCTGGATTCGGAGCAGTATGAAGTCTCTTAAAAACCTGAGCTCTGCTAAAATGTTAAGGGTCCCAGGAGCACCACGTTAACAGAGTCCGACGTGACTTTACTGCTGCTTCGAGTGAGGGACCTGAGCTTGCCATGGGCACCCACGAGCCACACTCAGTAAGCTGTCACAGCTCCTTAGGAAGAAAACCTGGAAATATCACCAACACACCTTACCTCTGCTTTTCACACTGGAAAATTAAAGTGCTAACAACCGATTGCCTCTTTCCCCCTCCTCACCAAGCTGCGAGGTTGCTGCAGCAGCCAAGAGAGGGCACTCCAGGCCAGCCCAGCCCCGCACCGCCGGGGGCCGTTCGTGCTCTGGCAGGTCCATCCCCACCTGCCCCGCAGAGCCCTGGCTGGGCAGGGATGAGGAGCAGGCCCCCTCTCCCCTCTGCAGTAGGCTGTAGCTGTAACTCCATCGGATGTCAGCAGCTACCACGTTTTCTGGGGTTTTGTTTGTGTTTTCCTTTTTTAAAGGCTCCTATGAAAATGTAAGACAAAGCTGCGGGTGACTGACATTTACTGTTCAAAGTCACTCTCACTTAGTTACAGGCTATATTAGTTTTGGCATCACTTAAGATCTAAATTCAGCTAGCCTGACTTCCTAGAATATTTTAGCTTTCCTCAAGCAACCAACTGCCTGCTGCCACAAAAACACTCCTCTGAAAACACACATCAAAAATAGAATGGCAAAGGATCCCAAAAGAAACAGTTTGAAACTTTTTCCCCCCGTACCAATTTTGATTTATCTGAACAATTTTACAAGTGCCATTTTGTCTGCTGCAGGTTTTTGCGAGAGAGCCAAAACAAACACATGTTAGAGCTCAGGGGTCAGAGCAACCCAGCTTCAGTACATTTTGCATGGGACCACTTCCAGGTCTAACATACATATCCATATTTAAAACTCTTCAGCTTGCAAGTGAGTAAGATAGCAGACTGAAAGACTCTCAAACACAACACTGTAGCATACTGCAAAAGGAACACACACTCGCCAACAACGAAAGGACCAAACGCATCCTATGCTCTTCTCACTGCTGGGTACAACATGGGCAGAACTGCGCATCAAGTCATCTACCTGTGTGCTCAGTGTTGTCAAGGTACTCAAAATACACTCAAAATATACTCAAAATACTCATCTATGCTCTCGTGTTGTGAGGTGCCACTCGTTCCCTTTGCAGCGTCACCCCCCACATGCACACCAACACCACCAATGGTGAACAATAAACCACCCTGTAGCCTTTTCAAAGGCACAAAGTGCTTCCCGACAGGAGAAGAGAGGAAGAGCCAGCTGTGGGTGAGCTCCAATTTCCTCCTTAGGCCAGCCTCAATTTAGGATTGAGACTCAAGGTCCAAACCTTCTGTTCACTCCCTCCAATGTATTTACAGGAGTTGGCCACAGGAACTGCCAAAGGGACTCTAAAGCCTGAAAAAACATCCCTGAGAAAGTGCTCAGCTCGTTTTTGTTAGACCCACTGCATGGGCCATCAGACTGAAACCCAAAGCGTTGAAGACCTGTTTCTGCCTCTTCCACTCATATCAGGTTGCAGTCAGCACGACTGCTTGGGAAGAAGACTACACAACCAAGGAAATCAACTGCAGGCTGATGTGCTTGAGTGGTACAAACCCAAGTACAGGACAAGGCAAGGAGGAACGCTGAACCTTCCTGAGGTGTAAGGTGAAACACTGGAAATAAACCATAAGTATTTATTGATCTGCAGTGAGGGAATAAAGCAATGCATTTCAGGAGCTCTAGCGTGCAGCCGGCGTTAATCAAAACTTGTGTTGTGGGAGATGTCAGCAAAGAAACAGACTTTCACAGAGAAAGAAAAAAATATAAACAAAACAGGGAGCTGCACCCAAAGGAGGTGAGAGAGGAGCAAAGTAAGAGGAGGTGGCACAATGGGTTTCCCACACTGGGCTTTCATCATCTGCAATCTGAAATCATATCAGTCTTCTACAGCAAGAACCAACACGGTGGCCAGTGATTACTCACACCCCCCCCAGGGCTGGCAGAGCTGGTGAGCACCGTGCAGCCAGCGTCCATCTGCTGGGCAAGAGGGACACGAGAGCTGGGATGGAAGAGCCTCCAGGGAATGATCAAAAGAAAAAGATCTCACACACCACTGCCATTCTCAAATAAAAGGATCAGAGATAGGCACTGACTGTGGTAGTTTAGAAAGTGTCACTGTGCAGTGGACTCGGGTGCTTGTAACTATCTTCATTTATCAAACTTCTCAATCAACCCAAGGTTTCATCCGCCTTTCATATTTGCTCCCAACAGAGCTAAAGGCACAGGGATTACCTTCATCAGGCTCTCTTAATACCTTAGATACTTTCAGACCTTCCAGCTCCAGAAAAAACATACTGAATGCTGACTACAGGGAAAAGCCACAGAGATAAGGAAAAAAAAAACCCCTGAACTCATAAGGAAATGGAGGAAAGCCACTGTGTGATGAGATAAAGGAGGGATAGAGATGTGTGGGAATAAAGAAAAAAACCACTGATGAGCCACGGGAAAGATTATAAATGGTATCACCTACACAGCCTACAGTCAGTGGTCTCAATGCACGCTCTGGGTTTGATGAGCTTTCAAATTCAAATAATTTCTGAACTAAAAATCCACCAGGACAGCCCAGCAGGCACTCCCACCCGTTGGGTGTGCCGAGCTCACCACCGTCAGCAGCCCATGGAAGTGCAGGATTTGTTTTCAAACAAACCAGAGCTTTCCTCTGCGTGGAGAGCTTGCACCACGAACAGCAAATGCATGAATTATGGAAGATCTGCTACAGAAAAAGCTGCAAAAGTGGGGAGATAGGAGAGGCTGCTTTTTGCAACAAGGATCTGCAAACAGTGACTTGACCTGAAGACTTGCAGCAGTATGGATGGTGGAGAAGACAGAAGGGTAGGCAAAAAGGTTGCCGAGAATTTTAAGGCTGCTGTGAAACGCCGTGAGAACAAACAAACTCTGAATGCAACAGCACTGTTTGGATTTGGGGAGCAGCATCTTCCAGAAGGGCGAGGTTTTAAGGAAACAGAATACCTTAGAACTTCCAGGAGTTTTCAGAATTCTCCACGCTTATCCATCAGCACCTCAAACCTCAGCACACAGATTCAGAGCTTTGTGGGTCAAGCTTTTACACACCTATTGCTCCACCATCTCCACATGCTCACTGAAACAGCTTTGAGATAAGCAGCACTCAGTCGCAGTTTCCTCCAGTCTCATCTACATTATCTTACCCTTGCTGAGATTTGCCAAGTGTTGAACAGAAAACCTAGCTCCAGTTTTGTCCCTTTAAATTCTCGCCTTCTCTTGCAGGCAGAAGACATCTGTAGAATAATAATGAATTTCTTTGGTTTGGGGTTTTTTGTTTTTATTGAAAGCTATTCTTCCTAGCAGGAAATGAAAAAGAACAACCAGATTGGTAGAATTTGGGGGAATAGGGAAAACATTTCTAGAGGTTAATAATAATACTGCTTAGTATTTATTTCAAGGATATGCGACAAACCAAAGAAAAACAGATGTTCCCACTAATGTTCCAGTTTCTCTGCAAATTCAGGTATTGTCCAAAGCACTGGCAGGGCTGTTGCAGCTCACAGGACAGGAGGGCCACCCCCAGCATTTGCCACTCTTCTCTGTACACAAGATTCCTCCCTAAATTCTCACTTAAAGAAAAAAAATAAATCAGGCTGATGACCCCCCCCAAGCCCAGCATCAGGGCACAGACAAGCCCTGACATCACTTCTGCATCCAAGTTCTCCAGCTTCTCTACCTCAGCAAGCTATTCCTGTGTATCTGTCTGTATCTCATGCTGAGATACACAGTCTCTTTGATTTCTTATTAAAGTGGTTTCTGGCCTCCCAATGCTTTTAGTACTGAGGTTTTGGAAACCACTAATCATGAACACCCTAGAAACTTTACCAGGAATGTGCTCAATTGCATTCACCAGCTCTTCAGTCCTGAAAAGTAGTATTTAAGCTGAAATCCAAGAGAATTTTTCAAAAAGCTCCACTGAATTCAATTCATGACACACTATTAAGAATTATTTTACAAATGAAGCAGCTTAATATGATTTAAAGGATGCAGAACTTTCCCATAGTGGGAGAGAAGCAAATCCTCCGTGAGATGAGTACCAACACAGTTGGTACTGAAGCTTACAGAACTTTGATGTTAATGAATGTGGATGGGTTGTAGAGATGGGAGAAAAGCTGCCTTTATCAGTTTTCCCAGTACCAAGCTGATAGCCATTGTAAAACTGCTTTTTAATACAGCTGTGCAGCTTTTGCCAGTAAGCCACAGGTTTCCATCACATGATCAGGTGAAAATGTGCTTAACAAGGACATGAATCTGCTTCTTTGTTCATAAAAATCTTATCACAAGACAGACAAAGCTCAAATTATCACAAGAGGGCAAACGTTTAGCCTGCAACATGTCAAAGCATTCCAGCCTGCATCTCACTGTCGAACAGTCCAAGAAAGAAAAAAAAAGATATAATCTAGCTGAAAACCACCTTCTACAAATAAGAAGTCAGTTTGCTTTTTTGTAACTCTACATCTGGAGCCTGTTTGTTTGGGGCACAAAGAAAAGAGGAAAGATATTTGGAGACACTTAAATTGCTTCACTTCCTGCCGTGAGCAACTGCGCAGCGATTTTGTTATAAAAAAGAAAAGAATTGTTTCCCTTGCTGCCTGGGAGAAGGACGAAACGTAACCTGCTGAACGCACAGCAAAAGAGACTGCAGTTCAACAGAATGAAAAAAATGATAATAAAGATGATGATAATAAAGATCAGCCCAGGTATAAGGCGGCTGTGGAGTCCCTGCTACCCAGTGAGAACCCCTCTGGCACTGACCCAGGCTGGGGAAGGCAGGAACACCTCGTGCTGCTTCAGGGCAGGGTAACAGAGCTGAAATGCCGGTTACTGCTTCCATCGATGGGTGGATATTTACACCCACGTTGGCAAGAACCACTTGGAGCAGGTGAGACCATGAGCTCCTACAGCCCCATAGGTCCATAGGGCAGCTGGGTACTGTGTAAAAGCACCTGAGCTCTGGGGACTCACCTTTCAGGCACAGTGAGAGAGCAGCAGCATCTCACAGGCGTTCCTAAGAGCTATGCAAAATGTCAGCCCTCTCCATTCCAAACCTTGCCCCCTTCCAGCTTCATGCACTTTAAAACAGCTGCTTTAAAATACTCTGACTTCAAAGCACAGTAAATTAAGCTCCGCATAAAGTCCATTCAGCTTTTTGTTTAATTTGATAAAAGCTCATCAGACCATTCAAGTTACCTTCTGGTCAATACTGCCTCGAGAAATCTGCAATTCAGCTACCCGTGGTTTTTCCAATATTTCTGTGAAACATTACTGACAGAACCCGTTGGCCTGCATGTCTTTGGTAAACACCACTTCAGGGCCACTCAAGGTACCTTTTATACTATTGTGATCTCTTATTTTTCTCTAGAAGTCATCATCTTGTGTGACCTTTCTTTCCTCTTGCTGTAACACTGGATAAAAGTGATCCCAGTGCATTTCTCCTGTATTTTAACCGGATGACATACCGTGCTCTTCCCTTTTCACTTCTTTCTGAGAAAAAGGATTGGTCTCAGTAACAATGGCTTAGCTCTTGACTCACTGGCTAGGAGGTTTAGCTTCAGGCTAGACAAAGTTACTGTTAAGCTGGATACTTTCACGTCTGTTGACAAAGAACAATAAATACGCTTACTCTAGCCCCTTGCATCACAGATGATCCCAAAGCACTCTACAAACAGTGTACTGGGTCCCTCATTCACCATCAAAACACACTTGCCGCTAACTGCGCCAGCAACACTACATAAAAGTTAGTTAGGAGGTGAAAAGGAGAACAACTTCTCCAAGTGAAATTACAAGGAAATTAAGGGAGGTAGAGTATATTGCTTCATGGAGGAGTTGGCCAGAAGATGGAACAGCACACCTTTTTAATGGCCAAAAGGGGGGCAGGGTCCTTGTTGGAGATAGAATCCCCAGTAGTGCAAGGCTGCTCCTCGGATCTCTGCCCAGCACAGAGTGTTATCAGCTGCAGCAAGATCTCAGATCTCCTCGGATCTCAGCCCACGGCACAGACACTGCCACCTCACCTTCCACAGGCTTTGCATCTGAGCATCAGCAAGAAAAAACAACGCCCAGCCCAAGAGCTCTGACAAGATCCCAGCACAGCGGTGACAATAGAAAAAGACACAGAAGATTTCATTTTAAGACCTCTTCGATGTTTCTTGTTTAAATAAGCCATCAAACTGGGAGGAAAAAACCAACAGTGAAACTGATAATTTCAAGAACACACAGCATCAGGCTCCCCATCCACCTCCCCTCTCGCCAACTATTGGCCTTGCTAGCAAAGCAGCAGTCCCAGAGATTTTAGATTTCCTACCACATAATTAAAAATTAGGACATTCAAAGGGAAAAAAAGGGTTTTTTTATACATAGTGATCATGTGAAGCTGAACAGTATCCTACATAAATACAGTCCTGTTACAGAAAAAAGGTTAAATCTACTCTAAAGGTATCCCAAAGTTTTAGGAACATGTGTACAGTCCTTTCAAGAGGACCTTGTTAAAAAAAGAAAGCTCTGTTTTAAGCATTTAAATCCCTAAAGACAGACAAAAGAAAACACAGGACAGAGTAGAAATACTATTGATTATGCATAATTGTTATAATTAATTTGTAATTAGTTCATTAAAATATATAGGCATTGGAATTATGCTTGTACATTTCTGGGAATATCCTGCAAGTCACTTGGGATATGCTTATCATTTATTTGATAGATGAAACATTATTAGAAAGACAGCCCATTAAAAATTAATAAATCAGAGTAATAATTTCTCGATCTCAGCATTCAGTTTTCTACACACTCAGATTCCTGTTCTACCTCGTGAAGAGTTCTTATTAAAACTCTTTTTCAGAGCACAACTCTTGAGACACCAGAAGCCCAATCTCCTTTACACCAAGTGGTCAGTTTTGAGAAAACAGAGACAAATACCATAAATTCTGTGCCGTGAGAGCATTCAGCACCACATCTAATTCTACAACCACAATGAATGTGGAGAGGTGAAAAGCCTCCTGCTTCAGAACAAATACCAAACACGAATGAAAAGCAGCAGGAAGAAACCTGCACGGCACAGACAGCAGCCTCATCTTTGCACTTTTCCACTGCTGCAGCTCATCTGGCATCACTCACTGTCATAAATGAGCACACCCGTGTGAGCAGGATTTCAGGGGTTCTTAAATACTGCAGATAACAGTCTCTGGCCAGAAGGGGCTGAAATGGGCTGGTATGCACTAGTACTGCAGTAGCATTTCAAAGATGTTATCAAAACTTGGTGTGCAGGGAAGAAGTGAAGTGGAATAATAATGATTCGCCCTTGTTTGTCCTGTAATGTCACTTTGCTACCCCTGCTGATCTTACTGAAGTCCTACTGATCCTTCTTCTATAGTGCCATTTCAACCAAAAGCTACATGAATAATTTGATCATAGAATCATTATGGTTGGAAGGGACCTCCAGGGTCATCAATTCCAACCTTTATCCCATCATATTCCTAACCATTGGACCATTCTTAAAGACCCAGAATACAGTCACATCACCTCTAAGTTAGGCACATAACACCAAGGCTTCCTTAAACTTCTGTAACAGGCAGAGAAGGTCAGTCCCTGTGTGCCATCCTGAGCACCACGAATACACCTTCTGCTCACAATCACCTCTTAAAAAGTTTTTCTTCCTCCAGCAATACCACTGGGAGCCTAGAAAGGTTGGTCCCTCACTGATGCTACACGAAGCTGGGCCATGTGAATACCCATCTTCATTTAAAAGGAAACAACAAAAATGTGATTACTCAAAATGAGCAAAATGGACAGTGGATACACAGTGCAAGCAGTGGCATCTGCTGTTACAAGGCTGAAATCTTCCCTTGTGAAACAAAAGAGTACGTGTCTAAAAAAAACACTTCCATTTTTCAAAGAAGGGTAAAATTGCAAAGAGAAAGAAAACTGAGCTAAGTCTCCAGGTCCTTTAAGCCACAATTAAACACTTCACTGTAATTTTGTCCTTCTCAGCAAATCTGCTTTAAGAATTCTGAACAGTCTCCCGGGAACCACATAGGTTTTTTTTTTTCCCCTGCCTTCAATCTACCATGGACAATTATTTATTTTCTTTGCCCTGCACTCAAGAATGTGATGGATGTATTTACATAAACACACACACAGTAACAGATATCTCTCTATAAAAATTAATCTGCAGATGATGAAAAGTGTAAAAGATCTGAGAGGCAAATCCCAAACAAAAGAGCATACTTTATACATAAATATCTTGAAATATAAAGATCTGAGATTAAGTGGTTTACCACTCATTTAGAATTGATTAGAATGTATTTAAATTTAGCTGAAAGTACCACAACATTGCTCATGTATTTGCATCTGCGAATAAGTAAATAAAAAGCCTATTATTAAAGCCTTCATTAATTCTGATTATATGAGAACTTAAAAGCAAATCTGTGTATTACCGCTCTGCAAAGACTCCCAGCAACTCTACAGTAAAGCTGGCACTGCAACACAACATGTGTCAGCGAAAACGACTAACAGGATCTATTTTCAGTAATCTTAAATCACACTGGTAAAACATAGAATTAATGGTTTTGCATAATACTTCAAATATTTTTTTATTCTAATTTGCTCCCAATTCAAGCCTTATTGTATCAAAAAAGTGAATTTTATATCATTTGACATTTATGCACAACAGTTGAACACATTTTATTAAACACAATGTTTAGGCAGTATTCAGATGTGATGTGTATATTATTATGAAGAGTGATCCAGCTATTTTATTTCCTTACAAATATGATTGCTAGAGGTTTAAAATATATGACGTTGACTAGAAACATGTAGAACATTTCATTCTGACTACAGATTTTCAGAATTTCTATACATTTAATTGAAGCCAGTATTTTTGAAAGAAAGATTAATTCGTTTTGGTAGAATTTCCCCCCCCCCAATTAAAGACTTGTCTGTTGATTTCTAAAGAGTTTAACAATTAAGTATACAATCTACCCCCAAATGGTTATTCTTGGAGAATTCAAATTTTAAGCTTGACTTCTGAAAGTCAACTTCCCCCTCCACCCCCTGTGCCAAAAATTCTACCCATATCTCTGGCATACTGGTTTAATAGTTTAATCAGAGAAGCGTAATTGAAAAATTAGTTTAATTAGGTTTTTCCATCTCTATTCTTATACTAATAAATTAAATAAATGTATTAAAGCAAATTTATGTTTACAGAAACTTGACTTTGCAACACAAATTCACCTGTCAGCCCTGACGTTCCCTGGCAGTCCTGGTAAAGCTCCCTCTGCAAACCCAACTTTCCATGGCTCAACTCAAAGCCCGAGTGAACCTTTCCATGACTTGAGTGGGACCACAGATCACAAACCAACACTGGTCTATACTCCATTTATAACTGAAAAGTGATTTGGGGCAACGAGTGGAGAAAAAGCAAAAGACTCATTGGGTTTGGTACACAGGAAATGATGTTGCAATACTCAAAGTTTGCTTGCCATAGTTGAGAAGCCATTCTAAATTAAAACAAAATAAAACAAAACCCAACCTCCCCTCAACATTTAGCCATTAAACTCTGAGTTATGAGGTAGAGTTTGATTAAAGATTTTGCACTTTATCACATGAGATAATCAGCCTGGTTTAGAACAAGCTCTACACTATACTTTATCAAGTTGGCCTCAAAATAATTACTTTTCCCTACACGGTTTTTAGGCCCAAGTGCCAAGTCAATTACCCAGTAATCAACATCACAAAACATTTTAAGGCACCATACAAGACAAAAGATCAAAGGATTTTTAGTATTTAGTTATACGGAAAAGTATACCTGATAGTCTAAAATGCTGAATCCTAAACCATTTCTGTCTTTCTCCAGTTCAATAACCTTCACATCAGGAGACCACAGTGCTAATTCCCCTTCTTCCTCCTCAGGATTAATGTCTTCTTCAGGTTTCACCTGAAAAATAAAAACTCTAGTTCAAATACCATTCTTTCAGTTCTTTACAAACACTGTTCCTTCAATATTTTGATTATTAATGGTCATATATGCCCTGAAATATGACCTTTTATGGAATTACAACTTCATTGAACATTATGCATCCACTTTTCTCCGACTTGCTGCCTTAGATAGTCCCATGGGACTAGGCCTACACGTTTAGAGCACTGGTGCCCAACCTGGCATACATGTATTAGTCAAATTAGTTTTTATAATATCACTAACCTGTTACATGTTGATGAACTTCAGCTGTCCCATTAGATGCATAAAGGAAAAATAAATATCTTAGCGTAAAAGACTTAACCACAGACAGCTAATAAGAGAGACCAGACAATCAGGCACATCTAATACTCATAGCATTAAATATGCAAACAAAAAATTCTTATATTGTAACTATACTAATAGTATCTGATTTGAAAAAGCAGTTTCTTTCACATTTTTTGTGTTAAGGTATGAAAGAAAGACTTATAATTACTCTATTTTGTTGGGTAAGGACAGCTTTGTAAATACATCTTCCAAAAAGACATCTTTTGTTGTTTAACTTAAAATGTGTGTTTTAACTTTACTGCTATTTTATCAATACAATCTTTACAAAACATCAATGTATGATGTTCCCAAGGAGAACATTAAAATCTTGCACCATTAATGTCACACTGATTTAACTTTATTTCTTTAGACAAATATGCCTATTAACACAGAGCACTGCCATTAGGCAAAAGGAAGGAATTTTTCTTCCACACACTCTTTCTTGATATTTTTGACAAAAGAAAGCAGAAATATTGTGAGATTGCTTTAAGGAGAAGGCAACCTCTGTTCACTCAATATCACCTTAGAGCAAACTGACAGGATGCACACAGAAAAGGCTCGGTAAAATGCAACATCAAAAAACAGTGGAACAAGTTCTATTGCAACAGAAAGGGTCTTTTACAAAAAGGTGTAAGGCTGTACACCTTATTCTTGCACACCCATTTTCTTCTTTAACTCTCCACCTTAGAGGAAATTAGATCAGAAAATGTAAGAAAAGTTGAGAAGTCAAGGTGTAAATACTTTTTATAAATAGGAACAACCATTACAAGTGCCAAGCTTTAGTTTGAGACTTGAAAGCTTTAAATGGAAAGAAACATTAAGTTCTTTTTTTTTTTTCCCAGTTCTATCAAAACTATAAGAAAGTAATCAGCTAATGGTGGCAAGGATGTGACAGTATAATTCAGAGCTCTCACTCACCTATTAAGTGTAAAAATGATGAATGGGATGTACAGTCAGCATGCTAGCTCAGTGATTTACCTACCTTGTATTTATAGTACAACGAAGTTTCTCATGACCAACCTGTATAAACTGTAGTAAAAATACCAGTGTTGCAAACATGAACTATCTTTCACTGAAACACCAGCTGTACCCTATGAGCCCAAAGGGAATGGCAAAAAGGCAGCTTTATATGACAACTTAATACAAAACTGCCCCATATAAGTATGTATTTTAGGACATGTTATTTAAGACTGAGAAGTGGTCTGAATCAAACAGCAAAAGGAAAACAGCAACAGTGTCTTTACAAAGCTACACCAGTTTCTCAGAAATAGATGTGCTTTTTCAAGAAGTTGTTGTCCTGTTACACAACTGAACAACATGAGAAATCTACCTTTGGTTCTGGAGGGGAAAATTCCATGGTGGGTTCGTCCACAAGCGACTCGCTGCCATCATCAAAAAGTCGCCGACAGCAAACCAGGGTGAAGGGGGGTGGCACTTCTTTCAGAAAGGTGACTGCCTCACGGCGTGACTTCCCATACAGCTGAACCCCATTTACCTACACAGGAGCAGAAACACATCCACACTAAGAGAATTAAAAGGTTATCAACCAGATTCTTTTATTAATGTTTTTATACGTGTCCTTCCCCAGCTGAATGCCAAAGCTTAATTTTACCCATGGATTCTGGCAAAGCTTGCAGAGTTTTATTAACATCTGCTTCTGCATATACCCCCATTACTGAGACTTGAACTTCATCTGCAATTCTTGTGACTCCTGACCACTACACCGTGCCTCTGCTCTCTTCAGTTCCCTCTAACTTGTTTTCTGCTCACTGCTTTTCCTAGCCTAAATCTTCCTTAGCATTGTTTTTTCACTCCCACCTGTTTCTTTGTTGGGGATTTCCTTCAGCTTATGTGTTTGACTTCAAAAAGATAACAAATTTCATTTTCCAAAATATTTTCAGAAAACACAGATTTTGAGCTCTAACCAAACACTCGAAGTCAGAACTAGCATAACTTTGGCAGTTTAAAATGTAACAAAATGGTTGAGACTAAAATAGATCCTACAGAAAACATTCAGGAGTGTTTATATAGTAAAAATAAACCAATTACAGTAAGCAACTAATCAGAAAACCCTGACAAGGGTCAAAGTTTACCATCCCATGGGCTTTAGATCCTGAGTGACAACAGAAGACCATAAGGCTTTTTTTTTTTAAGAAAAAAACCTAGATAATAATGCTGCTTTAAAAATGGCATATGGCAATTGTACTTCCTCAGGAAAATAAAACTACAATGATTCATCCTCTTTCATGTATTTTATAACCTGAAATATCATGAGGGTACATCTGTTTGCACCACAGCAATATCCTTAAATATGAGGAAAGCAGAACATCAGTAGGTGTCATAGATATGAACATCATCTATGCTGACGAGCAGTTTAACCCTATTAATGCTATGGACCCAATCCAAACACCTCTTGGGTTCCAGGGATTTCTTCCATGCTATCTCAAGTCTGCTGTCATGACCAAATGTCCAAAGTCACTGGAATGCAACCACTGGTTTAGGAATCCAGTACACATCACCCAAGCCCACTCCACAACATGAACCAGAGATAAGTGGAGATAATTTAACATATTCTTCAATATCTTAAATATATCTTCAGTCCTTCCCTCCATACCCAAACTGCACTGCTGATGTAGATGAATCCACAGCTGATCCCAGAAAATACAGCACATAAATATACAACATACATGTCCACACCTCTGTGCACGTGTGTTTGGGGCAGAGCCTCACCATGTACTTCCCAAGTCTCCTTGTTCTTTAGAAGGACTCATTCTTGTGCAAGACTACACAGCAATCTCACTGTGGCCACTATTTCCTCCCTGATCACCTCTATTTTTAACCCCACTTTTTCCTTCGTGCTTTTTACAGTGCAAATATAGCTTATACTGCTGGGAAACACAGAGTTCCTCTCACCCAGCCAAGGAGAAACATTCAGTGGTGTAACTGGCCTCCAACATGGTAAGACAAACTGCTATGGGCTTTTTTTTCTGTAAGAATTACAACAACTGCTGAGCTATCAGGCTAATCCATTAGTTAATTATTTAAGCAGAAGTATCTACGCATAAGGAGTTTTTAATGCATTGAGTGTGGCAGTGTGGTGGAAAGTTACCAGCACTTCTCAGCATCCTGTGATTGATGGAGAAGAGCTACCATGCACTCCCAAGCAGACCTGGGGACTCCCGTTCTTCTTCTGCAGCTGCCAGAAATCAGCATCTAAAGACACAGGGTGCCCCACACCCCATTCATTCACCACACACCACTCCAGCTCCTTGTGCCACCAAATAGGAGTGAGTGCATTTTTATAACAAAACTAAAAGGACACAAGGAAGCAATTTGCTCCTAAAAAAAGAACACAATGAAATTAGCTAAAACTGGGGAGGGGGGAGAAAATACCATGCTTTCTATCATAATTCTAACACGCCATTAAAAATAATCAACATTCAACCTCACTATATATTAAAAAAAATTCCTTGCTGATCACATTTTAATCCCAGCTGTATCAGGCCCAGGTAGAGCTGCTTGTTTGGGGAAAGGGGCTGTCACTTTTTCCATTGTAAACCCCTACTTAAGGGGATTTATAACTTGGCTGCACAAACATTCTCTGGGCTAAACCTGGCATATATAGCTTTAGCCCCGGAGCACATTTTTATTTTGTTGGGGCTTTTTTCCAGCTACAGAGTAGAAAAAAAGAATTTATGCTCACTAGGTCTGGACATACCTGAGAACTTAATTGTAAGTGCACAGCAATAAGTAAAACTGTTAAATATATACAATTAAAGTTTCCTGAGTTACTCTACAGCACTGCATTATTGCTTTTTCTATACAATTTTTTGTTTAGTGGCCAAGGAATTTAAACAACACTTCCAGCGTTCCATTAATCCCTTCCTTTAGGAATCAAGATTTCCTCCATTAAGCAATAACTGAAGGTCTTAGTGATATCAGTATGAATTTTTGATGTTAAAGGGTGAACAACAAGTAAAAGCAAGAGAGCTGTACACCTAACAAATTAATCTTTCGGAAGGCCTAATTCTGTTCCCATTTATGTCAATTAAATGTTCTTTTCATCCACTAAAAACAAAGGTTCAAATTCAAAATACTCTGCAAAAAGCAGGTATTCAATAGGAAATTAATGTCTTTTCACTTGCAGGTTGAGGTACTGATAAATATACATACACACACCCACACATAAAATAGATATTATTTTAGTAGTATCAAATAAAGATTTTTCCTGAGCAAATAGGTCTGGTCTGATTCCGATAACTTCAAAGCTGCCCCAATACCCCTTTATACATATTTAAACAAACTGACACTCAACAGGCAAGTTATAATGAGTAACAGGAACCACTATTCCTGAGACCGCTGTAAATTTTTTAGGAGTAACAAATATTAAGAGAGATTATCCACCACAAAAGCTAATGTCAGATTGCTCAAAAAGCTGAGCTAAAGGTCTACAGATACAAACACATTCAACACAAATATTATCTCTGCCCTTCTGATTCTTGATACTCAAAACATTCCAGAAAAAAACCCTCAAGAAGTCACTAAGAGGTCACAAGAATTTGACATTTTGTCCATAGAGGAGGAATGAAATGGTGAAGAAAATGAATGTGACTTCCAAAGCACTACTCTGCTTCCACAACCAACTCCTGAATACTGCTACTGCACACCCAACAGCCAAACCCAAATGCAATAAAGGCTGCTAAAAAATAGATATATTTCCTGTTTCTCAGGGCGGGTGTTTTATTTTTTACCTCCAGAAGTTCATCCTCCAGTTGCAGAAGACCAAGTGTTGCAGCTGGACCATCTGAAGCAATTGATGATATATAATGATGTCCATCAAACGTGTCAAGCTCAACTCCTAATCTCAAAGTGTGGATGGGTAAAAGCTGCCGAAAGATAGGTATGGCTGAGAACATATATATCTTTATCTACCACAATATAAACACATTTAGGACTCAGTAGCTCACCAAATTAAACTAAGCACATGGTAAAATGATTGTCTTCATGCTGACATCGTCTGTGCTACAGCACAAGTGTCCAGAATTTCTTTATACAAACTGTTTGCAGAATCAAAGCAACCAATCTGCTCTTTGGGGAAGGAGGCAATTTGAACTGTATTCTTAAATAATGTTACCATATTGGGAAAAAATGCAGAGAAGAACACCACCTGAAGTCTATCGTACCCAATAGGTGAGTTTTCAAATAACCAATAGAAATTCCACAGTCACCAGAAAAGCTCATCACAAGATCAGCTGTCCACTCCTTCAGGAGCTACACTGCTTTGGGGTAGGAAAGATATCCATGAAGCGTCCTCTGCAAAGAGCTAACAATACTGGCAGCCTTGTTTCTGCAAGGTGAAATCACTGATTTTGTGTTAGCCTTGTCCCAGTGGTTCTCCTTAACTTGGAATTTTTCTCTAGGGAGCCCCCACCTGTTAAGTGTCTTAGTTCTGCTAGCATAAAACTGATACACTATCCAGACAAGGCAGCAGAAATCATGGCAGCTTGGGGAGACGAGATGATCAGTAGTATCTGCTCCTTCAGTTGGGCCACTTTCTGGCTTTCTGTTACTTAAATTGAAACACTGGCTGTCCTTCTGGTTCCAAATTAATCCTGGATTTTCCAGTAAAAGGATCAATCCATTGATCCTCAGCATTCCCTCACAAGTTAATAGCCTTTCTTCACTGAGACATCCCCGTAAGTATCTAAATGCATCACCTCCACAAACCTCTTTTGCACAATATTAACATCTATATCTTGAAAGTCTCAGAAGACTGAAATTAATTTCAGCTCTGACCATTTTGATTAAATGGACCTCCCTCTCCCCAAGCCAGGGATGCTATGGCAAACTCCTCTGCAGGATGACCACATTGTTCAGCAGTTTCAACCTCTGCTCCACTCTGCAGTGGCTTCCAACAACTAAACTTCAATGCAATTAAGCACCCCAAAATATGAGGCTTGTATGCATGGTTTGGGGTTTGTTGGGGTTTTTTTTGAAAAGTAAGATAGAGCAACAGAGTCACTAAATTTCTGAAACACACAAACCTGGAGTTGTGTCATGCCATTAGATTACTCTGTCAATATATACCATGAAGGAAACCATCATGCAAGTCATACCTTGGAGTACTTTTGGAGCTCCGAATCATCTGTAATGGGCATATCCAGATTCACAACCTAAAAATTGTATATAATAACATTTTTCAATAGCAGGACAATAAAACCTTTACCAGAATGATGAAATCTGGCAAAAAAAAAACCTTGACAAGTAAAATAACTGTACTTGAGCAAAGTCACACTGATGCAAAATAATTTTAAACAAATATTAGGAAAATCTTTCAGACACAGAACATTTACAGCTAGGAATATGATGATTATGCCCTATTAGCAGACTCCAATATTATCCCACTCCTGAAGCCTGAGTACCAATTTTAGTCAAGTTCAGTAATCCTGTATAAGCACTAAATGCCATTATATTTGACACAAATACCCAAACTGACTTGCCAATCAGAATTTGAGAAGTACGATAGCTTAAGTTATTACTTCAGGCTACAGTACAGCCATCTAACAGCTAGACCAAGCCACCATCTTCTGCAGCACATTTCTAACGTGGCTTGAAACACATGAGTTTAATTACCAAATCTGAATGCAAAGTGGATTATTTAAAACAGTGTCAAGAAATCCCTTCAGTATATCTCAGCTTTTTTATATTCACAAGAAAACTGGTGGTGAATATAGTTATGCTTTTCCTTAACATAATTTATTTACTTGAAACCTTAGAAGTTATTTACTCCAATTTTAAATGAAGTAACATTCTACCTGTGGTGATCTATGGCCCAGGGTTGGAGTTTGGGACACTGAAGTTGAACATGTGTGGGAGGACAGCTACACTTGTTAGATTTGGAAAATACAAAGTCTTGCAAAAAAATCAGGTAACTTCAGGCTCCTTTGGAAACTTCTACCTTAACAAAGTATCTACGAAACAATACTAAGCCTCGGCATTTTCTTTTGGTTTAATTTTAAATAGGGCTTTCAGCATCTTTTTTTCCCACTACCTGTTGTATTTTTCCTGACAGACAGAATCCATTTCGTGTCCATTCTGTTGTAACTAAATGAATCTATGGCTGATAACTCCTCAGCTTGACTGCTCATGCTTAGGCACCTGATGACAAGTGCCACACAGTCATACATCCCTGTACAGGCTTCCAGGGTCTGTTTCAGCAGGACCTCAGCTCTTCCATTGCTGCCACAAAGGATCAGCAACACAGAAGCCGTGAGTGACACCAAGCCCTCTCTCCAAACAGTTGTTTCTGAAGAGAAATACTTCAGAGAGAATACTCAAACCTGTAGGCACCTCCAGGGTGACTTTCTGGGACCTGAGCGTAGGAGTGATGATCGTGTGAAACAAGGACTGTGTTATCAGGCTGAAATCAAACTAAATGTTGTCATTGAACACAGCCAAGCAAGACTAGAGGTAGGAACAGATGGCAAGAACTGGAAGAACCAAAAAATGACTTTCGAAATGGGATGCCACAAGAGTTTCCTTCTATTATTTAAAAAGATCAATCGTTAACATTTTCACTCCTGCCATTTCACTGGCGGCAGCTGAAGAAGGATTAGAAACAGACAGTTTCACAAACTAAGCAGGTTTTCATCCTCTGTGGGAAGCGTGATAGTGCTAAGGGAGGTAATATCAGACTCTTGAAATGTAAGGATGGGAATACCAAGCAACTGAAGTGGGCAGGCAAACAGATTTATTGCATCATGTACATAATCTTACACGAACTTCAGGTCTTAAGGAGTGCTAATGGAAAGAGGAGAAGTGAGTTTCTCAAGGCAATTCTTAAAGCTACTTTAAATCTTCCAGCAAGCGACTGGAACGATGGCTACTCCAAGTAGTAAAAATAAGTGTCTCTAAATCAACTGGACAAGCATTGCAAAGACAAACAGGGCATTTTCTTGGTGGTGGTGAGAATTTTTTAAGTCTTCGGAAAGAACGTTGGCTGGAGTCTTTTATCTACACTCACTGGCTAACACAACACTGAAAAGCAACAGTGAATTACAATTTCAGTCAACTCCTTATGACAATTCATCAAAACAATCTTCTGCTAGGCAATTATTTAATACAAGGTGAAGAAATATCTAATAGACACTGGCACCACATAGTTACACTACTGTGAATTACTTCCTATTTTCTCAGCACATTTGAAAATCATTCTTACATTCTTCTAAGAAAATTGTAAGATCTTCGTGAAACACAGGAGCTCTCCTGAGCCTTTTTTTTCCCCCAGTGCACAATAAAATAAATAGATTAAAAATGAAATCTTAAAAAATTCCACTTTAAGTGGCTGCTACGATGCAGATTTTAGAAGGACAGCTGATTTTCTTAAATCACTGCTCCTGTCTAGTATCTGTATAACAAGAGTATCTATATAAACAGAATGAAAAAATTAAAAATAACACTCCTATATTTCAGCCTCGATGTTATGGGAAGCAAAATTTGATGTTACCGATCTGTTCCAAACACTAAACTGTTCTACAAACAGCCTGTAATGCTAAGCTCACAGATCTGTAATTTCAAGAAATAACATACACAAGTGTAGTTTATTGAAAGATAACATACCATAACTTCATACTCAGGTCCCAGCAGGTTTTCCCACTTGGATTTCAGCTCATGTGCTGGAAGGAGTGGGGCTCTTCCTAAATATGAAAGTGAATATTAAATTTACAAGCATATTCTATATTCAGAAGTACATTTACTTCCAAATACTTCAATAAAAATTCAGGGTAAATAAAAGATTAGAGGGAACAATCCCTAAAAGGAAAGTGCATTAAGCTGAGTCTATCAAGCAGCACAAATCAAAAACGTCTTTCTTAGGAAAACAATGCAAAATGTCAGCTACTGCTACCGTGTGATTTATTCAACCAAGAAGCAGAAGAGGTGATGCTTGCATTGATGAGATGCGAGTTCTGTACCACACAGTCCTGTAAATAAATCATTCTTTCAGGCTACATAACAAATTTCACACGACTTCATAATTTGTTGCTATAAAAACGCTTGCCACTCCAGGGAAGCATTATCTCCCACCAAAATGAACTCCCTTAAGAAGTGAAACACCTGACAAGATATTGCTGCTATCGAGGGGCTGTGTCAGCACAATGCAGTCACAGACTTTATTTATACATTTGGCAGGTATAAAGGCTTGCCTGGTTTAATTAGACCAGTAAGTAACATGAGCTTTAATGTAAGCTCCAGTTCTAAACCAGCCTTCCGTGGGAACTTGGCTATCTTGACATTTATATCTTTTCAGCTTTCTTACTTATGCAACCAAGGCAGTATTACATTCATGTAAGACAATTTGACAGAGCTAGACAGCATAAAATGACTGGCTGCCCTGCATTTGACCTCATCCAGAAGCTCAGCACACATATAAAGTTCCAAGCCGAAGCAATGTTTAACTGGTAAGAATCAAGCTCTAAAGCAAATTCCATCCAGCAGCTACAGCAGCAGCAACTGGGGGCTAAATTACCGAAAACTGGGGGGTTTTTTTCCCCCTGCACAACTGTAATAGTTTGTCAGATGTCTAGACAAGGCACAGACCACTTAGTATTGCTGATGTGTCGTACTGAAATTTGGAATGTAAATCACAACCTTGCGTTTTTGCACACAAACTGGCCATTAAAATACCTCGAGGGGGGGATTTTGAAGACACCAAGAGAAGCTCAGAGCCTACCTACTAAACAAGAGCCAACACAAATGGGATGTCAAGCTGCCTGTGCTTTCAACACCTTTGTAGACTGCAAAGATAAAACATGAGCTTTGCAACACAATCCTCATTACATCATTTTATAATTTTGAAGTTTTCAGCTCATTAGAAACAAAGATTTAAGTTAATGTGTACAACAACATAACCCATCGCTGCATCTCTTCCACTCACTTTCTGCCATGCCACAGAGGCAAATTCCATCCCATCTGCACTGAGAAACCATGCTACTCTGATACAAATATTCAAGGATTCCAACAATTCAGAGAATTATTTTCTGTCACCGAAAAGAAACCCCACCAAGAATAAAAACTTGGGTTTGCAAATACAGCTCATAGTTCTCTCCGAAATAAATTATCTCCTTAAAAAAATGGAAAGGCAAATTGTCCTGAAATTCTAAGCTGTGAGTTAAGGGTTATTTCCTCCACTGAAATTTAATTGAAGTTTCTAAGGCAAAGTAGTCTTCGTGAGCCTTGTTATCAAGCACAGGCTGACCACCATCTTCTCTTCCCAGTGCATTTTTCTGCTCCTTCTATTTGCAGAAATACAAAAGGACAGAAATTCTTCAGTTTTTTTCTGCTATTACAAATTATAGCATGAACACACAACACCCGCAATCCTCCGTGCAGCCAAATATAGATTTTAAGGTTAACCAGGAGTAATGAATCTTGGGGTCAAGCTCAAAGTTCAGTTCAGGAACTGTAAGCTGTGTTCAGCTGGATGAGTACAGATTTTTTTTGTCACTCCCAAAACACATTACCAAAGCCTATGAGTTGTTCAGAGCAGGTGCTGATGCATGTCTCCATTTGAAGTTTCCCCTTTTCTTTCTTTCAAACACACTCTGAAGTCTTTGCCTGTAACTTTCTCAGAACTCTGGAACCATTGAGCTGGAGGAATTTGAATTAAATATATTCAATTTCAATGGTATCACCCCATTCACTTAAAACACTCCCTTTTCCCCAAACTGCTTTTTCCATGTGGCAGCTAATAGGAAGTTTCTTTCCAGCCTCTCATCCAGCTGGTTTTCTCATGACCTGAGGTACATACCATGTCTTCTAGAACATGCAAGGACTCAGAAATGAAAATGCTTCCCAGGGACAGCAACATCTCTCAACGTATTTAGTCTGTCCTTCTGCACACACTTCCATACAGCTTTGCATTTCTAATTAGCAAGCATCAAGAATAAATTATAAGTGTATTGTAAAAACCATCTTTCCTGCTCAAAATTGCTGGCATCTTCAAAATTAGGATCTTTTCTTCTTGCAGTTTCCTCCTGGTCTCACAAACTTGCTACACAAGGATGTGAACTGTGCTCTAATGCACTGCCTTTATCTGCCCTACTGCTGGATGTTTTTCCCCAGCCATCTTTAAGCGCCTGCATAGCATCATCATATCTTTGGGTTTTGAGTACTGCTGCAAGGCAAAAGAAAGCAGTTCTGCCCAGTCCACAGCTTTGCAGATGCAGCTGTGAAGTTAATTGCCTCTAGTCTGCTAGCAGAAAGTTTCAGGCCTTGTGCACATTGCATCCTAAACCATGTTGCCTTTGTAACAGAACTGCTCAAGCGTGGTTTTGCCTTGCCAGAATTACTATTTAATACCTCTCCAGGAAACACAATTTAATAAGAATTTCACACAACTGGGCTTAAAGGAAAGTAATACATATTTTACAAAACATACCTTTTACATTAAACTTCTAAAAGCATTTCCAGAGTTCAGTCAGAGCCTTAAATTAGCAGTATTTACTTTAGCACGATTATAATGAAGTGCCCATCACCACGTCCAAAATAAGCACCTATCTCTGGAATTTTAACTTGCCATTAAATCCTATTCCAAGGTGTAATCTTATACATCATATTTCAGTATGAGTAAAATTTGCAACTAAGTATTTCAGAGTATTTAAGAGATACACACACACCTTTTATAGTTGCATAAAAGTTTTGCAGAAGGTTGTAACTTAAAGTGGTTTTAAACCCCCAGTTTAATCAAGCAATGATACTTGCTTACTATTGCATTAACTGCTCCTGATTGATTACTCATTTCAGAGCCATGCCCATTGCATTATCCTGCTGGCCCAAGGAGGACCAGCACTGCTAGATGGTATTAAAGGCAGTATCCAACTGCAAACAAACACCATCTTCACTGTTTAAACTCCGGTATCCCAAGACAATCTGTGCATACAAACATATTATCCTCTACTCTTCAGTGTAAGGGGAGCTTGGATACGTAGGAGAACAGGAAAATCTCACAGCACACTTGCTACGTGATGCACTGGGGAATCCAGGGCAGATTTACCACGCTGCCCCGGCAAGGAATCGGCGGGGTCCAACCAGCAGCTATGGATTCCAGGCAATGAAGTCCTCACCAGACCCAGGTGCATCTGCACCATATGCCACTGAGCTCCACGGAAGGGGATTACAAGATTTGCACAACTGAATTGCACAGGAGCATCTCGTACACGCACAACTTGGTTAAAAAGTCCTTCTGAAACATAGGGCTTTGGAGTATTTATGGAGAGGCAGTGGATCCACATCAAGCACCTTGGGTCTGCTCTGAAAAGCACTCAAAAATACAGTTTGATCCAAGCTGATCATAGAATCACAGAATCATTAAGGTTGG
The DNA here is from genome assembly GCA_013398125.1 of Aegotheles bennettii. Classification (NCBI taxonomy): domain Eukaryota; kingdom Metazoa; phylum Chordata; class Aves; order Caprimulgiformes; family Aegothelidae; genus Aegotheles; species Aegotheles bennettii. The sequence goes on along the minus strand of VZRW01001254.1, from coordinate 50,473 downwards.
AAGAGACCTTCAAGCTCACCCAGTCCCACCCCCACCTCCATCCCCACTCACCCACAGCACCCAGCACCACATCCAGACGCCTCTTGAACACCTCCAGGGACGGTGACTCCACCACCTCCCTGGGCAACCCATTCCCACCCCCAATCACCCTCACAGGGAAGGAATTTTTCCCAATGTCCAACCTGAATCTCCCCTGCTGCAATTTAAAGCTGTTTCCTCTCACCCTTTCACTGTGGGCACGGCAGAAGAGACCGCCCCCCCCCCCCAACCTCCTCTCAGGGAGCTGCAGAGAGCGATGAGGTCCTCCCTGAGTCTCTTCTTCTCAAGACTGAACACCCCCATCTCCCTCAGCCATTCCCCATAAGACAAAGACATTTTCCAGTCCCTTCACCAGCTTCATTGCCCTTCTCTGGACACGCTCCAGCACCTCAATGTCTTTTTTGAAGTAAGGGGCCCAGAACTGACCCCAGCACTCGAGGTGTGGCCTCACCAGTGCCGATTGTCATCACAACAGGGATCCCTAAGGCATACCTAGGTTAAATACCTTGACACTAACAGAGTGTGTTAACTTCAAGCCAGGTAAAAGCAATTTTAGTTCCCAGGATAAACTGATCCTGGCATTGATACATCGTGTTTGCACAGCACTGGGTACTGGGTAAGAAATTTCTCAAAGTTCCCTTTGCATCAGGGCAGGCATCTGCAGCCTGTGACACAAGATAACCCAGTCACCAGCACTCAGGAACTGACTGCAGAGATATTGTTTGCTTCAGTAGAAAAAGGAGATACTTTATGCATAGATAGTTCCACAGTACAAAAGGACTGGGTAAGTGACACAAGGCAGCTTGTGTTGCTCTTCTCTAGTCTCTGTCCTAGTGAGCGTAAGTCCTCATGGCTCTTCTGCCCCTAAATACATCCTAATGCTAAGTCCTTAAGTTATTTGTCCATTGTAACCACAAAGCAATACATGCTTTTCCATTCATACAGCTAAAACAATCCTTTGATAATCTCACATCTCAGCTACTCAACCACCTCTGTTTTGGCTTCTTATTTCTGGGAACATGCAAAAGTCACAACAAAGGATGTCTGGTTACAAGGCTTGGACAGAAAAGTAAAACAGAATGGAACATAGGAACTGCTACATTCCTCTCGTTTCCAGGTTGTCTTTAATACTGACAGATCCTCCACAATGACAGCAAAATTGTTATTCATTGACAGCCATAATTTAGAATCCTCTATTACATCTACGTGTCTTAGAAATTACAAGGCATAAGGATAATTTATGCTGACTTTTAACACAAGCTGTAGAAATTCACCCAGAAGATCCTGTAGAAAAGCCCAGAAATCTGTAGGGGAATTGAAAGACCTCCAGCCTGGATTCACAAGTCAGTTAAAAACCAAAGGATAGGCTGAAAACTAGATGGAGCACTGGGATCAAAGACAGCATTAACCAGGGGCTTGACAGTCAGTTATGAGAGAAGGTCAGTAGCTACAGGGAATATTATGCAGTAGCTTCATCAGTGACCTCCACGATGACACAGAATGCACTCTGGGGATAGGGTGGGGTGAAAGAGTTGATAGATCCAGCACGTAGAGCTTTACTTCAGAGGAACCTGAACAAAAGCTAAAGATGGAGTAAGCCACGACAGCCCAACAGCACTGAAAACAGATTAAAGACAATTAATTTCCAAGACTCCTAAGTGACACTGCAAGACATCCTACCCACCTGTTTTACGTAGACTCTGCTTTTTTTCATTTTGAAGATTATCCTTCTGTTCTTGGTTTTTCTCTTTCTTAGTGTCCACACCAGTTTCAATCCCTACAGCTCCAGGGGACACAAAGGTTGGAACAGTTGGCTGCACTGTGAAAACAGATGAAAAAAAAAAAAATCATATACTGCAAAATATATGAAGTAGTAACATCACCTCACTAACTTCCCTTCTTTTGTTGTTTTTTGTTTGTTTGTTTTTTGCTACACAGGAGTTTTGCACTCAGTTTTTCTGAATCCCTCATTTCTGTTTCTTTCCATTCCTCCTTAAGTACCTCATTTTCTGCAGCATGCCCTGACAAAATCTAGAATCACAAGGTATCTAGTCCTATTCGTCAAACTAGGTAACTGTAAATTGACTGAAAAATTAAATAAGTTGCTTAAAAAAAGGGAAAAAAAAAATCATTACCTCTATCTGAAGGTCTTTCTGAAGAAATAGAAGGTTTCCTTCTGAGTAAGGTAAGGCGTACAGTCTGCCCTGTGTTACGCAATGCCTCTACCACTTCTTGGTTGGTATAATCCTGTATATTAACTCCATCCACCTAAAACAAGAAAATAGTATCATAGAAAAGCAATCACACTACATTCTTAGGTGGTACCATACACCGTGAGCAACATCCACATTGCTTTGTGCAGAAATTATAAGGTTATTCACCCAAGACAGTGGTATTTGCAAAACAACCTCATTATATCAGTTAGATTTCACTAATTAGATAATATTTTCAAAATGCATTTTAAAAGGAAACACAACAGTCATTTCTTCTGTCTTCACAGGGCAACCACAAACCCGGATTTACTAATCTGACATAAGTATGCACTGATTTCCCCCTACAGTTTTTTGGCTTACTCAGAACAGCTTGAGGAGTGTTGTGGATGAAGCTCACCAGCAAGAGCAGTCAGCCTAGAACTCTGTTCAGTTCATTATCACTGTTACTTTCCTCATGGATTTCTAACATGCCCCACACAAGCCTATCCACAGAAGTGTTCGTATAAACCACTCTGAACAGACCAATTCTTACACTAATTCAGATGTTTTAATTTACACCCAAAATACTCTGGTCACCTCCCTGCTAGATCATGCATCAATAAGTGGCTTCTCCTGCAAAACTGCAGATAAAAGCACAAGGTCGTATCAATTTTTGCTCATAAAGGAGAAGCTGACTTTGGAAGATCTGGCACAGCACACATTTTAAAGTAATTTAAAATCTTATATCTGTAAATATTATCTCTTAAAACAAAAAGACTCTGTAATTCATTCCTGCTTGTACTGAGAATGCAAAATTGGCTATTATTCAATTCAGTGTTATTCAATGACTTTCATTTCTTTACATGGAAAGCTTGGGTTTTTAAACCAAAATTGTCACTATTAACATTTTGATTGTATCTGCACTACGCTACACAGTCATTAAGGACCATAAACAGTGTGCCACATCTTGCAAAATCTTATCCAGCCTCAAATCATATTCAATTCAAATAGAAGCTAACGCTGCTCATCTTTACTTCAGGCCGAAAGCCAAGATTCTCCACTCTGAAACGTTTTAATCCAAATACTTGCCTCTTTCATAGTTAACTACTATTTACTACTACTTTGAATATAAAATAATATTTTAACCACAGCAAACCAAGGCTCATTTCTGTTACAAATCTACCTAAACAAATACGAACCACCAAATTATTTCCTCTGCAAAGCGGAAAAGGTTTAATTAATTTTAGAAAGTCTTTCTTTTTAACACCAAGATGTGTAATGAAGCATTAGTTCTGCAACAATCATCAGACTGCTTTACTTACAGCAACAATTTTGTCATGAACATGAATTTGGCCGTTGTGGTCAGCAGCACTACCGGGTATTATATTTTTCACGAAAATCCCTGAAGGTTCTGTTGGCAGGGGGAGGGGAGGAAGAGAAACAAGTCATTACATTAACCTAATTTGTTTCTTATTAAGATTTTTAATTACACATTTAATCTTTTTCACACACTTCTGTCCACAGAGTTATGGTTCTGTAAACGGCCAACGTTTGCATGGTGCCACTCACAAAGCTTGAGAGAGCAACTGCGGATCTCTGATGGAAAAAACAGCACCAACACAACCACCTGTACACTGACCTCAACATTTGTTCTGTAAAATGGCTCATAAAAGGCCACCTCCTCCATGGATTCATCCCTGTGCTTACCCAGGCTTTAAACCACAATCACTTAAATCCATGCTGCATTTGATTTCAATAGGACTACCTAAGCTAAAAGTAAAGTATGTGCTTAAGTACTTTGATCAGGACTTCAATCATCTTCTTACAGCTAAAGAATTTAGTACTTTAAATCTTAATGAAAAAGGATTTTTTTTTCATAAAAAAACCCCACAAAAACAAAAAAACATGGAAATCAGAAAAGCTGTCCTTTTTCATGTTTCATTATTAATCCTAACTCCTAATTAGAACAAGGAAATAAAAACCAAACAGAAAAACAGTAAAAAACCCCATCATCAGTCGAAACAGTAACCCTTCCCTTACACAAACTGCCACAAAACATGAGACACTGATCTTGAATTCTAGTGAATCTCAACACTTCATCCATCCTTTTCTGAACTAGCCTTCCTCAGACACCTGCCCAACAGAGTTTGTCTGTGCTCAGCAAAGCCCCTCTATGGTGCTTCCAACCCACCTTTTTCCACTGCCTGACACATTCTGTACATACTGAGGATGCCACTCAAAAGTTAATGCAAAGTGGGGACACCCCGTACTCTGTGAAATTCTTCTCAGGGTGTGCTAAATGATGGACCACAGGGGCAAAACAAGGAACAGTGTGGACAGGAACCTGACAGTGTTAGAGCCTGTATGTGCCAGAGCTGTCACAGTTTAATGTCTTGCACAGTAACAACATAAGTGTGTAAAATCCACAGTCCAGCAAAGTGGGAATTATTTTTTTAAGCAAGTTACAATGCTTTAAAAAATTCCGTGGCTGAATTTCACTTATCAGCAAGTTCTCCAAATACCTGCTGCATAGATGTTGTAGGTTACACTTTCACAGAAGTGTTATCCATTTTCCCAACAGTAAATAAAAGGTATGTGAGAAGCCCCCATCCCAGGCCTTACTGGATCCCGTAGAACTCACCTACATCACATGTGCCAGCATATCCAACAATTGTTATTCCCAGGCTTTGCCCATTCTTTTTTATGAGTTCAACATCATAGGTCTCAAAAAGGCTGGTATTATCCTGTAAACGAAGCAAAAAATAGGAAAAAAAAAATCTCATCATTTCCCAGTACCATTACCATGTTGCAGGTTAAGATCTTCAGAAGCAAGCAGTGACTTTGGTTTTCCTGGTTTAGAGGGATCAGATTTGCAAAGGGATATTCCCAAGGCTTGCTGACAATAAGGTGTCACCCAAAGTCACTAGCTGCTTTTTAAATTCTTTCCTAATGCTTTCTCTGTGTACCTGTCAGAGGTAAATATTTTATGGAAAACAAAGGTTTTCATTAGACTGCTCTGGGGCCATTTCCTTTTGGACTCCTTGGTAACAACAAACCTCACAGCTGATCTCACAAGACAACAGAAACCCTAAATGCCTTCAGAATTTCTCCTGTCCCTTTCATATGTTAGCCTGGATAAACTGTGGAATGATTATCACATCACACATTTCTGTCAGAAGTGATGCTTCTCTCTCCTTCTTACCACCTGCTAGGAAAGGAGGACATGAGGGGCAGCAGAAAGGGGATCTCCAAGCAGGATCAGGTTTGATGCCCTGAAAGAAACCACATATACATACAGCAGGCATCTCTCTACTACAGAAGTAGTTGGTTTTTGCTAGACCCCAAACCACAAAACCATTCCAAAAGCCAATCTTACACACACCAGTTTAACAAGTTTGATATGATCCTGTTCAGATTTGAACGCCACTAAACTGCAGAGAGCACTGGAAGCCTTCAGCTTGTCTAAGGCAATGGAAAGCAAAGGGCTAATTAGTTTGCATTCACTGAAAATTACTTCTAAGACTTAACAGAGGATGGAAGAATATTAATTTGTAAGTGCCTTACTGCTGAACTGATAAGACAACTTCTCGTAACAAACAACACTTGAAAAGAGAAGCACATAACATGACCTGTTCTCTAAACCCTCTGCTTGCTACAATTACAAAAAAAACATAAAAGCCACGAGCTAGGATTACAATGATCTGATCTTATACTGGAGGAGTGTATGGAAAAAAGTCCCCACAAAGCTGGCCTCAGTCCATCCCCACTGCACAGCCACACTGCTCTGACACGTGAAAATCAAAACTGCAAGGCAGAATTCAAACAAGACACCCTAAAGGTATTGGTGCTACCAAGGAGAAAAAAAATTATAGAGCTGGGATTGCAAGGGATAAATTAAAATACATAAAGCTGTTTGTTTTCAGTAAGAAGATATGGCCCAGTGGGATCAAAAACAAGGGGATGATCAGCGAGGTCTGCTAAAGTGCTGAAATCAAGAGGGACAGTGTCACTGCCAACAGCAAGAAATGGACCCGGAAATTGCAAAACATTTCTTAAGAGAGCAAACAAAAGAGAAGCTTAATCACATACTTGCCAAATACCAGCTTTGGAACGACCTATATTAAAAGCAGGCTGGAGTCATGGCTGTACCTATTTCACTTTTCACTGAAAGAGAAATCAATGCAGAGCTATCTCCTTCCTTACCACACACACCTCCCTCCCCCAGCTAACTCATTCAGCTTATCAAATGCTTTCCAACTCTTTTGGTCTGTGAGACACTGACAGAGGTGAAGATAAGTTTTGATGCTGTCACTTATCTTTAGGAGAGGGAACCAAAACAGTAAGTGAGCCCATAGCAACATCTGAACTGGAGCTATGGCTCTGAGAGTTCTGCTATTTCACACAGTCAGTGCTCTGGCTCTACAGAAATTTTCTCTATGTTACTGGTAGAATGCAACACATTAGAAGTGGAGTCTGGAAAAATCAAAGTACAGAGTCCTAAATACAGTCAGCACGAGCAGGCTGCTAACATTGCTGTCAGTATCTTGGAGAATACAGATAATATAACTGTTTTCCTGAGCCCATGCACAGACACAAGCAGTTTCAGTTATTCTGTACTGCAGGAAATTTAAAGGAAATCAAATATTAATACAAAACCGAAAAAAAATAACCATATATTAAAACTGCCTTTCTGCTGGTTTGCAAAACAAGAAAAGGAAAATAATTTCTATTCCAAAGCTCACAGCTAGTGAAAGTAATCAAGAACCAGAGAGAAATTAGATTCTAGGAAAAAGTTCTGTTGTAAATCAGACACAAACTGAAAGGTAGACCATTAAAACCATCATTAAATTAATAAATACATCCAGATCAGCCACTGTTCCTGACTTCAGCAAATCTCTTAATGCCAGAAAGAGGAGTTTCTTCAAATCTAAATATGAAGGCACTATTCAGTTCAGAAAACAATAGATGACATTCAGAAAGAAACAGATGAAATTGCAACACACTTTTTCCCCCTCTAAACTACATAGCAGGAATAAGGAGGACACTGAAAAGACACCAGAAAGAAGAACATTTTAGAAAGGCTGCAGCATCTACCATGGGACAAACAGGCCTGCCTTTGAGGCAGGGAAGAGAGAAAAAGAGTACTTTGTAGAGGAAATAAAACTAGGAACATGTAACTTTTTCCTACTACAGGCCTTGGAAAATATGATACAGCCAGAAAAGCTTCGGAACAACGCCGATTCTCTAGGAAAGTCTTTTTTCAGAGTATTGGACAAGGCCACTTTTAAGACTCCAACCTTATGTGCATAGATTACCCCCTCCCATCTTGATCTGCCACTCACATTTCCAACCACACCAATCCCTCTTCTGAGAAAAGCAGCTCCAGGAGGACCCAAAATACTTCACCGGCAGCTTCAGCCACAGGAGGCTTTCAGAGAGATGCAGGACACAAAGCCAATGGCTGCCTTTGCAGTGATCATGCCCAGGAAGCAAGAAGGTGACTGTAACAACCTGACTGGAGCCTGATCTTTAAAAATGGTGCTTAAAAAAAAAAAAGGCTCTCTTCACCCACATTGAAGAAACTAGACAAGAAAGAAAAGGCTACTCAGATTCTACACCTAAATCTCAGCAGCACAGTAGTAGCAGATGGTACACAAGCACAGCTTTGTTTATGTTTCGAGACCTACTGTACACTTAGCGTAGCATTTGTTGATTTTAATTACTCACAACTGAAAAGAATGACTTCAAAAACAAGAGACTTTGATATGACCATGATAAGATTTGCTAAAACAAGTTTCAAAATTTTTAGATATATTTCCTATCACAGACAGTAGCGTAGACTATGAAAACATTACACTTATGTCTCATCAGAAGATGATTGAGCTGAATAATTCTGGTGTGGCCGCAGTGCTCTGGGTTTCAGGCTGGGGAAATTCACATTCAAGTTTGAAATCCACTTACAAATGATTGATTAGCAAAAATGTAACGAGCTAAGGAGGAGAACTAAAAGTATCATTTATCGATAATGTTTATGGTCTTGGTAATTAAATTACCCACTCTGAAATAAATTCTGTGAAGCTGGTCATTCTGATCTGAGATTATAGGTATTAATGACATACAGGAAAAAGGGACAAATTATAGAAGGCAGGGCTACACTAACGACCACTTAAATACACATATATGGTATCTAGAAACTCAAAGAAAGAGGAGCACTTTAGGTCTCAGGAACACTCTCTTCTTCTCCTCCTTTTGATCACAAGCCACAGACATACTTAAAACTGTCATAAGTAGACACCAGATACTTACATCTCCATTTTGAAAGGGAGGTAATGTACTGACAGGCCAGCTCACAGGAGCTGGTGGAGTCTCCATAATTTCACACTTTGGGTCTCTTGCAACAATCATCCTAACGGAATTCCCACAGTTCCTCAGCACTTGGGCAACTTGCTCACTGGTCATTCCTTGGACATTGGTCCCTCCAATCTGTAAGATGTGATCTCCTGTCCGGAGCCTCCCATCCTTCAAAACAGAAATAAAATTGTAAAAAAAAGTTTCCAGTCTATACAGAAAATATCTTTTCCTTTACAAAATTGAAACTGTGTAAAGGCATCTTCATGGCCAGGAGAGCCAATGCAAGAAAACACCATAAAACTTACCACCACGGCAACATACTAAATAATTTAAGGAAGTGTTTGTGTTTGCACAGTTATGCACTGTTTTTTCCACAGTAGTTAACAGTGGTAAATCCACCTTTCCAACACTAAGATAGGCAGGTTGAACAGCACCATTCCTAAGAAATCGTACTTTTCTCATTTAGGAGAAAACAGAGAACAGTGTGTTATAATCTCACAGGCTGTCACGTATTGCTGGTTCTTGGAATACTCCTCATCAGAGAGGGGCTACAATAAAAACCACAGAATTTTGATTTAGGACTTTTTAGAGTTTTTCCTAATACTTCTATATTAACTTGGCAATTCTCTTCTCATATGACTAGCTCCAACTCGAGCGAGTAAATCCACTGCAGGTAACAAGACTCCACACAAACAATTTTTTACATGATAATTATGATTCATGACCTACATCATCATTTCTATTATAAGCAATCATTCATAGGACCAAATCCTCAGCTGGTATTGATCAGCAGAGCTCCACCACCTAAAGGTGCATTGATTTATACAGCAATTATAGCAGTCACTCCCAGGACTAACTCAAACTCATTTATAAATTCGTCCAATTTTAACATGTATATGTGCTCATTACTTCACATGTTCTTAACGATGTCTCATTCAGCTGAGAATGATGTGGTGAGTTCTTAACTTACACGCTTCATTTGTAGCCAAAACACTTTATTCCTTACAGCAAAACAGGTGTTACACGATAATTATAAAATACTCAGTTATACGTGACAGGTTTGGAGGGAGGCAGTCGAGCAAAAGCCAACATTTTCCAGTAAAGCTCTCTGAATCTCCAGTTTTCATTTCCCTCCTACTCTAGAGGAAGCACCTTAGCCCCTCTCTTCTGTGTGTTACCGGATCTTGCCTGCATGGGTTCCAGACCTCAAATATTGTAACTTGCCATGACCAAATTCACACTAAAAATCCAAATCTGTTTTGCTATTGCACGTGTTCTACTCCTGAAATGCAGCAACACTTAGCCCCGAGTCTTTAAAGATTGGCAATCAAAGGTGGCAGACTGTACCTGTGCATCTTTAAAGGACATCAGTAACTTCAAAAGGCTTTGTGTCAATCCTAAGTGGCTCCTTGAACTGATCAGATTGCAAGGCAGGGATCGAATCCCTTTAAAATAAAACCCACTAAAAATAGGACATCTTCAATCTATAAACTGAACCTTGCAAGGCAGTTGCTCCAATAGGGCAGGTTCTCTTGCCTGACAATTCATTTGGAGAGTTTGCCCCTATAGATGTTGCCAAATGTGCCAAATTTTACAGAGGACGTGCAAACCCACTAAGAGTATTTGTCTTCCCCCAGACTGATCAAAGGCTGAAAATACCAAAATTATTGAAAATATGAGAAAGTTAGACATCTTTTCAGAATTTCTGCATGTTCAACAATATTATAAAAGCCAAAGCATGTCCAAGAAACAACTTAATTCATATCAGGTGCTGACTTTTTCCTCAATCATACCCTCAACATATTTATTTATGAAGTATATGTTGGCATTCAGACTTTGATGCTATCAGCTTCCTTTTGTTTAAGTATATTAGTTTATTTTAAGACTGTCAAACCCAGTTAATTATACTTAACCATCAAACAAGAAGTGACATAATATAACAAATTACCCGATCTGCTAATCCCCCAGGAACAATTGTTCTTACAACTACTCCACTCGACTTTCCTCCTACAATTCCAAAGCCTAATCCTGAACCATCGTTAATCAGCTCAACGTCTTCAATGTGGCCCCAGTGAATCTGCAATTAATAAAAACAGGAGATTTTAATTTCAGTCCATCTTTAATGTTTCTCACTTTCACATGTACCAGGAATGACGAGAATTAATCAGAGCAATTTTCTCTCTCTGCCCCACATATTGGAGGTCTGCTGGATTCTGTTCAGTCAGCTTCACTTCCTTACAAATACGTAGTGGGATTTCTCATCTGTTTTTGAACATACATTTTGTCCTTCACTTTCAGGATAACAGGATACCAGGAAAAAGCTTGACTAAGAAAAACCAATTTTAACATTTTCTTGCCAAAATGAAAACTATCCGTTTAGTTTTTCCATAAATCAAGAACACTGCAAACAACAGAGAAAAACAGAGGCGAGGAGCTCGCGCTGGCCTGGTTTTCACTGAGAGTTGCCCAAATTCTTATTTCTGTTATTCCACTTACACACTCTAAGCACCATCGGTACACGCTGAATTAATAGCGCAGTACAATATTTTGCCATACTGAATTGGAAGAGTGTTTCTAAGCTACACAGTACCATGACCTTATGTTCTACAAGACTGAAAATAACAAAGCTGTTAAGCAACCCAAACTCAGCCAATGTTTCCCTCAGATTAATATCTCATAGAAACCAAGATGGGGCAAAGTAGGCAGATTTAAGTCTTCTGTGAATAAAGGATTTATAAGCACACTGAAAATCTTTGCCAAAGCCAGTTAAATATCATAAAAGAAGTTTAAAGACCCCCTGTAGAGACATATATTTGTATTTTATTTTGTTAGTCTGTTCAGTGCAGATCTTTCAATGAAAAAGCAGTTAAAGTTTAATTCTCTAAAATTTTCAGTGCAATAAACAATATTGATTATCCACTAAACCCTTCAGATTTCACTAGCTCTGTAATAATCATGAGGGAAATAATTACTGAGAATAAGGAAAAGCACTGCTCTTAACCAGATTTTCATCAAAACCTACTAGCATAATAAATTAAGATTCCAATATTGCAAACCCTGGATTTAGGTGTGCAGTTCAACCAAACCCAGTGAAGCCACCTGGACCATACGGTCTGAACACAGATGGAAGATCAGCCCTAGCTTATTACATGTCCCAGTGACAATCTCTCTTTGTTCAAGAAGACAAAAGGGTTCACAATCAATGAAATCTGCAGATAAAAAAACACCCTGACAAATAAACAGGGATTAAGACGTTCTTTAACAGATACTTCTTGTTTGCTTCTAAAACAAAGACAAGTCTTTTTGTTTTGAGCAGCTTAAGTTTAAATTGGTTGGGATATTTCAAGCAGTGCTCATGACAGGTTACATTTACACTCTTTTTAAGATGTAATCAGAGCATCTTTAATTGCAGAGCACAAGTAGGTTTCAGCTGGGTATACTCGTAAAATGCTTCTCCCAGCCTATCCTGAACAGACTCTGCTGCTAACAATATGTTGATCTAGTAAAGCTCCTGCTAGCCCATTAAAACCCAGGATCTATTTTACAACAACTTCATGAAGCTTTGCACTAGGAGCCCTGTACTTATTGCATGATCAGTCTAAGCGAAATGCCATGACATCGAAAATCTGATTAAAGAAAAAAGTCCCTGCATGTAAAGCTTGCTAACACAAACACTTACAACCACGAAAAAATACCCGGCATAGTTCAAAATCTGATTTTGACAGTAATACAACAACTCACAGTCTCAGGTGGATTTGTATCACTTAATGAGACAGCCGAAGTTCTGCTGTTTCCTTGAACTGGCTCCCTAGCAACAACCAGATGTAGAGATCCTGTGGCTTGCTGGAGGAGGGCAATAGCGTGCTGATGGGAAATGTTCTGATCCAATGGGGTGCAATTAATGGCCAGTATGTGGTCATTTTCCTTTAGTCTTTGATCCCTTAACAAAACATTAAAAGAAATTTTAAAATGCAGCATGATGACTTCACAACAGGCTTGTGTACTGTAAACACGAACATGCAAAACACATGGCTATGCAAGGTTAAATATTTATGTATTTTAAAAATCTGCTTATCAGACTGCCTGCACCAACATACAAACTACATGGAATCCACACTGGCTCAGCCAGTGTTCACTCAAGATTTGTCATTGTACAGAAATTTGCTCAGTTTTTTCCTTTGCTTCTGTGCAAAAGTCAATGAAATTCCGTCGTCCTTTCTTGATGATATTGAATTACAGGACAGAAAAAAAATTTCCGTTGTTATACAATGAACTAGGAACTATTCTTCATTCTGTTTAGCACTACGTGATACTATCTCTAAGTACCCACAACTCGGGCTATGATATTGTTTTGTATCATTATTTAATCTAAAGGTCAATGAGCTGCATATCTATATTTTCCTCAGAACTTACAGCATCAAACTTGAGACATCAAACTTCCTTCAGTTCAACTTACACCTTAAGATAATGTAAATTTCACAGTTAATTTACCCTAGTGATGAATTTAGATTTGTGACAAGAGAGAAACCATCACTCATCTCCTTTGTTAAATATTCATTCTGAGCAGGAGACCAAACTGTTACATAGACAGACACTGCCTTCAAAGCTCTGTAGGAATCCAAAAAAAGTCTCCAGGAGATCTTGTCTCAGAAGCAAAATGGGAAGCATGCTGGGGAAATTTATAAAAACTCCAAAACAATATAACTGCACAGCTTAACTAATACATTTTAAACTTCCTTTTTATCATGCAATGTTTAAGATGTTTCCCAGAAATCACTTTCTTCTAGCACTAACCATATTTTAGACTCTCTCATCAAAGAAAGTGAGCAGCAGGTCATCAAATCCTAAAGTGAGACATTCACTCTCCTTTTGACATCCGGATCAGTCCATCTGTCTCCACTTTGAAAGAGCCTAATATGCTTTTCTTTAAGTGTTCTCTGGTGTGTTCTCTGTGGGCCCATAGCCATTATCATTCCAACCTCTCCCCGCTCTTTTTGTCATCCTGTGTTGGCACTTCCTGACATGTGTTATTTAAAAAGTGACACCAATGACTTGAAATCTAGACACATTTTCTTGAAACATAATTCCAAGCACTGCATTTGTCTCATGCCAACTCTTGTAGTTTTACAATCAAATTTTATTTTTAAAGGATTGCTCTGTCTTTTGTTGTTGGGTGAAAACCCACAGACAATAAGGGAAGAAACTGCCTGAAGCCTTGATTCTATGATGACATCTGTGCAGGGATCTGTCGGGGGGACTGGATCTAAATTTACACAGGAAACAAACAGTAAAACCAACTATAAATAGGGTATTGTCATAGCCACATAAATAAAGAAACAACGGGGGAGGGGGGAAAATCTTTCAGGGACACAATGCATAAAAATTCAAAAATGGAGGCTAATTTTTTCCCCCTTGTATTCTTTTCTGAGTTTTCTTTTGTTTTTCAATCAGTATTCAAGATTCTCTTAAGTGAGTCATGATTTCTGGAAATTCCATTTATGAATGGCTCAGATATTTAAAACTCATCTGAAAATCTGATCCTCAAAACAAGTCCGTTTAGTCAAAAAAGCCAGAATTCAAGATGCCACCAACAAAATATCCCCCCAGATAACCCACACAAACACGTTGGTCTGATAGAGTTTTCAACATGAAAGTCCTGACTTTTCCCTTCATGGAAATACTGCAATTTTCCAATACAATTATAAAGATCTCACCTGTCAGCTATGCTTCCTGGCTGGACTTCCTTGACAAAGATACCAACTTCTCCCAAGCTGTGATTTTTAAGGGCAACCACACTAAATCCAAGACCTCCAACAGAAGGCTTTTCAATCTTTATTGATTCTATTTGTCTCCCCTAATAAAACAGAAAAAAACCCTTATTTACTAATTTTTAATGCAATAGAATGAGCTAGTTTAAAATTTATGAACACCGGGAGAATTATTCTTCTCCTAAGACTAAACAAAGGCAAAATACTGAATATGTTATTTCTATAAAAGCTCCTCCATTTATTATTTTTAATATAGCAGAGTATTGGATATGCAAGCACTCTGAGGTTCTGAAACCTCAGGGAATTTAAGAGCTGCTTTCACACTTCATTCACATTATGAGATGAATTCCAAACTGGATGAAAACTATGAACGAAGTGCTGTCTAGAGCAATATATTTGGGATTTCTGGAAATGCTGCATAAGCTAAACTAAATTACTTGTCTTCTGGCTCCCCTTGCTTTTAATGCTGATTTTTAGATGTGCGTTCAAAAGACTGCAGCTTTTAAATGAAGAAGTTAATTTCCTTCCCCTCCCTGCAACTTCACACTCCAGGCTAAAAGAAGTTTGCTTCTGTGACTGCCTGCTTTTCAGTTCTAATACAAGATTTCTGGGGCTGTTTACTGGGAAATATTACTTAGGAGAATGCACTGCTATCACAGCTGTTTTATCCAAAATAATGTGCAGTCTTTACCGCTAAATCTTTTATCTGATGAGTTAATGACACACTAATGAGAAGAGTTATGCTCAAAATATTACAGCTACATTAAGGTAGTAAATTAGCAACAGTTACTTAATATAGAAAGGCACGACTAACCAATTAAATTAATGGTTCAAAGTAACACAGAACAATACGTTTGTGGTATAAATGCCAATCCCACACGGGTGGATGTCTGCACCTGTGCAACTTCCATAAGCATCTGGTACATGCTACATCCCATGTTAATGAAATCAGCATCTGTCTGACAAAGTTAAGACACACTAAATGAAGAGTTAAATAAAATATCACACGCCAGTTCCTTTAATCATTTGCACCGTTCATATATTAACAAAGTTGGTACGTTTCCAATTTAAAATGTACTTGATAAAACAAGTCTCTCCATCAAAACAAGTTTCTGCAGAAAAGGTCCATTTTCATTTAAGTGTCATCAAATAACAAAAAAGTGTTCTGGCAACTGAGATTTCTTTTCTACATTAGTGTGTTCGGTAGAAAGCAAGATTTTAAAAAAATTGGCAAAGGAAAAAAACCAAACAAAACAGCACCAAACCACTTTCCATTGCTGACATTATCTTTCACGGGGAGAAGTTATCCTCAGCACTTCTACACTCTTACTGGCCAGGAGGCACCACACTCCCAGCTACACAACAGAAGAGCCTGTTTGAAAATGTACCCTGAAAGCCTGCAAGAAAAAGTTTGACACAAAAAGAAAGTGAGTGTGGTTCACTAAAGCTGAGAGCCTTACCTTTGCCATCTGTTGGATGATTGTATTAAACTCGTTGACTCCCAGGTTTGGGGTGAAGGTGGATGCTTTGGGTTCAGGTGAGTTGCAAGGTGTAGACACACTCCCAGCAGCAACCGATTTGTCAGCAAACACCAGCAGCCCTCTCTTAGTAAAATCAAACTCTACTGAACGGTCGGGAGGCATATAATTGAGCTGTTGAAAATGAACAAAGATGTAGAAAAACTATGAAAAACAAAAGAAGAGATTTCCACATGTACCATCTTGAGTGGAGACTGCCAAGGCAGCGAGCACACATCTGCTCATCCATGCCTATCCATACAAATACACTCACCTATATAAATTAGGCAATGTTAATATATAAGCTGTAACCAAGCTGCCATATCAAGTTTAAACTGTTTTTCAGAAGGAAAAATTCCCTGAATGTTTCAGCTGTGTTTCTACTCCACTCATTTTCTCCAGTTTTCATTTTGCTTCCCTGCCTGTGCCCATTATCCTCTTTTCACCCTGGTATTCCAGAAACAACACATGCAAAAGCAGCAGCATTAAAGAGGCCCTCAAGCACTTTTGCAACTGTCAGGCAAATCCAGACAATTTTGGCACAAGAATCCAAATCTTTCTTAAGAGTCACTTAGTCACTCAGGAGCCAAGGGCCTGGTCCGTATTATCTCCTCTCCAGACTGCCCAGGTACAAAATAACCACCACTGAACACGTTAGCATTGCTAGAACTTGTAGTTCAGTGTCTAGTCCTGACAGGTGATGAAGAAATATCCCCAGTGCAACACAGTAAACTGAAAAATCCCATTCTAGATGAACCTGCTCATGAGGGACATGCTTAAAAAGAATTTCAAGAAAAACAAAACCTTCTAGATATGATAATTTTGGACATAAAATCCACTATGCCACGGTCACAAAGCATGATCTTCTATATATTTGCATTTTCATACATTTTTAATAGCTTGGAGACATGCATCCAAGCTTTGAAAGGAAGGAACGGGAGCAGACACAGCACCTTTGTGAATATGGGAAGAAGGGAGAATGAACAGCACAACCACTACCATGCTACCCAGGCAGGAACACGTGCAACACCTTTGGCAAGGACAGCAAGGTGGCCTCACCCCCCTGACACCCATCCTCTGTACCTGCAGCTGGGCAGGTGCAGTAACAGCAGAGCCAGGGATCGTTGCTGCTTAGGGTATGTCAGATTAGTCCCAGATTTTACACCTGCATGCCTGGCTCTGCGAGCTGCACGGCCAGAACTGTCCCTATAGATGTGTCATTGATGCCCGTGTCCACAAGATCCAGCTGTCAGTTGGTCTTATAAACCAGTCCACACAGGTTCCTTCCACTGCTGGAGCCAAGCCATTTTAAATCTAGCTTGGGTACACCAGAGTTTGACAGATCTTCAGGGGTGGTTTTCTGGAGTGTATTTCCCAGAACAGGTTAACCATTCTGGTATAGGTCAGCAGGAACTAAGTGATGATGCCTTCTAAGGAGAAAAGATGCTGCAAGGTAACAGATAAACAGCATTTAGCTTCTGTGAAAAACAAAAGGTCCCTCTTCCAGCTGTGTTCAGAACTCAAAGTACTACAGCTGATGTCTTTTGCAGATGCTTTTCTCCGACCAATGTGGTTCTCAACGCCTGCCTCTTCTGCATCCCTTTCAAAGCAGCTGCCCCAGGACCCCTTTGTTGTGATACCACTTCTCACTTCAGTAGTACCCAAAAAAAAAGCCAACATTCACTCACACCAAGTTAGAGCGTATTAATGAGTTACAGCTCATTAACACACGCCTACATACCCTGTTTTAAGTTCCAAGTTCACCATAGTTATCATCACACCAACAGTTGTAATTTTGCACTCACTTGTTCCTTCAGCTGCTTGATGGATTGCTGGAGGGTCAGTATCTGGTTAAACAAAGGGCTCCTGAGGGTGTTGCGCAAAACAGTCAGGTTTTCATTATGTTGGGAATCTCTTTTCTCACGCAGTTTTGCTTGCAGACGATCGAGGATCTGCAGCACCTGCTGTTTATCTGCACCACAGAGCAGGAGAGGTTAGGAACGGAGCTTCATTTCTCACTGCTTAACAAAAGTAATCACTTTCAGGGTACATACCTGCAGCAGGATTTTCAGGCATGTTGAAGGGTAGTTTTGGAATGACTCAGGATAATGAAACCTAGGTGAAGTTTAAAAAAAAAATCAAATTAATTTATATATCCGAGCAGAATGCTAACAGATCTATTATCTGTGTATCTAACAGATACACGGTCCATAAATTCAATAATAAAATACTAAGCCAGCTATAACAAATTTAATCAAAAGGTACAACTACTCCCTGTTGTTTACCCCAGGTATTCAACACAGCTCCAGTTGCACTGCAGCCTCAGCACATCCAAAAATCTTCCCCTGTTCTGTGTTTTTCCCTTCACACACAGGAAGGAATACGAACAACTCTTTCAAATATGAGTGGAAATGCAGGTCATAAAAACAAACTTTGGCCAAGAAAACTGAGAGTCGGATATGTTCAATCAAATTATTTTGAATACGGACATTAAAGTTGTGAACTTTACAAATATACACAGCTAAAACCTTCCTGCTATTTAGACAGTACTTTCCCCTTACTCTGTTTGTAGACAGCATTCTTATCACGATAGCTCTGCCCTGCTATACGGCAATATAGGTGAAACCTTGCACCTTCCTGTAAAACAACCAAGCTGCCTCATGAGACAGCAGAGAATTGTGGCCCAAAATTGGCCAAATCAACCCCTAGTCCAAGACATTCCTAAAGGAGGTCAGCTGTAATTGCAGCCCTGGTGTCAAACAGGTGAAAGCAGCTCACTCCCTTCTCCTACGTGGGCTTGCCTTTCTCTTTTCTACACACACGACGAGCTCTGAAGGAACAGAATATCCTTCATCACGCTCCTCTGCAGTGCCAAACAGAACAGGTCTCCAACTGGGGCTGAGGCCTAGTTGGCAGTACAAAAACAACAGACTTGCAATTAGCAGCGATGATAAATTCGTACCCTGGCTTGCATGTTATTAAGTTGATGCGGAGGCTGTCATTCTAGGAAGGCGGTTATACCAAAACATACACGAGAAACAAGATTTTTTCACTTAGCACAAGCTCCTCTGAAAGAAGTCAGCCATTTAATAGCACAATTTACATAATTTTAAGTCTAGTCAGTATGTAACTGTGTAACTTCAGAATAATGTATTTGGAATTATTTTGGAACAGAAATAGCCATATTTATATAGTTAAAAAAAATATCTCTGTATTTACTTTTTTAGTCTTGCAATTTGAGAGCAGACAGGGTCATATGCATCTGAGTGTGATCCCAGGGTAAGCACAACCCAGAGGGTCTCTCCCAGCAGGACGTCTGACCCTTTCAGCTCTGCCTCCGACACTGAAAAGATCTTCAGTTCTGGGAGGACACTGCTATATTCAAGGAAATGTTAACTATGCAGGTTAAAAGCTCCTCTTCCCCTGAAGAGTCAGATTGAGCTGATTTACCTAATGGGAAAAAGAAAAAAAGAACAAAACGTGGGTGCGTGTGTCAAACCACAATTTCAGATTTATGCACCCTTTAGTGTGTCTGAGCAGCTTTGGCTCCTGGAGGAATTCCTGCAGAATCTGGTGGGTTTGCGTGGTTTTCACCCAGGGCCAAGCAAAATGAGTCGCTTTGCAAGGCTATTAACAGATTCAGGAGGTCATTTTAAATCAAACACCTAGCAAGAGTTGAAGCAGCAAACCCATACAACCCCTGAAAGATTTCCAGGAATGCATCTGAACTTTTCTAAGTGCTGCAGCTCTATTTTCTTTTCCATTCGAAATAAAACACTTCTAAGAGCACAGCAGCCTTTGATTCTGTGCTGAGACCTGATTCTGAGGAACAGATGAAAATACCATTTCTTTATACATTCCTGAGTCTTCATCTACACCAAAAAGACAAAGCTTAAACTCCTTGACTAAAAATATTGCGTGAATCTTAACAACATAGGACAAAGAATATGGAAATTTGTTCTTTCTTCCCAATTTAACTGCCCTCCACTTGCTTCCTTCATCTGTTTATCTACCTCACATCAGCAGTTACAAGAGGAAAAAAAAACACCTTAAAGCAAAAGAACCAACATCAGAAAGGGATGCAAAGTAACTCCTATGGGGAAAAGTGGCTTGGAACACCTTTAAACCAGCAGTAGGGTGAAGAAAGGATTAAACCCAGAAAAGAAATCCAGCATGGCAGGAAATAATGCCGACATGACAACGCCATGGCTGGCTACCAGCTGAAGCCAAGAGGCTGGTCCAGCTGCCCTCTTTCATGCATTTTGTTCTTCCCTTCCCATCTGCGCTTGCACTCATTCATCTGATCCCATAGTGAGCTGGAACAGGGAGCTAAGCACGCAGGAAAACCCTTCACATTTTGGTAGGGTGAGCTTTTTGCCCGGTTGGCTCTTGAGTGCCAGCGCTGGCACGCAGGCGGGGGGTGAGCAGCGCCAGGGAAGCAGGACCACACCTTGCAGCAGAGCAGCAGCAGCGAGCGGTCGCAGCAGCTCAGCTGCACTGGCAAACTGCACCATGAGAAATAGCCTGCGTCAGTCAAAACCAGCCTCAAAGTGCCGCGCTGACAGCCCCCAAGATTAATCTTTTTTCCATTACAGCGGGTGTAACAATAGCAATTATGACGATGGGTACAGATCCAAGAGAGAAAAATTCAAGCAGAAAAACGTAGGTAAGAGATCTAGGCTCCATAAGTCCCCTGGAGAAGGAGGTGCAAAGGAGGAGGGGGAAAAAAAAGATTAAAGAAAGTTTCAGCTTCCTGCTCGAGCTGCTCCAAAGCGTTGCTAAGAGCCATCACAGACCACTCTGCGCCAGTGGACGCCAAAGTGGACCTCAGGTACAGTTTGTTTCAAGTTTACACAGCACTTTGGGATTCCTCGTGATCAAAGCTGGCCCCCAGCCAGCTTGCAATGGATTTTAATTATTTTTTTTGTGTGTGTGCAGTATGTTAAAACCACCCTCCATATTTCTTTGTTCTCCTTTCTTTTCATAAAAAAAGAGAGCGGTGAAAAAGAAAAAGCTTGTGTTATGTTTTAAAGTAAACAAATCCCTCTGATGAGAGGGGATCCCTGAAAATATAAACTAAAGTTTTCAAGTAATATATAACTGAGGACAGGTCTCTACGACTGGCTTTTGGGCACCAGAGAAACACACAAGTTCATGTGCTATTGAGCTTTTTACGTTTTGGGGCCCAAACACCAACACTAAGTCCAAGCAGGGTATCAACAGGCAGTTGCTAAATCAGGAGGTCCATTTCCAGGCGATAATTCTGAAAAGCAACCTAAAACACTACGGTTTGTCTTGTTAAAATCAGTTCGCCCACTCCGCATTCAGCTTCCTTAGCTCCATCTCCGATTTCTACAGCCAGTTATTTATCTTATTGGTAGACAAAACTGCCAACCTCGGTTCAAAATGTAGCTCACAACTCCCAATATAACTGTAAAATCATTGAGAAAATAACGAATTTCAGGAAGTTCAGTGTTTTCTAACAGCAGAAAAGAACCCCACGCTCCAGCACAGCGTGCATCTGGGTTTTTACTGTCTTCACTTTTGAGAGCTGAACTCAACACATTGTAGGGAGCGGGAAAGTTTCATAAGGTTTTGTATGAAATCCCAAGGCTTGGATCTTCTTCAAAAGCAGACTAAGAAAAAAGGAATTCCCCCATGCTGGTGCCAGCAGAGGTCATCAGAAGAGCTGAAAGGTTTAAGTCTTCCATTGCCATCACCCCCCTGCCAGACACTGCCACTTGCACGGAGACACGGGGTGCTCAGCCCCGGCACATCCCAGAGCCGGAGGGGAACACGACACCCCTGGCAGTGGCCTTGACAAACACCTGCCCTCTGCAAGAGCTGCTGAAAGACACAAACAAGGGGTTTCCTGCTGGGCTCTGGAGGAGGACACGGCTTAGCCAGCAGAGATTTTTCTGCCCATTTCTCCCCACTCACTCAACAACTGCTTCTGCCCTTACATTTGGCCTCCATCAACCTGTGTCCTCCCGGGAGACGTGCCTGCAGGGAAAGTCCTGCCTCATGGGAGGCTCTCGTAGGTCTAACCTTTTGGGACATTGAACACCACAGTCCTTCATGCCCAAGTGCTAACTGCTGCTGTTTTTCAAAGCTTCCTAACACGGTCAATCTGAGCAGCCCACCACGGGAACAGCCGAGGGAACATCCCCACCCAAAGTCACCTCTCTGCACTACTGCAGTTGTTATTTTCCCTGGCCCTGCTATCGGGAGTGACTGACACTGCACAGATCCTCTTCCTCATCAGAGAGATCCCTGACTTGGAACATTTCAGCCCGAACAGTTTAAAATTTGATAAAGGCAAAAGAAAGGGAAAAGAGGAGTCACATCACCTGCAACTTCAGATATCAAAAAGCACACAGTTCACACGCCATCAAGCAACTGTGCACTGTGAAAAAACAGCTTTATTCCAACATGTATTTCACTGTCTCGCTCCCTATGCTCAGTTTTCCACCTGGGTAACGTACAGAAGGATTCAGCCCAACCAAGCATAGCATTCACCCACCTCTCAGATGGAACCACCAAAACCTGCTGCTCTGTGCTAGTGTTTACAAGAAGTGTGATGGAGCACACGCTGACTGCTCCAGGCACTCAAGAGGAGGAAACAACCCAGCAGTGCTGTACCTAAACACAAACACACCACACATCTCCAGGGTAAAACAGGTCAAAGCTAAATATTGTTAAATATAGGAAAAAAACCCTTCTCCATGGGCAAACCAAGTGCGTCCTGTTGTTACCTACAGCTAGTGACCACAAGAGAAGGAAAGCAAAAAACCACCAAGGACCCTGCATCTGTGATCACCAGACTCCATGCAGATGGAGAGGAGCCTTACTCACGCTCGAGGCACGCTAACTTTTAACAGGCAGAACCTGAATTCCTGCGGGCTCCTAGAGGGAAGCGCCGGTGTGGATTCTCTGATGTCTAATAGAAGGGTGAGCTCATGTCAGAGCCATTCTCCATGGAGCAATAACACGGTCTCAGAAACCTGTTCTCACAAAGCTTGAGGAAAACTTGTTTCCGAGATCTAAATATTGTCATATTCTACTGAAATCAGTCAATAAATCCTAGAATTACTGTCATGACAGTGTACATGATCAACAAGTCACTTCATGGAGGAGGAGAGCTGGGACCACACTGAATTTCTAAGCTCCCAAAATTTACACGGAACACGAAATAACTGTTTTCCTATTAATCAACACCTAAATAAAGAAAAAAAATCCTGTTTTGTTAAGAATCCCTGCCCACTACTGCAGTTCCGGGGTGCGGTGCCAGCAGCGTGCGGTGCCAGCAGTGTGCTACTGCCCTGGCACCTCCTCTGCTCCCCAAGCAACAACACGGCCCTCAGATGTCTCCCACAGCCTGGAGAGACCTCAAGGAGCCACCACCACTCCCCTCAGCCTCTGAAAGGGCTGTCGAGGAGCTGCTGAGCACACGGAGCCCAAGGGGCTTCGAGGTGGGGCTCTGGGGCCCTGACCACAGTGGTCAGGCTGAGGGAACAGGGCCTGAGCCACAGCCAAGCACCGGGCACAGCCTCCGTGTCCCAGGGAGGAGCCAAACTCCTCCAGCAGAACCCTCACAAGCAGCCGCCCCCTCCCCAGCACCACACCTGCCCGCGGCGGCGAGGGCAGCGCGGCCTCCCCTCAGGGCCCGCCGCCCACAGTCGGGGGAGCCCGGGCGGGGAGGAGGGGGGCAGCGGCGGGGTCCCCTCAACGCCGGGGGCGCTGCGGAGGCGAAGGGGCCGGGGGCGGCG